>OX402533.1:14346689-14367321 GCA_948098885.1 Drepanosiphum platanoidis
TTACAGGAATGGGCACTTTGGTAACATCACCGTTCGCCATGAATCCGTTTGCGCTTCCTAACTGCAACGGACAACCGTACGCCACCAGCCCGCTGATCAGCTCGTCGGCGAAATAAACGACGCGGGACACAGCGGCGCGTCATTAAATTAGTATCGATTACATGTTTTCTAGTTGTCAAAGTCAATCTACCAAATCGATTCCGGGAACGCGTCACACTTTTGTATTACACGTCAAACACGTCATAATATTACCGTTGTCGTTTCCGTTCCGCGAAATACCGCTGTTTCGGACGATTTTTCGATGCTATAATAACATCAAATTAACAACAATATATTATATATATAATAATATAATTATAAAAAAAAATATCAGTTTTTAATGATTTTCAATACCTAACACTATTTTTTTATATAAAATAAAAAAAAATAAATATATATATATATTGTACTTAGAATTATTGTAAACTATATTATAATATTCATATATTAATTAATTACATTTAAGTCGTCGTACGACGGCTGTCTATCCTTGGTTTGTTTTTTTTTTTTTTTAAGTATTTCCGTTGTTCTTCTTATATTAATGTATGGTTTTTTTTTTCCTGTATAGTTTTGATGTCTGTTAAAAAAGCTATGATTTATTTTTTTATTCTAGTCTAATTCGAAAACAAACAAACAAAAAAAAAAACATTGTGTTATTATACGAATCGACATGAATATTCTCCTCGCAAAACTATTGTATTGTATAGAAACGCACCCCGTTCAAAAACGATCAATCCAAACATTTATTAGAACACTGCAACGACGAACGAAACGACGAATATCGGTCGTTTATTTTACATAATTTTTAAACTATGATGATTTTTTCGTTTCGTTTTTTTTTTTTCGTGATAATTTGAATAACTAAAAATAATAATTTCACACGTTTTAATGTATAACTATAATATAATATATATAAATTATAATATTGTTAACTTCGATATAAATGCAATTCGGTGCGGTCATAAATTATTATTGTGTCCACGACGATTGAAACGATTACATATCATGCGAACTTTTGTTCGCTCTAATAATTATGTATAAATAAAAAATTTAAAAAAAAAATTAAAAAAAAAAAAAAATGTACGCGAGAAATCCTATATTGTTACTAATAATTTAGTATGTATACATATTATATTAATTATACATAAAAAAAAAAAAAAAAAAACACTATAGTTTCTTATCGGCTTCTGTAATTAGTACAGCGTTCTTATACATATAATAATATACTATATATATATTATATATATATATATATTCATAGACTGCCACTATTTTTTATTTTTTTTTTTTTTTCTGTATAAAGTTGTTTTCATTATGTACATATCTATATGAGATTATATACATCGGTAATATTATGTGTATATAATTTTCCGTTCGATATTTAATTATTACTTCTATTCGATCGTGTAAGTAACATTATTATTGATTTGATTATTTTGATTTTGATTTTGATTTTCGAGATTAAAAAGAGAATATTTAGCGACCAAAAAAAAACCTCGTCTCGTTGATTTGTCGCCGTAATTGCAGAACGCGTACGCAACCGCCCGTCACGCGATTTCAAAAACGACAGTTTGCGCGTCTCGTGAAGCATCCGAATTTATTAAATTGCACCAAAGCCGACGGCGATTTAAAAACAATATAAACAATCGGTATTGTGTAGTACCGGGCGCCGGGGTCTAGAGGTTTTGCCACCCTCGTGTGGTGCTAACACTCGCTGCCCGAAGTTATTTTATTTCAACAGAATCAAACATACGGTAACGTAAATTTTTTTTTATTTATATTTTAAACACATCGCTTTAAATCGAGAGAGAAAAAAAAAATTGAAATCTTAATAGAGTTTTTCTCGCGTATTTAAAATTTTTATTATTATTATTATTTTTAACTCTAGTTTTACTCGTTTTCTATGTGTCACGGGAAAGATAATTTTTCAAATATTTGAACTCGAACAAAACAATCGAGACCAATAATAATAGATAAAAAAAACTGTGAAACGAGAAAAATATCCATACGAATGTTTGAAGAAAATATGCAATTATGCTTACATAACCTGAAATACGGAGGAATGCATTGTCAAATTCGGTACGTGTTACGCTGTACATATAACTCTGTATTTTTCTCATAAATTATTAGGAAATATGTGAACGCAATGGGTTCAAAGCGTCGCTCAGTTGTCGTCGTATGAATAAAAATTAGAACTCTGACAACAAAATATTTTTTTACGAACACAGTGGCTAATATAAAGCTCGTTTGACCGGTAAAAAGGAGCCTCGCCATATTTTTTAAGGTAAATTATGTTCAAAAAAAAACGTATAGACAAATCATTGATTGCGCAAATCGTCGAATAACTCGTATAATATTTATGATTTTTTTTTTTCTCTCACTTCAGTGGCGATACGAACTTAAAATCGTAAACAAACAATCGTATATCTATGCGACCAACTCAACCCACCTCGAATTTCACCTAAGGCGAAATATACGGTTTTATGTATCACTCAAAACTAAATACAGGTAATATTTTTTATCTCGATAGTGTTGGTTTTGTGAAAACTATATAAACGTAAAAACATCATTTTTGTGATCATCGACTAAATTTGTTACAATTCATAACATATTTAATGTAAATTAATAAGTATTAGTAAGTTAATTAAAGAAATATCGTCAAAACTATATTAATAGTAATAATAAAGTATTATTAAATGTATAAAATAATTTATTAAAACTATTAAATGTGAATAATTTTAAAAAAAAAAACACAAAATGATAAGTCTTGCCTGGAGTATTATAACTTAGTAATAATAATTCAATTCATAAAAGTATGGAATCAATATTTTCTCATGACGTTATCACGTAAAATTATTGTCCGTAAACCGACTTTACAGACAATCCGGAAACTCGAATTGAAATCGTTTTGTTTACTTTATTCTTAAACAGTTTTGATGACGAATCTACCGAAATATTTGTCCACAATAAATTAATCAACACCGATAAACGGGGAACCAATATTACACGTTTTAATACGTATTATGAGAAATAGTTGACGCGCTCACCGATTTAAAATGTTTATCTTTAAATAAATAACAACAAGTAACATGGGATTATAAAATAAACGTTTTTACCTAATGGCGAACGTCGTCGACTTGAATGTTGTGACATAATTTCAAGTCCATGTTATATATTACATATTTATACGTATATAGAGCGTAGGGCCCGCCTCTGGCGGTAGTATAGCTCCTTCTGTCCGTCCCGCTCTTTGCTGGCGATAAACACGCGCGACGGCGTAGGACGCGACGATCGATGGATTTTCAATTTCGCCGAACAAACAAAATCGGTCCGCGATAGTCCTGTGTCCGGCGAGTGAATATAGATATAGGAGAATCAAAAAAAAAAAGAAGCGTGGACGACTCCGTCGCCGGACGGAATTGAAAAAAAAAAAAAAAACCGCAATAGACGTTTTACACATACACAATTTATGTGCGTACTTAAACGTACACACGTATAGATATAATATATGTGAAGTGGTACCGGTGTTTGTGTCCGTCGCTTTGTCCATATTATATATAAATATATTATGTATATATGACGTGCGCGCGCGTGCATGCACGTATATTATGCGAGCGCGCGTACCGTGCGGAGGGGTTGCGGCTCCGAGGTTGTTAAAAAATCAAATAAAAAACCGTCCGAAGAGGCCAAAACAAATACTTAACTGTGCGCCGAGCGCATTGTTCGCGAACAGAGTCTACGGCGGCGGTGGACGAAAGGACATATGGTAAACGATATACGCGCGCGTGTGTGCGGGGGGACCAGAGCAAACAAATCGCGTGCGTGCGTGTCCTCCGCGATCCTCGAGCCGTATAATTGAAATTAATCATTTCCCTTACACACACACACACACACACACACACACACACAATCCTGCCGATACCGTGGCTTTTCCGAGCGTATTTCCCCGTCGCGGATTTCGATACGACGACGTGCGGAAGAGGAAGACGAGAATAAATAAAATCGCGCTTTGATTGATCTCGGGGATTTTTTCCCACTCGATCGGTATAAACGAGCAGCAGCTCCGTGTCGTCGTCGGCGCTTACGGAACGTGTTTTTTTTCAAACTGGCCGACTACTAGATGAGAAGAACACCATCCTATTCTATTGATATTTCAGTGAGTTTGTTTTGTTATTATTGTTATAACTGTGCGCGCCGGCATTTCTCACAGGCGGCGTCGCGTCGTCTATGGCTGGACGCATCGCGAGCGTATTGTTTTACCGTCTCTTTCGCCTGACACGATTATCTTATTTTCGACAGTGAAATGGGGTGAAAAGAACGAAACTCCGGGCACATATACGGCGGCGAGGCGCACGCGAGTAGTAAGTGAGTCATACCGCGCGCGTAAATAGTATAATACAATCTAAAAACCATATACGTATATATATATATGTATTGTATACGATGTATATATAAATTATATGGACGCGCGTACGATTCGATCATGAATATGTATGAGCCAAAATTGAAAGGGAGACTGCATCGGAGAGTGAGTGAGAGAGAGACCTACCACCCCGGCCTACCACTGGCTTCGCTGCTCTCCGACCTGCTGCACTTGGTCGGAAAATTATTATTCAACAATAACAGCAGCGGTACAATTACGCGGGCACTCGTACACCCGTGTTGTTATATCTATTTAGAGCTCCGATCAAACTGACCCCCTCGACGTCGCTGTTTTTTTAAAACTCTACTCGCACCGGCGACGCGCCGATCTAAGTCTTCCCGATAAATACGCGTTCATAATTTTCGTCGGACACAATATTTTACCATCGTGTGTACCTGTTACAATATATTATATATTATTATGACACGAATGCGTTATAATTAATTATATTAATACGTATACTTTTATAAAAACGCGCGTCGTATTTTCGTACTGTTTCGGTACTATAATTTACTAGGGTAATTTTTTTTTCTTTTTTTCGGCTGCCGTTGAAGGTATAATAAATTCTGTGCTCGAATCTGCAGCAGGAGGAGATACGCGCAGTTCCTTTATTTTATTTACATATCTATTGATTTTATCATGACGTGTGTTTTTATTTTATTTTTCGTATGTGTCTGTGCATACGATTTCGACCAGAAAAAATAGTTCGATTTTCAACTTCAATAGTAGGAACGGATTACCGGTAGGAAATTTCATCTAGTCGGTGCATTATACAGGTAATTATTATTATTCGAATAGATTAAAATGAGATGTAATATAAATCATTTAATTAATTTTGAATTATTTTCTTGTCTCGACAATCACGTCAAAACCGACGTTCTGGAATCAACTCGTGTCGTCACTACAAACGGCTACGGTTTTCGTACCAGGAAAACATGGGAGTGAATTCGCCGTCGACGACGGTGACCCGGTCGTCTGCAGCCTGCATCAGTCGTCCTGCAAAATTGCATCACATCTCGACTGCACGAACCCTGGTACAAAAAACTCGAAATAAAAATCAACGTCATTGTCGGCAAATATAAACTGCAATAACTTTAAACAATGCGATCAGTCGCGACTTTCGATGGTTGATTCAAGAAACACGGTGTTTCACCGGCATTTTTACAATCAACAATGCTCGATAAGTATTCTCGTTATCTATATTTACTTACGGATTTTCTTCTGAATTTATCAATAGTTAGAAGATAATTTTATCCAAATATTTTAATGATTTTTATCTATTCGCATTGTGTTTTGTTTTTATTCGATTGTTATGTACATCAGTGTACTGTATAAATCAGTACAAAATTTGTGAGTTAATAGTTGCAAAAATGTAGTTCGTCGTCTGTGGCGGTTCAATAAATGAAACTGCATTCAAAGTTTATATACGAAAATATGATTAAACAAGTTGTTACTGCGTCATACTGCCCACTACTTGACAATACAATGGTAAACTCGAGGTGATATCGTTTTGGACGAACATTTCGATAATCATTTTTTGTCGTTTTAGTCTTATTCAAATCACCATCGATTAATCGATTAATTTCGTTTATTTTTTTAAGAACGTAAAAACATTTAAATCAAATCGTCATTGTGAATCCAGTTGTAATGGACGTCGCAGTTGTACCGTTGCGACCACCGTTTTGACATTGAAAGTCCAGTGATAAACATAAATTACCGTTCGAAGCAGGTAAATTTATTCCTATTTTGTCGTTTTATTATGTTAAATTTGCACAATTATTCCAATTTAATATATATACTCGTAGTAAGCTCGCTGCTGCACTTGTATTATTTAGGATTAATGATTTAAGACCGTGGCGCGATCCTAGTTGAGTTGAATTTGGTTACTCTCATACAAATATGCACCATCGTCCACACTTTTATTGTAGCGCGACCAGATTAGGTAGCGCGATTTAGGACCTATACCGATTTCTAAGTCACGGTTGTCCCATTAAATTTTTAAATTTTGCCTACACGTGACGGTGGTAACATTTATTGACATAAGTCCCGATTTCTAAACTCGAATACGAATTTGAACACTTTGCAAACCTAAATTATAATTTTTTTTTCATATATATATGTTAGCGTTAAAGCATTTAATGGCGATATTTCATGAAATACCTAGCTATTACATACATTAACCAAATCAATGCGATAAAACATAAAATATTAAATTTAACTAGGTATTTTATGAATTCCCCGTGATTGCTCAGTTATATATTAGGTTTAGTTAAGATAAGGCGAGTGGTAGAACATATAATATGTTTGTTTCTCGTCCAGTGGTTTGCAGTACACCATAGTTATACATTTAACGCATTATATAGCTGCAGTACCTACACGTGTTTTAATTTTTTGATTGAATTTTTTTTTTAATTATATTCAATATAGATGAAACAATGATTCTTATGAAACAAAAATTTTACGAATCAATTGAAAAACGTGAGTACAAAAATAATAGTGCTATTATTCATATAATTATATATTCGTTTATCCACTTTAACTAGTTATTAATTTAAAATGTAAACACTTTAACGATTCATTATCTGTAATTCTATAATATAACTAGTTATTTTATGCATTTTCAAGATAAAGTATTTATATAATTTGAATGTAAACACTTTAACTAGAACGTTACGTTAAATTATAAAATAACTGGTTTAATACTTTAACGGTAACATAAATATAATATATACTTAAGTTTAATAAATTATAAATTTATAACGCGTCATTTTTTTTTTTTTTTGAATTTTTTAATAAAAAAGTAAACACATTTAAATCATAGAAAAATGTCTATAATAATGTACTTACCGATTCATAATTTGAACCCGAAGCGCTCCTTTCTCGTCGACGCCTTTGGAATGTCCGTCTCCCATAACATGATTTATGATTTTGTTAACTTTACTCGTATAAAACGCATTGACCGTTCGATCGGTACCTCGTACAAATAATATAGAGTCCTCTCTCGACACACGGGTCACTCGGATTATCGCCGCCCGCCACCAGGAAATAATATAAAACATTTTACTATTTTAGGTCAAGAGCTTTACCCAGGCAGGTCACCCCTCTCTCTGGCGCGCGCGTCCTTTGTCTGTTCGACACCGCGTGCCGCGTCGGCAACGTGCGCGATCCCTCAACCCCCAGTATACTCGGACCGATGTTATCGGATTCACTCTGGCGTTTACATAGGTACTGCATAATATTATAATTGAATACACGCCGCACGCGATCATACATGTCGTACGATATAATAATAGTAAAATTTTTAACAATATCCGCATCGACTGCGTCCGACGAGAAAAACTACGACGGAGCTATACACATATAGTATTGTATGTTTTTATTATTTTATATTATTTCTAAAGACCCCGCGCGCCGCTACGTGCGAAATATGTGAATTTTGTTTTCTTTACCTCGCCGCGTGAATTCGTTACAAAAGTGTCTGGAAGTAGTACTCCCAGAACGTACAATATTCTTTTGAATCGACGACGGTTAGTAATAATTATTTATTTTTTTCGATGACATATCATATAATAATTTAATCGCGAACGACCGCGACGACGTCTAGACGGTATTCGGATTGTTGAAAAAAATCTCGAGCTCGGCGACGACGTGACAGTGCCTACCGAGACGGCATTGTGGACGAGCTTTATTGCTGTCGCGTAACCGGAAGTGACAGTAAGTCACGCCACGAGGTGACGTCAGGCGGTCGAGTCCAGGAGGCCGGAAATGAAGAACTCTGTTCCCCGGTTTCACGCGCGACCCGTCCGACGAAAGCGCGTGAAATGCGAAGAACGTCCGCGATGAAATCGAAAACTCGCGCGCGTTTTCGAAATTCTAAACGCAAACGATCGCCAATCGGTCGGTGGTCCGTTCTCGACGTGAACGCGACGGCGGCGGCGAGCCGTGTGGACGCGTGCGGGAAAATCGCATCATAAATCCGTATCGTTCTAGCCACAGGATCTCGGATGAGATTCAGGACCTGTGTCGAAAACCCGAACGAATAAAAAAAATGAAACACCCCCCCCCCCTCTTACCCCGTCGCACGCGAATGATTGACGCGCGGCGGACGCGCGATGTGTAATTTGCGTGTTAACAACAAAAGCGCCGCGTGCCGCACGTCCGACGGAGAGCCGCGTGGGAGACGCGCGCCGCCGGCTGTCATATCTCTCGTCGTTCGATACTAATAAGCCCGACGCCGCCGTCGGTTTTTATCAATAACTATAATAACAATAATGAAAAAAAACGTAACGAGACTCCTCTTCCCGTGCTCGGCCGTCGCCGGTCACGTGCGCCGGGCGCGCGCGCTCGCCTACACATATATTTATATAATATAATATATTATATAGAAACGCGAGAGCGGAGGAAAAAACCGACGTGTTTTCCGAAACGTTTTGTGCGCGCCATTGTTTGCCGCGCGCAATGTTATTGTAATTATTATTATTGTTGTTTTTGTTGTTGTTGTTATTATTATATTATATTGCATTATATTACATCGCGTGCACATAACGCGTAGTAATATTGTTACGCGGAGGGCGGCTTATATCCGATCCTCCTCCACCTTCATCTACCCCTCCGCTGACCAATTTGTTTTTCGGTGTGAAATCGTGCTCGGTCCGAGTGTACGTATAAAAAATATAAAAACTCCCGAGAACGATCTAAAATCATAAATAAAAAATCAATGTAAGAAAATGAAATTTCCAAATTATTTTTCGAGAATAAAAACCAATAAGTAAATAAATATAAACCGTGTTAAAATTAAATAACAATTGTGAAAATAATTTTTAAATGAAAAATGCAAAATAAAATTACATAATATGAATCAATGTACAGCGAAACAAATGTATAACTAAAGCGTTAATGGAAAAAAGAAAATGTCATCAAGATATTCCATCTCTAATTATCAACTATAATTATATATATATAATACGGGTAATGTATTCGCAACACACGACTTGGTATGTACTTTATAATTTTTATTAAATGTAAATTATTATTGTTCAGATGCCGAGAGAAAAGTCGTCGAAAAACGTTCGTTTCGAAGAGTTTTCCATAGGCTTTCACCGGGTTCAAATAAAGCTTGTAATGGAAGACTGCTGATGGCAGTTACATCACCAATATCGCACCTATAAGGTAGACCACATGTGACATTCTAAAATATTTGTATACATAATATGATTTGGTATGACAGCTGATGAAGCGGTAGACTGTAGAAATGATTTACCGTAACTGTTCGATTAATAATAAACCGCTGTTGGTGGATTTCATACGATACCACCGATACACACTAAAACTCGGTCGCGTACATATTTTTTACCTGTGTTAAGAGCACTATCTTTTTTAAAAGAATATCAAACAGTAAATACGCGAAATAAAATTAAAAGTCAAGAATATATATATTTTACAAAACATATATGTATACGTAAATAAGTTTGTATTCAATTAGTAAATATAGTTCGAACAACGTTTCATATAAAAGTCGATTTACATTTTATACTGGCTAATTGAATTGGAAAAAGGCAAGACTATATACATACAAATTACTCTCGTTCGTTTTGTGCTTACGCTTTTTTTTTTCTTTTTTTTTGTCCAGTCGGGATTTGACATCACGTCATCAACGTTTTTTTTTTTTCGCTCGTGAAATAGATTAAGGCGCATAAATGATAATTAAAAACGACAAAACTAAAATCGATCGGTTTAAACCGAAATACCTATAATATTTAAGAAGCGTCAACGAAATATATTGTGGCCGTTAATTATCTTATACGTGCTTCGGATCCGTCTGGCGCCAATCCTCGTGAAAAAAGGACTATACAATAATAAATAATTAATTTAATATCAATGATAATTATTGTTTACAAATTATTATGACTAGTATAAATAATAATATACGATATTTTAACGGTGCGATAATTTTTCAGAGGTCATTGAAATCGGCGGCGCCTGGTTTTTTTTTTTTTTTTCGAAGACACCTCATATTGTTTAGGAATCAATTAATATTAGTATTGACATTACGTAACAGCGATTATTTAATGACGCTGGTCCGTCGAAACGAGAGGAGAATGAACTTCTGCGGGAGACCCGTAACCAGTGCGACGTTTACAACCTAGGACTAGTAAATTAACGGTACGATGTGCATCGCGCGGCCCGGGGACTAAATAATATAATATGAAAGTTGACCGCGAGACGCGCCGGCAGTTGGGATGGTCTACATGGCGTTCTTCTTGAACTGGTCGGACATCTGGTACTGCACGTTGGCGGCGGCAGCGTTGGCGGCGGCCGCGGCACTCCTGCCGGCGGCCCGGTGCATGCCGGCCTTGAGGCAGTACAGCACCATGCCCAGCGACGTGGTGATGGCCAGGAAGATCTTGATGCCGGTGAAGATGCTGAAGAACTTGAGCGGATACGGGTTGTACCGGTTGGACTTTTTCTTCACGATGTACTCGAACGAGTCGCCGATGGTGACGATGACGCCGTCGCCGCCGCCGCCGACGACGACGCCGCCGTCGTCCACGCTCTTGTCGTCGTCGTCGTGCGGGCGCAACGTCAGCTTGGACGGGTCGCACAGGATGTGGTGGTGCGTCCTGCGGATCACTACGCAATTGCCCGTCGAGTTCTGGAACCGGACCATGATGTCGGCCAGCTCGTAGCCCCGGTCCAGTCCGCGGCCGTTGATGGCCACGCGGCCGTGGTGCGGCTCGAAGTCGGTGAACTCCGGGTCCGAGTACAGCTCGTAGCCGACGCCGGGCTGGCGTACGCGGTCCCGGCCGGCGGTCCACGGCGACGGCGAGACGTCGAACACGCGGCCCGCGTACTCGACGCGGAAGAAGAAGTCGCCCATGACCGCGGACGTCTGGGACGCGGACAGCGCGTCCTGCATCCTGGGCGACCGGCACACCATGTACGTGTCGTTGGTGACCGCGCACCGGCCGACCGCGGTGCGCCGCGACTGGCCGCCGCCGCCGTCGGGCGACAGCAACACCACGTGCAGCTGGGCGTTCTGCACGCACGCGAACCGCGTGCCGCGCACCGGCACCGTGGTGCCGCCGGACGCGATGCCCTTGAACCGCTGGCCCGGGTCGATGGTCGGCTCGTCGTCGGTGTACGTGAACGCGACGCCGGGCACAAGACGCCGGAGCGCCTTGTCGAACAGCACGGTCACGGGGCCCCTGGCCGCGGCCGACGGCCCGGTCACGCAGAACAGCGCCTTGGAGCCGCGCGCGATCACCTCGCACGTCACGTTCGCCGCGCCCACGTACACGAGCGTCGTGCGGCTGGCGTTGAGCGACCGGCCGTCGACGCGCAGCAGCGTGCCGCCCGCCGTGGGCCCGCAACGTGGCCACAGGGCCGTCAACTCGGGGTACACGAAGCGGAACCCGCGGCCCGGCGGCGTGGACACCACGACCGCGGCGGCCACGCGTCCCGGCGGCCCGCCGTAGTACGTCACCTGCACCGGGCCCTCGGTCGGCCCCGGCTCCGCGGCCGCGGCCGGCGTCGTCGTGCACGTGATGGTCGAGTTGTCCACCGTGGTCGGGTACGCGCAGTCGCGGCCGGCCACCGTGACCGCGAACGAGGCCCGCCGTTCCGCCATCAGCACGTGGCTTCTTACCGTGATGCGCATCACCGTGCCGCCGTTCCACAGGCCCGCGCGCGGCTCCACCCCGTCCACCTGCAGCTGCGGGCACCCGAGCACGCGCACCTCGCCGTGCTCCGCGCCGCCGCCGTTGTTGTCGTCGTTCTGATAGTCGTGCGCCGTCCGCCGGAACAGGTACTCGTACACTTTGCCCTTGGAGCACGGGTTGTCCGCCGAGCACCGGTCGTACCGGTTCACGTGCTGCCCGTCCTCGTCGCTCCACATGCACGTCACGCAGTTTTCCTTGGACCACGATTTGCACACCCACCCGTCGTCGTAGAACGTCACGTAATTGTCCTTGCCGTTGTCGAACCGCAGCACCGCGTCGCCGATCATCACGTGATAGTGCTTCATCTCCATGCCGTTCGGGTGCATGTACCGCACCGCGTCGCACACGATCTTGTCGCCGAACACCTGTCCGCGGATCGGCATCACGCCCTCCGTGTGGCACGTGATGTTGCCCAAGTCTCGCAGGTGCAACAGGAACCCGTAGACGTCGTTGGACACGCGCACCGTGTACTGGTACACCAACACCGTGCCGATCGGCACGTACGCCTTGCTCGCGACCACCGAGTAAAGCGGACAGTTTTCGTCGTCGTACACCGTCCTCGGGCTGTAGTCCTTCTGCGTCGAGTCGCCGCACGTCTGTTCGTCCAGCGACCAGCTGCACGACGGCGTCACGGTGCATATCGCGCACGCCGTGTACGCCGAACAGTTGTTCGTCCCCGCGGCGGCCACGGTCATCGCGACCGTCGTCGTCGTCTCGTTCTCCGTCATCTCGATCTCCGTCGTCGCGTTCACTATCGTCACGTTCGCCGCCGTCACCGTCTCCGTCGTGTTCGCCGTCGTCGCGGCCTCCACGCAATACGTGCCCGACATCATCTGTATTATACGGACAAAATAGTTTTCGCTATTATTATTACGACCATCAATACGTGTTAGCGCGCTACAAACGAATTCGTAATCGTGTCTCGTACTGAATTTCAGAAAAATCACATTTAAAATTACGAATTTTTCAAATTTTCGAAAGTGTATTTTACTGGAATCGACATTTTATTTTATAACCTAACCTGTGAATGGAGGAGGGAGGGATGTAGTCCCACTCATAATCTTTGGATTCATTCGCGACTAGTTTTAGTGACGTCACCGAGTTCTAACTTTCGATATCATTTTTTCAATATATTGGTTTTTATATACGAGTTTTCGTATATAAACATTGGTTTTTAAATTATAATTTAATTTGAGTACAGTTTACATAATATTGTTGCAGAGACGAATGAAATCGTGTAATTACTGTAACTTAGAGGATTTATATTCAGTGCCCTGTGCTCTGTGTCGTATTTTCATTGTTTTCCAGTCCAAGTTTGTCGGACAACCTTACTTACTGATTTACCAAATTGACATTTTTCTCGTCGACACGACTTAAAGTAAAGCTAAATACTAGAACGAAGAAAATACACGCGTTACCTCTCAGTCACCCCCCCCCCCCCTCCATTATAAACGAACGTCGTTATTACTCTCACCTCATTGTTTAGACTAAACATACATATTAAATATAGAATTTCATATTACAAATTATGTCAAAAAATGCAGCTTAAAAAACATCGAAACCGTTCATCGCCGCACCGTTTAAATTTTAATATTAATCGAAACTTTCAGATATAACGCGTAAGAAAAACACGAAACAACAATAATTAATCAAATAAACGCTATTATTTTTCATCAAACAAATAACAATATTACGTATGAGATTAGGCATTAATTTTATCATGTTGTATAACGAATATTTTATGAATGTGATTTGATTTAATATAACGAAAATAATTTTGCTTCTTTTTTTTTTTTCTACAGATTATGAAACACGCTAAAACTTTAGTACCGATACGTATAATGTACAACGATTCGTCGTTCATAACACGATACATAACAATATAGAACAGTTAATAATACGTACCACGGCGAACATGAGTAAAATCCCGGCCAAGTCAATCCAGTATTTCGCATTTTTTCTCGGTCGTTTGCTACCGTAATCCATGATGTTAAGTTTTCATACGACAATCTAAAAAAAAAAACAATGATTTTTTTTTGTTTTTCATCATAGTATTCGTAAAATGGCGTTCGTGTTTTCGACGGTTTGAACTTCGAGCGTACGTACTAGTGCTATTGTCGCATCAGACGGGGAAAGTCTACACAAACGACTTTGTACGAATATTTAAAAAAGAAGAAGCCCACGGCAAGAAATTAAAACGGAATTAACACTGTTCGTCGAGATGACGACATGAGTCCATCACAGTTTACTTGTCGATTAGTATTGAATCAGTGCGATTGTCTTCTAATAACAACTGGGCTCCGATTATCGTCCATTATTTTATCCCAACCGTTTCGATAAAGAATTGAGTTGAACAAATACTAACATTTTATCGTCTGCGGCTGACTAATAATGTGTGAAATAATAGTAACAAAATGTCGTGCCTGGTTTTTTTTTTCTTTTTCATACTGTTCTATTAGATCGACACTAGCAATGTAAATAATTGTTCTTATTATAGCCATCGAGTCGCTATCGATAATCGACGCTGCACGTATATTCTCAATATTTATGTCAACGATGAATGTTCTATCGTCGCCACTTGATTCATATCTGAAGAATTCGAAAACGAAAGATAAAAAAATACAGTGACTAAATATTTTGGTTTGTTCTATTTTTCTACGAGATTCGCATCGTTTTTAAAAACTTAATTTAAGAATTCGTTCGCACACGAATAAATATATCGCTCTGTTTACACAACAGTAGTAAAAACTAGATGTGCAAATATCGAATAAAACTTTGTTTTATTGTATAACATAACAATACAATATAATATAATAATTTCTTTTATTATACATATAACATAAACGATGTTTTAATATTTTACACGGGCGCATGCGTATCGATTCCGCCCTCGGACACGACTACGTCTTTGAAATTCATATAATCGAAAAACAGAAATCGTTTAATATAATTTGGCGATAATTTTTAGTCTCGTCAATTTCGACAGTTTCAAACTGTTTACGACATATTTTGTGAATATTTAATTAATACATAACCCTCTATACATGTATACGGTTATTATCAGCTAATTTTAAATGTCAAAGCTTATCACCCATAAAAATTAATTCTACATGATTTCTTGTGTATTTTATCGTTATATAATATTTAAATACTGTTAATTACGATAATTTGTTTTTTTCTTTCTTTCTTTAAATTTTTCCAAGAAACATCAAATACTCCGTCAGAAATGTATGTACGGCCGTTAACTCACAAGTCTAAGACACCACCAAAAACCAGAAAGAAAAAAAAACCAATAGGAAAATACATTGAGTAATTATCGTTGATATTGTGAGTATATTTTCGAATAAAATATGTTTCATCGAATAAGAAGAGAAAAACACCTCATCGGTTCTATTCGATTGCCGGCGTACGACCGATCGTGTAGATCGTAACATTATAACATAATAATATATTTACAGAGGATTTCCCGCGGCTTATACCGGAGCCAATGCAATGGGTGGGTAAATATTTCTAGCGGTGAGTTGCAACAGTATTTAACTGATGAAATAAACAGAAATAGCTCCGCGGTTACTACAGAAACCGATACTTACTTACTATTCGTTTGCGATGACGTGGTTTTGGTGAGATATAATTTTAACGGCTAGTTTTATCAAATTATCATAAAAACCAACAGTTCGACAAACAGGTGCAATCAGGATTTTTCCCAAAGGGGAGGTAAATATGAAAAAATCTTTCATTATAAGCACGACTAAATATGAAATTTTAAAAAAAACTCATGTTTATGATTGAAATACAGCATAATAATATTTATACAAATTTATGTATAGATTGAATGAAAAAAGAAAATTCTAAAGTTTCGTAAACAATGAATTAATTATGCATTATAAATTACTGAGCAAAATCCAATTTCAAATCGTTTTTCCAAATTCGATATGACTACAATTTCATCATCTGTAATTTACACATATCGATGTGTAAATATATTGAAGTGAGCTGACATATTATAATCTATTTACAGAATTTATTGAATGCTCAAATGTTTCAATCCGTTTCAGCGATGAAAATAATCTTTCCGTTTCATAAGATGTAGCTAGAGGTACAACTAATATGCGCATTAAATTGGATTCGAATCTCAATTATATTTACCGTGTGCGTCACAGGATTTAATATTATTTTCATGTTGACATCTCGATGCCATAAATCGACCTTAATTATAACTTGGTTATAGTTTTCAACACAATTATTGTAATGATCGTAAAGGTCAATTCGATTAAGAAAGAACTTTTCCACATACATGAAAATCAAAAAACATTAAAAACAAAAACTCGACGTCCAGAGGGAGAGAGAAAAACATTTTAAGTTATCAACAGTCAACCGAGTGCGATTTTATGGTAATATACATATTATGCATAATTAATGTCGAGAGGCTTTCTTTTTTTTTCTTTCCGTTAAATCGTCAAAAGCATCGACTGCTGTTGACGGGTCGTGAAAATTGTCATTGTAGGTTTTTTACTTATAATAAAAACGATCGCGATAAAATATATTTTATTACTTTAATGTTTATAATATTACATAATATAACTAATATTATTTTATGGTAGGAATATCATTTACAAAAACTTGGACGTTTCTATAGCTATGACTTATTTCGTTAACGCCAAAGAGTAGTCGTGTGCCCGAGAGACACGGTCGCGGTCTAGCGACACGCATTGCGTCAATTTTAATAACAATGAGTTGGTATTTACGTACCTCGTCCAATGCGTTTTCACCGTCGGATAACCGACGAATTTCGAATGCGCACCGCACGCGCTCGAAAACGACTAGAAAATAACGAAACGAGTATATACTCGACGGCAGCCGCTGGTCGATAATAATATTGTTTATAGTTCAAAATAGTGTACAGCGAAGGAGGTATACTGAGGACCAAGAGTACTCGGTCGTGTGAGTAAAAAAAAAAGAAGAAAAAAAGAAAAGATTTCTGCGCGAATTTCACGCGCGCACTGTGTACGGGTTAGGACGCCCACTACCACTGAATCGAGTACGCGTAAAAATCGTTAAAACACTATTACGGACTGACCGAATACGTTTTTATTCTATTTCTTTTTATTGTTTTTAATGCTAACGTTTTTATTGTTCCGTATATCTTTTTATTCATTAATATTTATCATCGGTCATTATTACAGTTACGATAAATATAAGTTATTATGAAAATAACAACATAATCACATTTCGTGATTTCGATTCATTACATTGTTATTATATTAATGCTACGACTATGTATATGCACAAGTAATAATATTAAATTGGTGAATCGGCGATAACGAGACACACATATTATAATACCTATTTTAATATCAAATGATTTAAAACAGATTGTTAAACGCTCGTCGAATGACATAATTACACATTCGATAACCATGTGACGACTTAATGTACAATCGTACAATAATTATACTTGCGTATAAAAATACCAACACAACTCCCACACGGCGGGCTATTTTATTTAATTTCGAGCACGGTCTTGTCGTTTCGTGTTGAGTAAATTATTGCACTCTATTTCGTGTGCTCCGATTAAAGCCGTCGGCATGTATGACGAACGTATTATATTATTTCCTTTTGTTTATTAAAAAAAACTTTGAAATATATTAAAAAAAATAAAATACGGTTCATTCCGTTTTACTTGGTTTGCAATATTATAATATCGTAACACTCATTTGCTGATATCGTATACGTTTTCAGTGGCATAAAAACTGGTTGAAAAAATATTTGGCGAACGCCACGGACACGAGGCTAAACAGATGAGCCCACAGAAATGGATTTTAAGTTTTAAATGTCCGTCTGTAGTTCACGTAGTTCATGTAAGGTATTTGTAAATAATGATCACCGAATCCATCAAAAGTTATGTGTTTAACATTAACGTGTATATGTTTAGTAGTGAAAACGCTCCAGAGTTGTCTATGAACAGAGGTTATTTTATTTTTTTACATGTCCGTGGGGAAAGTATAAAATTATGACTTTAAAAACTTTAAATTCAATAGTAAAATCGAATGTAGTAAAACATATTTTATTAAATTACATTTAAAGAAGAAAATCAAGTTTTTTGGCCAATTTTAAGTTTTTTTTTGAATAAAGTACTACATTCAATTATTGTGCGCTAATATTTAGATCACAACTTTAATAAACTTTATTACTGTTTAAATTACCATTTTAAGGACCGTCTGAGCTATTGCACTTCTATTAATTTACGCCACTACTGCACTTTTGATATATTTTAAAGAAAACAAATAGTGATTTTTAAATGAAAAAGCTAGTGTTTTATTTTAAACTTGTGTAGTTATTTTATTAAAGAGATAAGGTTTTTTTTTATAAAATAAATACTTTCTTTTTTTTTAAAAAAATAACTTTATTAAACATACATTTTACAAAAACAAACAGATGAAAAACGGTGTAGATATAATTATTACAAAATATGTTTAAAATATTTTACCACAGTAAATCGTAGATCTCAGAGAACGATTTTTCAGTTACGTTGATGTGTCGAAGAAAAAAAAATGAAAAAATAAAAAAACAATCCTTTTAATTTGAGAAAAACGAACCAATACTCAGTAATATGTATCCGTATACGCTAAAAGTGTATTTGTAGTGTCGCGGTAGGAAATTTAAAGTTCAAAAACGTCGACAACTCTGAGTCACGGATGACCTATAGCACACTCAAGTTAAATAATTTATGATTGTTGTAATTATGGATTGGAAAACGAAAAAAAAAAACGTGAAAAAAAGAAACATTGCAAATTGATAGTAAATATATATTATATAATATATTAATATATATATTCATTACATTATAACATGTTAAAATAATGGCCTTTCAATGTAACCACAAGAACGATCAATTTTAAAAAACTACAATTTATATCAAAAACTACAATTTTTCTCTCTCTTTCAATTCTTATTTCATATACTTGATGATACATATTAAATTATCTATAGTTGGTCTTGCTAACTACTCGAGTCGAATTATTTAAGTAAAAGTATTCAAATATTTTTGTGCCTATAAATAGCAAAAATTTCATTGAAATATTTTGAAAGTCATCGTACATAATTATTATTACTATAGTAACAGTAAAGTGCTAATATAAAACGTATTCAATAAATTGTTCGAGTTACTAGTATCGTTAAATCGAGTACTTCGACGAATTTCAAAATTTAATTTTCCAACGTTCATAAACATTTTTCGTGACATTTGAGTAATTTTTTTTTTTTCTTTTGTCCACTAGAGCGAAAAACTTATTTAGAATCTTGCATCACATTTTCAAACCTTAAGTGTTGATATCGGAATACATATACATTTTCCACTTCAAAAAGTTCTTAGTTTATTCTTTACTTTTATTTCCAAGTAAGATTCATATATAAACTCCTACCTATACTTACTCTTCTGGCAGATTTTAAATTTGGATTCATATGTCTATTGTTATTAAGATTGATTTGAAATTAAAATCACGTCCAGTCGAATAAGATGGGATTCGGACATCTCTATAATGAAATAACAATATCGTAAAACAAATGTGAATAATTTATAACAGAGGGCAATTATTTATTTATTTATTTGTTTATTTCAAACGGGCAATTACAAATATAATTATAGCGTTCGTACAGATTGAATAAATATCACAAGTTTAAATTATCAAACTCGACTTAACTAACACTTAAAATAATTATTAAACATTAAATTTAAATACGACGTGGAAAAGAGAACGAGAGACAAACAAAATCAACATATTTTTAATTCGACAACAATTTTGTAAATAATCTACGAGTAGTATTATCGAGAGTATATCGACGGGTAGATTTTTTGAACGATACGCGAACGTGAACAATTGAACATTTTTAAAAAAACACAATTAAAATCTAATGAATTTTACGGGACTATATTTATTATGTTCTTATGAGCGTGATTATTAATTTTATGGAAAGTAACAAATTTTTAAATGTGATGCATCAATAAATACGTTTACTTAAAATTAATACTTTGCTTGATAATAATTATTAATAGTATTTACTATGGTAGGAAATGAATCGATCCAAGTCAAAACTCGTATCGTTAACGAAATCCAGCTCGACCGGAATTCGAAATCGAACGAGGAAGCGACAACGTCATACGGTTAGGCACACGATTTAAGACTAAATATATAGTATAATATAATGTTATTTGAATAGGTAAAGTAAAAAGCGGGACAGTAATAAAACGGACGATTTGAATATTACATAAACGACTAGCTTTTACGAAAAATCTCGGCGACACGTGATTTTCGCACTCGACCAGTATTTAGTTAAGAGTTCGCGCGCATTGAAAACAAGTGGAAAAAAAACGGAAATCGTCGCGGCGAAGGAAAATTTCAAGGGAGAACGAATCGCCGCGCAGACCCGTCGAAAAAAACGAAGAAAAAAGAAC
>OX402533.1:14967521-15269558 GCA_948098885.1 Drepanosiphum platanoidis
GTTTTTCGATCTATACTTCCGATTTCGTCACGTGTTTGGTACGATATAGTGTATTTATACGTTCAATCGAACAATTGTCTTTCATGATTATTCAATAATTTTATTTCAATAACGACGATACTCAATATTATAACGCACGTACCCTAGTTTGCTTTCAGAAATATTCAATATCGAGCCCCCGACAATTAAACTAATCTCTATTATAGTTTTTAGTAGACTCTTTCGATCCCGACGCCGCGCCGCCGCCGCCGCCGCCGCCGCCGGAAAGTTTTCGAAACATTTTTCAACTGATACGGCTGCACAACAACGGCTATCGTTATTATTTTTTATCGGCGCCGTTTGCAAAATATAAAGTTACAAAAGTTAATTAAAACACTGCGCGGGCGAAGCAAGTCGGCGCGCGAACGAGGGATAATACTTGGCGGGCTACCTAAGCTCCCAGAGGACAGCTGCTGTTCCTGTCACTTTTGTTGTTTCGTTTATCAATGCGACAAGAAATTAACTTGCGGATTCGGACGAAAACTTTTTAATTCCGCGCGTAGATAACACTTCGATTGCTCGCGAACAAAACGCGCTCCGTACTTTCTCGGGTTGAAAACACGATTGCGTAGGTGGTTTTTTTTAAATTCATTTACACGTAACGCGCGGCGTGAAAACTTAATCGACGCGGATTTATGAAAAAAAAATAAATATCTAAATTTTAAATATACCCGCGGACTTTTAATTACTATTATTGTTATCGTACGCGACGCGTGATTTTAATATCGAATGCGTGAGTACACGCTGCACACGACAACGACGGAAGGTTTTTCGTTTTACACGCGTATACGTCGTCGTCGTATCAAACGCCGCGCGTCTGAAATTCGCTCGCGAAACAGGTAACACGCGCGTGTTTCTGACAAATTGCGGCGGGATAATAGCGTTAGTATCAGGTTGTAAACAGAGACGAAAAACAATACGGAACGACGATAATAACAATAAAACCGAAAACGCGCGGCAAAACTATACGCGCGAGAGACAGCGGACGACAGCGCGTCCCGAAAACGCTAAACAAAAGAGACGTCCGAGGGTGTACATTTTCCCCCGCGGTCCCTTTTAGCATAGTCGTCGGCGGCGGCGACCCCTTTCAGTGTTCTTTTGGCGTGAAGGGACGGGGTGAAATAAAATCAAACGGTTATGGACACCGTCGGATTAGTAGTGCGCGCGCAGTATACGTATAATATATACCTATTGTTGTGCACTCGGTGCTTCGCGGGCGGACGGTTATATCGTTTGAATTTTGATACCGGCGCGAAAACGCGTTCGCTAAATTATTCGCGAGAGCCCGGATTACTCGCGTGGCGAGACACTTTCGCGCGTGCTTTTTGGACTCGTTCGACGGCGTGAAAAAAAAACAAAAAAAATCGTAACCAACTGTCGTCGAGAACGCGTTCGTTTACCGCGTCTAGGCCCACGGCTCCAGGGGTAGGCGACACGGGTCCACGCTTAGGGCGGCATTTGAAATTCGCATGCCGTTTATTCAATTGCCGCGAATTCAAAACGTTTCGTGTAAAAACGTCGTGTTGGTTCACGTCGTGTCGAATCGCAAAGTGTGTTTTTTCTCGTGACACAGGCCAAAATACTTAAAAGGTAAAAATATAATATTATGATATTGAAATTTATCGTTATGAAATATTCGCATCGGATGATGTAAAATTCACGTCTTTAAATATAAAGAACGGAAAAATAATCGATCGCGAGACATCCTCGCGGGATCCTGGGAAGCTGCCGCTTCCGTCGACACTGTGTGTGTGTGTGTGTGTATTTTTTTGTAATTTTTTATTATATCATCATTATCCTGGAAATCTATTCGAGAAAAAAAAACCTGCCCGCTTTAGAAAAAAATGCATTGACTTCGCCGACGACGACGGTAAGACAAAAAGAAAAATATTTCAAATAAAATACGTTATTGTATTATTATTATATTTTCAAGCCTCGGATGTAAATTTGTTGGTGTTGTTGTTGTTGTTGTTGTTTTCGTAGTTGTTGTTTTCGTACACGTGTACTGGGCGTTCGTCAGAGACAGGGCAATTATTTATTCGCACGGACTTTGCTTTAATTAATTATACGCACAAACTTCGACGGTTTAATTATTTTAGGTTTGATAATTTCAGTAAAATAAAAGTAAACAAACGGTATTATATCGAATGTTCTCGGTATAATAAACACGGTGTGTGTGTGTGTGTGTGTGTATATTTATTATAACTGCGTATCCTCGTTCGTGGGGATGTAATTCAAACTTTGTGTTAGTCGAGTACTTTTGTTATCTCGGAAATTACCGGAGCGTGTTATATGGTAGGCGTTTCGAATTAAAAAGAAAAAGAAAAAAAAATATGAAGATTTGCAGAAACCGCGGAGCGTCTCGATACGTTTAATATCATATATAATATGAAATTATGATTACGTCCGCGGCGTATCTGACAAGAGAGAGGGAGAGAGAGACGGTGGAGGGCGATCGTTTCGGGACTGAAAATTCGTCGACGGCGGCACTTTAATCCGTCGCGGTGGTAAACGCGCGCAGAAAGCAATTTTCTCGTCAAACGGCCGGACCGCGAGAAGAACGTACCCGCGACCGCGGCGTAAAAAAAAAACGATTTCGCGTCCGGCCCCCGAAAGCGATATCGATTCCGCGACGTCGTAATTGCCGCGTCAGAGCCCCGGCGCATCGGTGCGAATTATACAGGAAATCAAATCAACCGGCGACTCGAGTTGTGCGATTTTCTCTATAAACACCCCCTCCCCCGGCCCACCCCTTTGAAACCTCGTCCGAATTAATGTTACGGTCCAATGACGTACGAGTTTCTTGTGAAATCAATGAGCGGTTTTTTTTTTTTTGTTTTTCGTACAAACAAACATATTTTTTACAATTCATAAACTCGAGAAACGTTTCGGCTAATGATCTGAACGCGTTCGACTACGCGGTCGTTTTTTATTTTTTATTTTTTTCCAGTAGAACTTCCAGGTACTCGTCAATTGGCGGGAGAAAAAAAATGTTTATCGTATTAAGACAGGTGTAATGTCCATTTAAGACTTTACAATTTTTTCTACTTTCATTGTTTTTATTCCTTTATATTACAAATAAAAGCTCCGACTCATTATTTATTCGAAGCAATAGCGAATGAGATATAAAAGTGACAATGAAATTACAGTGAGATGCATGATAGCAGTTATGTCCGTCAATGTGTTAAAAACCGTAGAAAAAAATCAAATATAATATCGAAAACGACGACGTTTCGTCGGTGTCGTTCGCGTGTAGGTTACGCTATACGTACACGCACGCTGTCGATTTTAAATCGTATCGCGGAAATTATAGCGCGAAAGCAAATGTTTGCGCCGAAAAATCTCGTAGAAAAAAAAAACGTTCATATTACACGTCTCGCGTTGTTTACTCGTTCGACGCACTTTCGTATTATTACCGCGTGATAACGTGTGTACGCGGAGGCGTGTAAATATTAGCTAATGTGTATCATACGTCACGTGAGTATCGCGCGAGGTTATATTTTACGTTCCGTACGAGAAATATAATAATAACGGCTCGGAATAATAACAACGGGGTTCGCCGATCGGTCGAATATTTTCGAGTGTTCGCGACGTTCGTTCGCGTCACGCCGTCGTCGGCGACTTTGTTCGCGGCGGCGCGATAACGGCGTACGATTATTTTCCGTCGAGACTATATCATTATTATGATACCGTTCAAATGTCGTGTTTCCGAGCTCTTTCCGATTTACATATCATAGGAATCGGAACTTTTGTTATTCGAGTGAAATATCTTTTACTCGTTTATTTTTTGTAAAATCTTTAGTTCGTAATTCAATAGCAATTGATTTCGATTTTAACGTAACGTTTTGTTATTTTTAAAATTAAAAAAAGTTTAGAAAAATTCCTTTTCTAGTCTTACACGTTTTTTAAATATTTAGCGCTAGGTTTTAGTGTTCTCGAGAGAAGATTAAAGGCCAGAGCTTTGTATATCAATAAAATTACCTAACATATGATAATATATAAATTAATAAACACGTCCTCATACCGTTAAAGTTGGTGTACTCGTAGACCGAATCCGTTTTCCGACGTACACTCACGCTGTTGTAACGACATTGGTGGAACGCATCCGCCGCGGCGAAAGCACGCAGTACCTACTTGTGCTGTCTTGAGAGACCGGAAACGCGGTTTGCGACGAGAGATTTGTGTGCCGCCGCGGCCGAGATTTCGGATGTGGATTTTTCGTCGTCCTTCGCTGACACAACATATCCGAAACAGCCGAAACGAATGGAATATAATATAATCTCATCGTTTGCGTCATTCGTATGGATACAGGACACAGGAAACCAAACGAAGGACATGATTAAAACTATAAGGCATAGAAAAATACAAGACCAAGAGAACGGAAAATAATGTCATCGAGTGGCCGAATCTAAATTTAAAAAGATACTACGAATCGGACACGCGCAAAACGAACGCGCGCGGATATCTTATGGCGAAAAATGCCGCTTTTTTATAATATGCTCAACGCGCGGGGAACGACTCAATACACAAAGGATTTGCTCGACTTCGGCGCATCACTCAGACCAAAGTCTGAGTACAACAACAATTCCATTATTATGATTGTAATTTTTTTTTTTCCAAGTGAACACGTTATTTATAACGAAATCTAATTAAAGTACATAATTTAATTTTGAAAAAAAAATGCGACCAAACACTCACGGCCAAAGTAGCGAAAGTCAGATAAAAGACGAATAAAAAAATATATATTATTTATGAACGTTTGACGGGGAAAAAAAAGAAAAAAAAGAAGAATACTCTAAGTACATATTATAATAATTGATCGTTAAAATAACATTAACGTCCTGTGCGCTAGATCGAATCTGTTATCAATAAAATTAGTTTGACCGTTTTTCGCGTACGTAATTAATCATTTTTCCCGATTTAAAAAAATAAATACCCATTTCGATATCGTTCGAAGACGACTGATTTATTGGGAAATAATACGTAAATAAACAAAGCCGTTTTTTTGTTTCTAACGTTTAAAGAGAAAAAAAGAAATCTCTCAGCAGGTATAAAATGATATTTGTACAACCGTACGCGCGGAATAATATGTGTATCAGATTTGAAGTTTTCTCTATGACTTACGTATCATATCATCGTAATATCATCGACGCGCCGTTTTATCGAAAACTGTTTTATTTCTTTTTTATTATTACGATCGGAAATATTTTCCGATAAAGATACGACGACGCACTGGATTTAATTTATATACACGCGCGATCGCTCGAACCCGTTAATAGCGAAACGAATTTTGTCATAATAACATCGGATTTGATTGCTATTGACGTAAGAATAATCGTGTTTGTTTTCGTTCTTTTGTTTCGACCGTCTACTAAACGATAGCGTCTCGATCGGGTCTATTGTAAAACGTAATAATAATAATATAAGCGCGCCTCGACGTATCCGTAGAACAAACATAATTTCGCGAAAAAGACGAGAGTTCGTCGGACAAAAAAAATACATTTACATATTTTATATTATATATACGTACAACGTAGTGATATTTATAATAATCGTTTATTACGCCATTATTAATGGTGGTAAAAGCTGTTTCGGGTATTTTGTGCCATTTCATTGTACACCTAACAAGACCTCGATTTGAAATATTATTATAATTATCGATTTATATTATAATCAGGGAGGCCATAGTTATTTAAGATTATATACAGGAAACTGCATTATTCCAAAAGTCTATCCCGTCAAAAGCTTTTGGCATACTATATCGTCCGGCTTTTAAAAAAATATTGCTCGTTTTCATATTATATAGAAAAAAATATGAAAGGGAAATTACGTAAAATTATAAAAAAAAAAACGTTTAACCGTCTATGTCGTCAATATAATCAATTCTATTTTGTGTGCAATTATTATATAATATTACGTACGTGATATTCGTGAAATTATCGTCGAATTCATCAATTAATGTCCAAAGAAGGCCGTTTTATTGTTTCAAAAAATACAAATTTTAAACTATACCAACTAACTATTTCAAGTCGCGATATTGAGAACGAATTACGTTTTATTAATAATGATATTTATCGTTTTTCCTGGCCGTCCTAGAGTCGTAATATTCGAAGTGTCATATACTATTAAATCGGATTCCGGGTTGCCGATATGACGAAATAACGTAATCGCTGTACCCATTACGATTAAATGTGACGCGTTTTAAAACTGCGGACGAACATGGACAAATCGTTATTATTTACAGTGTAGCTAGAATAAAAAATACTTTACGTGTTTACATAAAACTTTAAGAACATACGTTTTTTTATTTTTCTCTCGTCGGCATTTGTAAATTTCGATCAGCCCCACGCGGAATAATACTCCGGATACGCGCGCGGTATAGCATATATTATAACGTTATGTTACGTGCGAGTTGCGTACACGATACGGTAAACGTACGACTTTGACAAGCGTTTTACGTACCTTAAGAAGGTCGAAATTCGGGCGAAAACAACGAGAAACTCTATGACAACCGATCCGGGGGATTGTTTGCACGGAAATATTATATAATATTATATATTTAATATGCATTAAAAGACAGGATCCGTTACACCTGCCTCGCGCGCGCGTCCGTCGATAATACCGCGGAAACTTTATGATTTCGTCGAAACAACTTAAAATAGGTTAAGTTTGCCCAACGCGTCGAAACGGCCGCAGACCACATCACGAGCGATGTTATTATTGTGTTGTTGCTGTTATGACACAATATAATATATGACGCGTAGACGAGAAGTTCGAAGTAATCAACAGACGCGACGCAATAAATATATATATTATCATGTCAAAGCTCGCGGCGCGAAATTCGCGATGCCGAAAAAAACGCCAAACGCAATATTATTTTCTCGTTTACTAACCGGTAAAGTATTATAATCGTATGTTAAAAAAATTCAACTAACGTAACGTTTTTTTTTAAGACGATCTACACGGCTCAAAACAGGTCCAAAATCAGCTGTTCTATCGTTATGGCATTTAACCCGTCGTTGTTACACATGTGAGCTCATACAAATAGCATTTATTCGTACGAATATTATCGAATTAATCTGATACTTTAAATACCTTCAAATACCATTCGTCTATAAACGATTGCGCTATTCGTCATTTCCTATCGGTTATTGTTAGACAAAGTCGAGAGTATCGATGAACACTGCACTAACCGCGCAATAGTTTATTCATCGCCGACGCAGTTGATTACGTACACGTGTTTTTATTTTTATTTTTCAATTTATCACGACTAATACAATTAATTCGTGGTCAGTAGAGGAGACCGAAGAAGCTTTTTTCAGATGACTCAGACGATACTGATAATTAATTTGTACTACTTTATATGAAAAAAAAATAATATTCTAATTTTAGAATAAGATTGTAGTTTTTTTGTTTTTATTTTATAAATTATTAACTGTACATAAAAAGTATTTAATAAACTCTTTGGTAAAGGATAAAAATATACATATTTCTAGGTATGGTTTGATTTTTTTTTTCCAGTTAATCGAGTAATTAATAATGCTATAAAAAGTAATATTATAACTCGACAATATTCCGTACCGTCAATCTTTCCGAGTAGGCACAAATTCAAATTCGGCATATTACCCATATCAGTTTTAACGTAAAACAAGTCATCATTATAACGGGTTCGGCGGTCTCCCTACTCGGTTCGACTTTTTAATTTTTTTTATCATTTATTCGCTTATTGTGCGCGTAGTACGGATTGTATGTTTAAATAATAATAAAAATAAAAAAAACGTTTAACGTTAAGAAGACGTAATGCCGTTAGGTTAATCTCTTCCGCTAAGAGAAATAATTTTATTTTCATTTTACGTTTCTCGTCGCAATTTTAAAAAAAAAAAATGTAAATTTTACGAGTCTTTCGTGAATTATATTTTATTCTGTTCTCTTTATATTGTGCACGATTTAGCCTAGAATAACACGATGCCTACTTGCGAACATCGTTTTCGTTAAAAATTGGAATATACTTATTATTACGATGCAAACACGACGCTCGTTCGAAAACTCGGTCTCGAGATAAATTTAAAGATTCCGCTCTATGACGCGCAGTCGTGATTATAACATGGCGAAACCTCTAAACAACGGACAGAAAATAAGGAATCACAAAACGTAGTACCTATTACTAGGTCGACATAATGTTCTCGTATACCGTCGAACCTGTCGAGAGAACTTGGTGCGCGACTCTATATTATCGCGTGGTCGGCGTGTTATATAATTTTGGCGATTTAACAAAAAAAAACGACGACGACGCGGCGGCGGGCAAACGGCAGTAAAGGATTTTCACTACAAATGTCACAGTTAATGTAGTCCATTAGGTTAATTGATTACTCATGATAAGAACATTTATTATGAATATCCATTAAGGATATTAATGAATTATTTACGAAAAAGTTTGATGAAAAAGGGATGGATGAAAAATGAAAAGGTAGGAGAGATTCGCGTTAAAATTTTAGATTATGCAAATAAGTATTATTGTAAAATGTTTTTAATAGTTTCAGCTTACAAACCTCTCTTTAAGATCCCTTTGTTTCGCGCGTTTGTGCTACTATAAACGACACGGAATTAAAGATTCATCAAACGACGTAATTTAATTTCGGTAAGTATTTATGTCGAGTCGGAACTTAATAAATAACAATAATATGCTAGTTAAAACGAGGGGGAGAATAACATCGACCGTTTTTTTTTCAGTCTCGAAATTATAATGTGTCGCGTAGTCGAGTACCCGATATTAAAACTCGAGTCCTGTTATAATTATTATGAATTGTCGAAAACACAACGGACGAAATTTAAAGCTTTTCATTAGAGACAATACGAGTGCGGCGGCGTTTTTTATCGGCGATATTATAATTTGCACCGTTACGACGATACAGTGTTATAAATAATATTGTAATGGACGCGCGTAGTTTTTGATCGAAAAACGAGAAATCTCGTCGGTCAGATAACAATATCCCTAAGTGCTAAGATATTTTATTGTCTTAAAAATACACGGTCGAGATATTTTTTTTTTATTTTTTTTTCGAGATACCATTATAAATGTTTACTCGAGTATATTACCGGGAAGCGGACGATAAGTTTATTTTTTAATAAACAAGTCGCATTTATGATGCGTTTTAGTGATTCGATTATTGATGAAATAATATTATCATCGTTATACGTTGAATAAAACGACAGTTGCGGGTCACGGTTTCAATAATTTATATTTTCGCAAATATGGAAAATAAACTACAAACGCGAGTGTAATCCTTTGTGTTTTCTTTATTTGTTTATACAGCGTCCTCTCAGTATAAATGTTAATACCTCCGGTCGATTATAATGTATACTATAATAATTTATAATTTTAAAAATATATCAAATAATATTTAATCTCGTGTACCTATTCGTTCGGCGTCTATACGCCTATTATATCCGGTGATGCGATCGGATCACTTGAAATTTTGAAATAATCTAAATAAGATAATAGGCTGCAGATGGGTATTTTTTTAAAATCCATTTAAAAATAGTAAAAAAGAAAAAAAATTACGAAGAATTCCGGCTAAGACTAAAATAATATTAAACCTTTCAAGGAAAACGACGACTGTTATATCGGTAGACAATGTTTTTATTATTTTCGCGTTTAAACTCCTATGTTAGGTGTTCTGCACCTGCGACTTTACCGAAAGTTTCTTTTTAATAAAAAGGGAGGGGGGAGAAAGACTGAAAAACTTGGAAATAATAATTAATTCGAAAACATAATATTTCTAATAAGTGATTTTGAGTTTCACGATTTGAAAACTATGAGCGTAGCTATCCCTAACCCTTTACACGGTATTTATTGACAAAACACTTAATATTATTATACTTTTCCTACTTAATAACTATTATAAATATATGATGTCATATAATTATCGTAATATGGTATACGCGTTTAGAGCCGACGAAAGCTACGGGCGACCCGAGCGACTGGAAGGGGCCGAGTTGAAAATCATTTTAATTAAATTATAACTACGCATGAGCAATCGACGAAATTTGTAATATTTAAAAAACCCGCAACAAAATGATATCACCGTTCGATGGTTACACGTTTAATAATAACAAAGTATGCGACGTGTGTTTAAAGTGCTAGTATTAATATTTATAATTTTTTATTACAATACTAAGACCTGAAGATTATTTGTAATTAATTATCATTTATATATTTGATAATGTTTAATAATTGTCCGTATTGAGTTTTTAGCGTAGAAATTTCGCATTTCAAACCGTAATTATTCTCGTCGGGTATTTCTAAAGATCGTTATCGGGTTTCGGCCCGTGTACTACGGCCACACGTCGTATATGGAATCCGTCAAACGAGAAAAAACGTCGGTCTCCGTCCGTTTATACTCGTATAGCTGGATCGATATCGTGATTGCACGTAGAGCCGTGGAAAATCTCGCGAGACGGCCGCGGCGGTGTAACGTCGAAAACGCGCCGCGTTCCGTTGGAATTCACGAACCACGACCAAATCAAATCGTACGACGAAACTTTTATTTTTTTATTTTTTTTTTTTCAGACGCGGCCGCGAGTTTACGATCAAAAAGTGTTGGGCGCACGCGCAATTAGATTACAATTATCGCGGCCGCGGGCTTTGTGCGCGTTAATACGCAGTACGACGCGCGGCGTATAATTTATGTAAATTTCATTTAAAGATTTGGACCGTAACGCGCGGCGGAAACTATTTTAAAAGCCAATACCGGACCGCCACCCCCGTTTCAACCGTAGCACGCGTACTTTGTCATTAACAAACTTATTTACAAAAGGCGAGTATTGTCAGGAAGCCAAAGGGGATTAGATCGGTCGCGAAACCTCACTATAATAATGTACGCCATTATATTATTCGGGTATTACGATATTATCATTATTTATATTACAATCGTCGTTATTTTATGCGAACAGAGTATTAGTAATTATTTTTTATATTTTTTTATTCGTATTATTATTATTATATTGTTGAACTCTCGCGCATTCCTAGAATAGGCCGCTTTCGTCGCGCGGCTAGAGAGCCGAAAGAGTTGGATTTGTCGAATACGGCAACGGCTCGTGGTCGTCGGGTTCCGAATTCCGATATAGACCTTATACCCCGAAACACAATGGCCGCGTCACGTATAATAATACGCGTCTGCGGCAGAGGAGCTTCTGCGAATCGCCCGGAGTAGAAATCGTAATAATACAACGGGTACGCCGCGCAGTTGTCGTACAATGGGGTTACGCGTCGGACGCGCCGCGCAGATAATAATGCATTCGCGAGAGATCAATAAGAACGGCAGTGGATGTTGTGTTTTACTTATCGAAACGGATCTCTTAAGAAAAGTAGCTGCAGTGTCCCGTGCGCGGCGTAACGAGATTTCAGAGACTTTTACGAGTATATATACACAACGGACGGTATGATAAAAGTAATGTCGTGTTTTCGAACGCAGTCGCGCACCGTCGTCGTCGCAAACGCTGTCGAGATCCCGAAAATAAATAAAGATATATGCGCGCGCGCGTTCGTCCACACCCGTAAATCTTTTACTTAATAGTACCATTTTTGAAACCTGATTTTTCACATAAATTATTACTCGGCCTGTCGCGTCGCGTTTTTAAAATATATATTTTTTCGTAGTACTCGCGGCTAAAAGAAATATATACGAGTATAGTACGCGCACATATTTCAGGTGGTGTACCCAAAGAAACTCTCGGCCAAAACTCTTATTATTTTTTTTTTTTTTTTATTTCAAACGCGAGTTTTGGGCTTTTTCAATTATTCCGAATCGTTTTTAAAATAATTTTATTTTTTTTTCATTTACATCGCGTTTTCGATCGAATCTTGTAAAATTATTTTTGCGCATTATATAATATTATTTCGTGAAAATCAAAAAAATAATAAAAGAAAATAATATTAAAGATTGTTGAAAAAAATTCACTCTTAAAAAATATGTTTTATTTTATGGAAAAAAAAAATTGACCTTTCGGATTTAAAAAAATATCGCGACTTACAAGATTTTAGGCTCAAGACTTTGGTAAATGGATTTAAATGGTTACGCTAAAAAGATATCGATTCGTTCATATCGGATCGATTACTCGATATGAACTTGCAAAGTCGACAAATGGTTCAATTTCACGTCTGTGCATATGAACACACGTATATAAATATATATATATATATATATAAACTACCAAGCAAATTGTTCGGAAATAAATGAATAGTCAACACGTATTTAATCAAATGAGAGATTAACAATGTAACTATTTCAAAACTGTAAAAAAATTTGTATAACTTGCTTTAACTGGTAATTATAGATACTCGTTATAGATAAATAATTAGTAATAATAATAAAAAAATTTTTTTAAAATTTATCAAAGAATATATAATTAATTGGTATTTTTGATTTAATATAATTGATATTTTTCAAAATAAAAACGAGTTAGAACGAAATGTTTACGAATTATTACGACGGCAATGAAAAAAAGAGATGTCATTTATTATCTAATATCATTATAATTAGGTATCTACTATATAACTGATAAAACTAATACGTTCGATCGCTATACGTTTCTGGTGTACAAATCGCGACATTTTTTTATGCTTTAATAAAAATATGATTTTTTGCTACCCTTATTGGCGCCCCACGACCCACTACCAGTCTGTAAATAAATATAAACGGTACTACTTACGGCCTGTCGGTGGTTTTCTGTTGACTTTCGGTGTTCGTATTGGCTTGTGAAACAATTTGAGTAGTAACAGATTCAAAAGTCACTCGATAAAAACGATTACAACGAAAAAGAAATTAAAAAAAAAAAACGAAAATTTACGATTTAAAGTTTGATCGGTCGTTGACGAAATACGCACTTAATCGACCACATTATATCGAATATTACGGAGAAATAAAACAACCGGAATAATTAAAACGGAGAAGAGTTTACCGAACCGTCGTCGACACTAGACTGATCGTCCGCACACAACTTTCGCTCGTCACTCGATCGGAATCGGTTGGATAGCGCGCGCAACTCGGCCGTCATTGGTCGGGCGGCGCGAACGGGTTGGCTTTCGTTGGCCGTGTTACCCACGCAGCGTGGGTCTTTTACTCGTTCCGATTTCACGTAAACACACTGATAAATATTACTATTACTATTGTTACGTAATTATGTATTCACAACGAACTATCTTACGTCATTATTATAATTAGTTACCTATTATATAACTGATTTGTTCGATTTTTACACGTTTCCGGTGCAAAATCCACGATTTTTTTATATTATGATACCAAAAATATGACTTCGCTACCTCATGAAAAATGACGGTCGCTACCCCTATCGCCATCTAAGAGTTTGTTGTGTTGGTAAATCAATTAAAATGAAACAAAAAAAAAAAAACTTAAAAATTTAAATAATATATTTCTAACATTATACAGTGTGTGCATTGCGATTTATTTTTTCTGAGCAGGCATAATACGACTGTGATACTGATTTTCTCGGTAGGAATGTGTTGTTTTTACTCCTTATATAAACATAAATTTTTTACCAACAAATGCGCGTAAATGAACAAAAACGAAAGAGGTTCAGAGTTTACGGTAAGTTTTCGGGCTTCCTATAAATGTTTGGTTAGTTTTTGGCATAGGAACGCTGCTTAATTTTCAGTGAATATTCTATAGTACCGCCTCGACATTTTTCCCACTTTAACCGCTGGCACCAAGGAAATCATATATTTTAATCCGACGTTGTCTGTGAAAAATCGTTTACCATTTTCTACGAGCACCGTACTCGGTATTTATGTCGGTTAATTAACAAATCAGTATAAATTGGATACTTGATATATTTCACGTTTTACGATCTCGTGCCGAGGCAATTATTAGACGGTCGCGCCGTGTAGACGCACGTACTATCGCAGCAATTATTAACGAAGGCTATAAAGTCACTGTCATCGAAAAGATTATCTAATTTATATCGATTTATCAAACGACGCGGTCGACACGACTACCGCGAGCACGCGCGACCTCTCCTGTACCCATAACATCTTACGAAATCGGCCGTGATAATAATATTGCGAAACGTTCGGTTTTCGATTGCGATGGTTTGACAATATTTCCATATCGATTTGGCCGTTTCGCAGTGTTTGTGGAAATAAAAAATGTCGATAGTTGACTTTGTCGACCGACGACGCGCGACGGACGAGAATACGAATTCGACTGCGGGCGTTTAACGCGACCCCTGCCCTCTTTCGAAACCGTGTTCCGAGAAAATTGCATTTTTTTTTTTTTTCCGAAACGTCAAATAATTTCTCATCGTACGTAGAATGTCGCGTTCCGGTTTAACACCGTTGAAACGCGGAGTAGGGATTTCACGATAAAAGTAGACGTTTTTTTAAAAAGTCGATGAAAAACGTCAACTAAAGCTGTCGCGCTCCAACGAATATCGGCGGAGATATTATTTCGGGCCGACTCGCGTCGATAATAATAATTATTACTGTGCACGCGTCCGTCGGGGCGTCGAACCATTTTGCCAGTGGCATGCAGTGTTAATTACACTCGGATACTCGAGTGAGTCGAGATGAAGTGGGCGACGACGAAGACGACCGTGACGACGACGAGTGGTCCGCAGCTGCCGTCGACGGCGGCGGCTCGGGCGAGATGACGATAACACGTAATGCAAACAACGAGAAGGAAAATATAAAAACCACGCATTGGAGAAACCGAGAGCGAGTGAGAACAATGGGACCGGGGCAAGAGCGGCGAAACGTAGATGATATATTATACAGTTGCATCGCGTTGCATTTCGCGTGCGCTCCGCCGAATGCAGTGAAACACACAGCGCACTGCAGTCGGCGTAGTGTATTATCATTATGTACGGTGTATATTATTCGCGTGTGTCTTAGACGCCGAGTGCATCGCGTCCTGCGTCCGTCCGTCGCTCGTCATTATACGCGTCGGCGGATCTGGGGGAGCGGGGATGCATCAACGAACGGCGGGTTTTCCGCCCCGAAGCGCGTTAAAAACGAGTTCGTCGTCAAACTTTTTCTATTCGTCTTCGTCGTTTCGGTTCCGCGACGCGTACATTATATAATATGCGTACGACACATATACCCTATTATTTCTATCGCCCCCGTCTCGTCGTCGTCGTCGTCGTCGTCTGACGGGGGAAAAAAATAAAATACTTGAAAACAAAAGTTGACGCTCGTCTTTCCCCCGCCCGGTCGCCATCCTGCTCGCCCGTTCTTCCGGCGAAACAGCACACGCGTGCATAGTAATAATAATAATAATAATACACGCGTTCGCCACCGACCGCGCGGTCCTGCGGACGACGGAGTATACCGACGTCATACGACGTAATGGGTACGACCGCGGATAGTCTCTCTCTCTCGTATCGCGAAACACGCGCGCGGTTACATTATCAACGGCCGCGGCGATCCCAGACACGTCTGGGATTCGTCGACAACGATATTATTATAATCGCGTCGGTCAATCGTTTACACTCGTACCTCTGTGCTGCGACGTCTGCGCCGCGTTGTTTTTCGATTGACGTTGTTAATTAAAACGGTTCGCCCGCAGTCGTCCTACGTCCTGATTACGTAGTTGACCCCCCCCCCCCCCGGAACAGCTCCTCCGGGCGACGACGACATTTGAACGGCGTTGATAACGGCTTAATCTGAAAAAAAAATTGTATTCTCTTGAGAACAAAACGAAATTCAAAAATTCGGCCAAGACACTGGCACGGCCTCTCTCGCCTCGTCTCTAAAGCGGCTGCGACGAATTATATTGTTTTAAGTTCATACGGTGTACAACAACGCGTAATGTTATATTATGACGTGTGAAACAGAGTTTATATTAGAAAAAAAATTATTCAACGTATCGCGGTTTACAACGACACCGTTGATATTCCCAGTTACTGTTCAACGAGTATTATAATGGTGATTTTAGACCGTTATCCGCACGACTACGATAAAACCCCCGCCGAAGCAATAATAATAATATTATAATGTCAACGAACCGAAATACTTTGCGGTGCGACTGAGGGGACTCGTCGAATTTAAAATCTCCAAAATCCGAGCCGTAATTTATTCTAGTCGTATGAAAGCAATAATAAATCGTTGCGTTCGAAAAAGAAAAAACCGATTCTGAGCGAAGGTCGGTATAATTTATTGTACCTATAAGTATTGAACGACTTGTATGTCATAAAAAAAAAAAAAAATAATGTAACGACCGTGTTTTATATGAAAAAAAAAAAAAAATTTCGAACCTCAAAATAACGAAATATAGAATTAGCATTCTCCCTCTGTGTAGTGCCTGTATAGACGTCTGGAGTTCGGACGGTGAAAGTACGTATTATCATTTGACTTTTTTTTCTCTACTCTATAATCCAACATAATAAAAGACCGTGTTATAGTTACGAATTGGTTGGTTTTCACTAAACAGAATATTATTATTTGTAAACGAAAGAGCATATTGTCATCGAGCGGAAATAAGAAACAAAACGTATTTTGCGTACGATTATATTAAGCAGCGATAACGTCATTAGAAATTGTTCGTTTTCCAGGATGTTCTGGATGTTTTTTTTTGATGATTTTTCAGTGTTTTTTCGATTTATTTTATCGAGCTGTTTTAGTAGCTGTTCAAGTCTTTAAGACCTACCGCGGTACATCCGCGCCATGTAATTGCGTTAATTTTGGAAAAATATGACTTTCGGAGGAGCGGGGGGGGGGGGCTGACTGTACGCGCACTGTTTTCAGACGTCGTCGTAATGCGATTACACCGCGTGGTGATGGCACCGCCCGGGGACGTCGGCGCGTGATGTTTGAACGGGAAAAAATCGCGTGACCACAAACGGAGCGGCGACTACCGAAATAAACACCGCCGCCTTTTGTATACATATAAAAAAAAAAGAAAAAAAAAATGCCCGTTCGTTCGGAGCCACTCGGCGGCGGTACGCCGAACAGATACGAACTTTATATACAATAAAATAACCCTCGCTCGCGCGCGCGCGCGTGTGTGTGAAAAATATATAAACACGAGTTGTTGTACAAAACGGCGGCGGTGCCCGTTTAACGCCACACCCGTTATTGTTGATAAAAAATAAAATATAAATAAACAAATAAAAAACTGTGTTGGCCGTGACACGACACGACGCGCGCGCGCACGACAAACGATAGTGATCGTCGGCGGCGATCGCGTGCACGGATGCGGCGGAAATAAATAAATAAATAAAAAAAAAGCCATAACAGTAACGACAAACGAACGATCGATTTCCGCGACGATTTTCGCGGCAAACAGGACGCGACCGCAATCGTGTGACGGAGGCGTCTTCGGGTCGGTTCTGCGAGAACGGAGAGGGCGGACTTTTATGACGAGAGCCAGTGGCTAACTTTTCAATAGACCACCACTGGTCCGACACTAAAGGGACCGATTCTGTTATCAACAACTTTTTATTTCAACACTTGTGTTAATATTAAAACCGAAATTACAAATAATTTTTATGCGGTCTTATATGTTTGTAATTTGGTATAATTTGTTTGACATAATAAACTTAGCACTTGAGACCGGCGCTCGAGACCTACCCAGTCACCCTAAAATAAAATGGGTGATCGAGCACCATATTTAAGTATGAGTTGGCCACAACTGATGAGAGCTGATACGTCATACTTTTCGCGGAGCTAAAAAAAACGCGTATTATTGGAACCTCGCGCGTTTCGTATACAGTGCCGAGTAAATATTATGACTCTTTATTTGACAATTAATTTATCTACTATTTTACAATATAACATACGTATTAGTACGGCCCGATTAAGAAATATTGAAACTAGATTATTCGCATTAAATCGTTGTTTAAACTGTTATGTAGTAGTCTGATTTGTTCTATTCGTTGTAGGCTAACGTTTCAAAACGATAAAAAATTCGATTTCATAGTTCAACGTAAGTATACGTATTATTATTATGCTGCGTTTTCCCTACGAATCGTGTGATTTTCAACGGTGAATATAAAAGTCATAATAATTGACTTTGAATAAAATATCGAAAAAACAATCTGACGAGACGAAAATCCGTTTTGAATGGAAATTCGATTTGGTTGCAGTCGCGAATCGGTTGCAATGTGTGCGCCGGTACCGGACCGTTCGAAAGTCAAACATTTTCCCGCGTGAACTCGACGGCTACCGTCAAAGATAGAGCCGTTCGTGGAGTCGATGAAATATTCCGTTTCGCATCTGTGTCCGGCTAAAATGTTATCCATTATACCTTGTAAGCTGCTACGTCCGCGCGCCAGAATTCGTGTCTGAATGTCTGCGCGGTAAAAGAAACGTTCGTACAATAACAGTTGATCGATGAGATCCGTCTCGGATATCCGATCGTTGATTCGTTTGGATTTTACAGTAATCGTTTGACCATCATTTTGATACGACGACGTATCAAACGTACGCGTTTCGACGAATAAAAAGGAAAACAACCATTTCGTCGTGATATCCATACCGTGTTAAAATGATAACCGAGGCTGTGGACGACTAACTGTAGCATTGGCATTTTTTTTTCGTTTATTGACTTTCGAGCATAATATTTTCTTTATTCTTGTAATGTTCCATTCGAAACGCTAATTATTATCGTAGTGAAATAAGAGAACGGATAAAAATACGGGTATTATACATCTATATTGTGACGAATTTGAAATTTGTAGTTTTAGAAAAATTAAATAAAGTTCAATATTATTCCATTGAATTATCGTCCGTATTGCATTCGTGTTGAAACGTAAAACGGTACTTTCTTCGATTTAATACCTACCGAATTCCTTTTTTTATTCGTGTACGCGCGCGCGCGCGTGTGTGTGTGAACAGTTTTGATTTTTTTCATCTCGTACTTTATCGTATTTTAGTGTTTTTTTTTTTTTTTCAAGTCCAAAAGTTCACAGCCCTGGTAACGACTTGCGTATCTTAACAATAGTGCACGGGGTCGCCCGTACGGGACGTCGCGAGACTGGTCCGATAGAGGTTGGACCGGGGAAAAGGTAGAGAGAGAGAGAGAGAGAGAAAAAATATAATCTCTCTCGCGTCATCGGACCGGAGAAGAAAAATATCCTCGCCCGCGCGTCTAATGATGTGCGAATAAACGCCTCGTAACACGTGAAGATATACGATATCGATCGCGCGCCGAGCACATGGCGTATAATATTATCGCACATAATAATAGCCGACGGTTATGATCAATGGCGTGCGAACGATTTTTAGCGCGCAGGAGGGGTGGGTGGGTGGGGGGGGGGCTAAATACGGCCATTTACCGTATTACATTACACCTGTAGTAGTTGGGTTCTTGATAAATGTGAATATTGGTCCGACCGTTTCGTCCTTCGAGCACGGCGCGTATAATATAATAGGCGCGTTTTTTTTTCTTTTTCTATTTCTCCCTCGCGCGGTGTATTGATTTCTATTCCGTAAACGTTTGGCGGTTCCGTCGAGCGAGTTGTCCTTCTCGAGTTTTCCATTTAGATACCGTTCCCCGCACGACGACGCATTCGTTTTGTTTCGGTATTATGGGCGCCGGGTTTTTAAATCGTTTGTTTTCACTCCGGTTATTCGACGTGATATTATTGTTGCGCAAAAGAAGACGTATTATTCGTCATAACGACATATAATTGGAACGTTTTTTCTTGGAAAATAATTTCAAATTCTTCGGAAACAACTCCTCTGTTTTTCAGAGTGTACACCGTAAATAGAGACGCCGTAGGTACGTCCGTACACCGGTAGGTCGAAACACGCGAAAATAACAAAAAAATCTATTATCCCATACACCGTCTGGCACGCTAGAAACATTGTAAATCTGCAATTATCTAAATTTGGTAAGTACGAATGCGTCTTGAGAAAATTCTTCGACCTTGATGGGTGACGACGTCAGCGGTGTCGTTAAAGACGACGAGATTTTGTTCACAAAGAAAAATCACGCGGTGAAAAATTATAAGCCACAACGATGATTCGTACGTCGAGAAACGATCGGTGTATCGGATCGATCACACCCGAATAGTACTTGTTTAATATTAAAATAAAATACAACGATTCGTCTGATGTACAACAAGTATAGTTTCGAATCAGTGGCGATGCGTACGGTCGTTCGATAAAAATCGATTAAAAATTTAAATCGAAATAAATTGTAAACAGGAAGTCGTCGAAAGTGTTCGTACCGCCGCCGCCGCTGCCGCCGTGATCACAATGGAAGAGTATATACTGTACTAGGACGATACGGAGCAGAGACGGGGTAGCGAAAGGTAAAATAGAGGCGATATGTGGAGTAAAAACGGTCTATTTTTTAACGGTTCGACAAACGAGAAAAGTTTATAATTATATTATTCTTATCGCGAAACGTCATCGGCGACATTTCGTAGCGAGCCGTTACCGCCGCCGCCGCCGCCGCCGCCACTCGCGCGTTCGTTCGCCCCAACGGGTTACGCTAACCAAAAGTACTAATTATGTTGTTTCGCGCGACTGCTTATTATTATTACTCGCCGCCGCCGGGGTGCGATGTGTTGCGTGTCGTGCAAAAGTCGTCGTCACGCAGGGTAAAAGGGTAAAATAGTTTTCCTAGGTGATATACGCTCGCACGCGTTATAAAAACGTATACGGGGCGGATATCGACACGGGACGATCGGTCGGCGGTTACAAAACGATCGTATACAACTCGCACGTGTTCCAATCGTAATCGCAGAAAAATAATATTGCAACGACGACGTGAGAAAATCGATCTGCTTTGATTATACGAGACGTCTCTCTAATATCGCGAACGCGCATAACATTAGTGTCTCTCTAAACGTGAACGCCTTTCGAAACGCGCTGGTAAAATTACGTAAAAACGAAACTGACTCGCGGAAAACACTGTTTTCTCATTGCGCCCCGATGTCCCGAAATACTAGTGGGGTGTACGGGGTCGTGTGATTTCCGTCCGTAGTCGAACCGTTCAGCAATAACACACTGGCGAGTTTACTAAATCGGAGTTATCGTTAGTAATCGCGAGTAGACCGTGCAAAACTAAACTAATTCGCCAAGTGTTATTTATGATTTCTAGTGTTGTCCTCGACTCTATCGTCGGATTCTCGATATTTCCACCGCGAGTTCACATTGTGTGGACGATTATACGATAGAGTCGTATATATCGACATACATTTATCTGACTTATACTTAGAGACCAAACAATTTAACTACTATATATTATAATATGTTGTGAATCGAGTTGTTTTTCAATTGTATAAGTATTTTTTATTACAAAACGATTGATATAATATGCATACTCACAGTCGCCGTCGTCGATGGGTCTTAGCGTTCGGACGTTTTTCTAACCGACAATTACGTTTCATAATTTGACTATTTCATATTTATAATAAAGAAAAATAAAATTTTTTATTTAAATGCGATTTTTCTTCTTTTTTTTTTTTTTTTCGTTTCCTCGGGTTCGGCGTATCACGCCGGTAAAGTTCCGTGGAAATCGAAACCGTTATTGCGACGTTATTAATTCTTCTTGAAATCTTCTCCTTCAAACCTTGTTCGCACAATCGACGACGGCGTCGCTAATCATTTCGTCGAACCGAATTAGTAGTGCCTTGTGTTAGATTTCTTAGTCCGTCGCGCGGCGCGTCGTCGGAGAAACAGTTTTCGATTTCGAACATTTAGCCCGACTCAAAACGAAACAAAAAAATACATAAGAAAAGAAAAAAATAAAATACGATTAAAGTTTTTAACGAGGCTGTCGGCGGTTATACGCGCAGCCGCCTACGTCCGGAGGATTAGCACTGCGGTTTCGCGGAAATCGCGACCGGATCGACGATGCTGTGACGAGAGCTTTGCCGCTCTCTTTCCGCGAAATAAAACTCATTTGGGTTTTTCGTCCGGGTCGACGAAATCCTCGTCCCCAACCTCGACGACCGGGTCCCGCGAATCGATATAAGGATAACGCGGTGTCCTTGTTCTCCCGTCGACGGGTTCGGCCGCTGCAGGTGACCAAAGTCCGCGCTGCCCATCTGCCGTGGCGGCGGCGGCGTTGTTGTTAATGATCGTCCGACAGACCGCCGTCGGTTCGCGGAGGGAACTCGGCGCGGCGATCCCCCGGGATTCCGCGGTGACAGCTGCTGCTCCTAACACGCTTTCCCTTCGATACTTCTCCTCGACGTGCCGTCGAATCGCGTACACGTGTACAACCGTGTCGTACACGAGACGTGCACATTTGCATACGACGATATGCAAATTTCACATCATATTAGCACGGGCATTATCGCGTAGCTCGGATTTCAAAAGCTTTTGCGTTTTAGATATTCCGCAGGGTGAAAACGCGATATTGGTTTTACACAATACGTTCATACGAAAATCCCGAATTTTCAATTCTGATTTTTTCGTTTTTCAACGTTAGAACGAACAACCGCGAGGATAAATAATATTTTTAATTAAAAATAAAATATAAATATATACGTTCACGCGCATTATTTTTAAAACTGTACACGCTCTAAACGAATGAATAAATTATAAGATAGCTGATAATAATAATATAGTCTTCAACGTTTTTATTTTTTTCTATTTAAATTAACACGAAACTAATTAATACAGAAACTACAGCGGCGTGTGCTTGAAGTATTAGGAAAAACAAGAAAACACCCGCAATAAATTATGTGTAATTTTATTTCGGTGTAAAACGTCTGAATGCAGTGCGCCTAACTTCGGAGTAATTATATTATTATTGTTGTTGGTGTTCGTGTCGGCAAATCGCGTTCGTACACAACGTAATAATAAATATTACAAGTGTTCGTACGAACCTTTCGTTTTCGCCACCGATTTGATAAACTTATTAAATACGAATTTGCTCGCCGAAAGTGTATTTACAACGACAATGTGATATTGTTATTGTGTTTGGCAGTGTGTCGGAGAATATTTTCCGCGAGTGTTTAGCGTCGATTCGTTCGCGAAATCCGTTTGCGACGTTCTGTCTGCGACAGCGGCGTGCGCAGCGAAATTAAATAATTCCAAATCTTTCTACCGTAATAATCGTAATAACGCGATTCGTCGTTATGAAAACGAAAAAAAAAAAAAAACAAAGGAATCGCAACCGTCGCGTTTTCAATCTGTAAACGACGTTAAACATAATCTGTATTGTACCGGGGAAAAAAATGTCTCGATCGATTGTTATTATTTGAGGAGGAGGCGCGGGTAAAATGATCGATTCAACTCGTAGTTTTCTTAGTCCAAAGTTCTCGGTATTTCCACCGATCTATTACGTTTTTGGAAAACAATGCGATGTTGTTATTAATGAAACAATACGACGACCTTGGTTTTTTTTTTTTTTCCAAACGTACCGAATATCTTAATTTATATCATAAAAAAAAAAAAAAACATATTTTTATTTATTACAGCCGATATTATTGTCTGTGTATTAATCTTTACCGACCGTAATACTTGTTTCTGTGTTTAAAACGATAAAGAACGTCATTAAACAAGTCGGAGGGATACTTCAAAGCTTTATTTTACCTCGCGATAAGCGGTCGAGGTAAGCTCTTTTTATTTTTGTAAGTAAATACGGTGTGTCAACGTATATTTTTTTTTTCGGTGTTCGAGTGCTGCTCTCCGTCGTAATAGGCACAAGTCCGCTTTCTGTTTTGAAGGTGTTCGGCCGTATGAAAAAAAAAATAAAAATAAATATATTTACATAATGATTGTACAATCACGAACGAACGAAAAACCCGTTGCTAATAAATCTATTACGTGTTTTCAATAAGTTATCGGTGATTTTCATTTTTTTGAACAAATCTAAAACGTGCGGGCAATACATTTCAAGCGAAATAATTTGGCGACTTCCGCATTGATCGAACTCAAACGTGAGATTTGAATAATCATACTACGAACGCGTTGTAAAAATAATCAACAGATTTTACGAGTTAAAATTATTAAAACGAAAACAATTGTTTTTAAATACTACGAACGCGCGCTTCTCACGTCTCTTACACGCCGCCGACGACGTATAATATATTTATCGCGATCGAATGAGACTCTATAATATAAAGGTACTCGGCCGGCTCTTCCGCGTCACGTCACCGCTAGGTCAATCGGACGCGCGTTCACTATAGTCTAGTCCCTCCGGAAGCACAGTGGACGGGTTTCACGGGAAAAGCTAATTACCGACGTCCGGATTTGAATACGAGATGCATTTCATCTTTAACCAGTCCGAACGCATACAGTTTTATGATCGCGCGAGATGCCGCCGAGAAACACGCCGACGACGACGACGTCCGTGTTGAAAATTCAAATTTTCCCTTTCCTCGAACTCGCGAATTCTAATACGGTACAGTTACGATCTGCTCCTGATCGCTCCATCGGTGTATCGAGTCGAAAAATACTTTTATTTACGATTAATTTTTGAATTTTGAAGTAAATAACGTTCGCATATCCTTCGCGAAACGCGCCCAAAGCGTGTGTGTGCGTTTAGAAGTGCATAATATAATAATATAGCGCAGGCCCGACGCGGGACCCGAAACAAAGCGAAAGTCCGCCGGTCCGACTGATTAATTGGAAAGCGTTCAAAGAAGTTTGTTACGCGGTTAATGGGCTACGAGGGTGACGCTTCGTTTGATTTATCGGCCTCGGAACCGGGAACGTGCGACCGCGTCATTAGAATAATACGGCCCGAACGACGCACGACGAATAACAATATGTATACTCGCGCGGCGAGAACCCTCGGGGCGACGTCGTTGCGGTCGTAACGCGAACGGCTCCGGACGGACTCTCGGAAAAACGCGCGGCCGCGGTCGGCTGTCGTGGGGATGACGTTCTTCTCTTGCGTGCGACTCGGTCCGCGGTAGATTTGACAATGCCGTCGATCGATAATCGTGTCGTACCGACATTATCGTGTCGGAAAACTGCGGCGAATTTCACGCCGAATCGCGGCAATATCGAATAGAGACGAATTCGATCGGCTCCTTTTTTCACGTTAAAAATAGTTTTAAAATTAATTTTTATAAAAAAAAAATGTCGATTTTCGTACAAACGTTTTATGTTCTTCTTTTTTTTCTATTTGCATCTTGTTTAATTTTTTTCTCCGCGGCCCGGAAAACGTTGACGTACCGCCGCGCCGTCGTGGCAGCAATACTCTAGGAATTATCGAAACCTCGTGATTCACACGACGACGCACATAATATTATTACGATCGGAGTGAAAAATGTTTATATTACCGCGAAACGCGTTCTTAGTTTTTCCAATTCCAATCCGAACACTCGTTTTATATGCGAGACAAACTTTAAACGTAACTTCTCGCGAAACGTGTGTTTCGGGAAATCGCTCACATTATTCCGAGTTCATTTTAGAAAAAATAGGAAAACGCGCCGAAAGTCTTCGGTTTCTACGTGTGGACTACGAACGAAAGGAAACACTCGACAGCAGCAGCGAACAACAGACTGCGAAATAAAAAGTTCAAAAAAAAAGAAAAGAAAAAAAAGCAATCTTACTGACAATAATGCAAATCGTTTCGATTGTTCGAAAAATACCGAAAAACGAATTCAAAAACGATGCGAAATGTGTTCGGTTTAAAAATATTTCACGAAATTTTACGTGCGATGACACTTGGAAAAAGTTTCGGAATCGTTTTCTCTTTTCCGTCGCCGTGTTTTCGTTTGGTAATAAAATGTTCACGCGAGAATACTAGTTTTTAGCAGTCCGCGTACGACGACGACGACGACACGACTGCGACGTATTTTTCCGCCGTCTCGCTCGTTGTGCGCGCACACGCCTATTACGTATACAATTTCCGGTATCCGGTCGTGTCCGACTAAACATAATACGATATTATTAAAACGTCGAAATTCACTTCGCATACGGGACTGCATCGCGCGATAATACGAAACTATTTGGTATTGTGCGGCCGCGAGCACAATAAAACGCGGACGTTTTATCGAACGATTGCGAGCACAATGAAACGGTTTTTTCCCCCGTCGTCGCGACCGCTTCGCCGGGATCGAAATTCGTTTCTTAAAAACGCCGTGGCGGCCCAGTCGACGGTATTATAACTATCTCTCATAGCTATCAATAGTCGGGGCATTTCTTTTTTTTCTTTTATTTTTTTTTTTTCAGGACAAAATCTTTGTCGGTTGCTAGTGTCTGTTGCCGCAGCAGTCGACGAGCAAAGTGCTACGGCGGCGTTAGTGTTTTATTTTTCTCTACGAGTCGAGGACAAAAGAAGCGAGTCCTCGGCGACACCAGTGCACTACTCGACAAATTGGTTTTTTAATATTTTCGATATCGTCGTCGTGCGTGTACAACACGCCGGACAGTGTTTGAGGAGACACGCGCCCAATGTGATTTCAGCCAGTCAGGACGATATCACGATGTTTTTCAACTCGATAGAGTTTAGAGTTTTTTTTTTTTTTAATTAGATAAGACGTTAAACCGAAATTTATTCTGTAATTAAATTTAAAATCTATTAATCAATTTTATTTAAATAAGTTAAATTTTTTTTTAGTTAAAAATAAATTATAGCACAATATTCTATTTATAACACGAAAATACAGTTTAATAACAAAATGTCATCGTAGTGTTTCGATAATATTAAATAACACACGTTTTTCAATAGCAATCGCGAAATTTACCTTTACGGGACACAATCGACTAGTCGAAACCCAGACTGCATAATAATATTACGGCGGAATGTTCATTGCTCACGTGTTTCGTGTAATGATCATCGCGATATCGTTTGAAAACTTCTCGCCGCGCGCCGACGAGGATTTCACGCGTACCTGTGGAAATAATTAATGCACTGCGCTAGAGACGGCAGTAATTAGGAGCTAAATATTTTCTCTGCGAAGAATATTTCATAACACCATTGTTTTCCACTGCAAACGGGTAGACGGCGTGTGTCTGTTTGAATAATATTATTATCGTGACCGTGCGCTGGTTTGCCAGCAGTAAATTATTATAATATCGTGTGTTCTATATACGACGACGTGTAGTCGCGGACTGTCGTACGACAATGATTAGGCACAGACAAGTATCGGAAAGCGATTTGCTCGTCGTCACTTCCCCGCCGATCGATTTTCCCCGCGCGTCGATATGACCTAGATTCGACGTTTTGATCGGCGAAAATAATATTAATGCGTCTCGAGCACATTGTTTTATACGACGTTATATTAGATTCAGTCGCCTGCGCAGTATTTCTCGTTGTACGGGTACACTAACCGTCCGCTCGGCTTTTGATAGGGTAACGTTAAACGTTACGTACTACTATTAAAATGTATTACTATTATTATGATATTGTAAACGTATACGCGCGCCTAATATATTATGTATGCGCCCTGAAGATGAAAGACGTAATAATAATAATGATGATGGTAATAATGATGATAACGGTATAGATTCTGCGGCGGAGGCGGGACAGGATAGAAAATTGTAGCTCGATCGCAGAGTATCTTTTTAATTCGCCTCTGGATAAAGAAAGAAAAGAACCTCGCGAAAATGCAGAGAGAAAAAAAAATGATTAAATAAACTCGTTTATCGTCGCTTCGAACTCGACGTGTCGTTTAACACGTCTGGGAAAAAGTCGTATTTTTAAAAGTCGGCCGCGCGTAAAACAATGTGCCCGTTTAATAATTATATTCGAATCGATATTCGATTTAGAAATCCGTACGATCGTTACACGGACGCGTTTGATATTAATAATATCGTTTAATCATAGAACGCGTAGCGCTGTTTGCTTTACTTCAAACTACTATGGCTGTAGCCGCTTCGATAAAGTTTGTTAGCGCGAATATTACATACTTAAATGATTTTCGATTACTTATCATCGAAACAGTCGAGCAAACACGACGGTAATGATATTCGCGTGTTGTAATAGTCGACCGTGGGGTCGTGAGTTATTTTGACAGTGTTCATTTTCTTTACCGCCTTGTGCTCCGGTGACTGAAAGTGCCTGGATTTGGACCTCGATGCTCGATCACATTTTAGTTTACCGTCGTGTGTTAAAAATTAAAAATACTCGCGTGTTTACAAACAAATTGCAATGTCTGTAGAAAATAATTATTTATTACAATAATATAGGTTTTTTCTCTTTTAGTTTGGTCATTACATAATATAAATTATAAACAATATTACCGTCGTTAATTAGTGACTTTGATGTTTCGATATAAGAAACCAAACAGTAATATTTGTATTGGTTTTCGTTGAACGAAGGAAAACGTACGCATTATTAATAAAAAGGTACGTTGCAAAACGACTTTTCGAAAAAGGCCTCGAGGGACGGGGTACGTCGGCGGCTACAAACTTACGAGCAAAATAATATCGAGTGCCACGATTGATTTTCGATCCTGTCTGAGTTATTCTAGCGTCGCGACGACGTGTCGTCGTCACCGCGTGGATCCGTGCGTTTCTCACGGAGGTGTGTTATCGTGCAGGCCAAGTCACATATTTCGGACGATTTTTAGAGGTTTTCGTTTTTTCTGTCCGAGACGGGACGTTTTGTTTTTCGCGCGAGTATTTATTTTCATATGTATATCGCTCGCCGAGGGGTCGAATCGTATCGTTTTCGGTTTTAATTAAAATATAGTAAAACATAAACAATGCGCAGTACCGCGGGCCCGTGTCGTTTTATACAACTACGCCGCGGTATATTACACGCGCGTTATTAAACGCGCCGAACGTCAACGGTACGATTTATTTATTTTAATCCTTTGTGTAGCGCTGTCGGCTGTTGGCCGAAATCGTATTCGCGTCACGGCCATCGATCGCGGAACGAAATAATTTAGACGGAATTTTTTCGCGTTTCCTTCCCGAGGAATTCACGCAGGAAACTACGAATGGGGGAGGGGTAGGGCGGCCATAGTGGCGGCGGCGCGCAACGTATTCGTCTACGTCCGGCCGCCGCGGGGGATCCGTTTGAATACGTTTCGGACGATTTAGTATTTACACACACACGCGGGTCTGGAAACATTTAACGACGGATTTCACAAACAGAATTAAACATTAGGAGGTCTGGCGCAAAGCGCGCGCGGCCTACGCGCGACGTCGAAAACTGTTTTCGGAACCGAATCGACCTTCTGCGGTCTAAAATACATGTGCGCGCGCGCGCGCGCGTGTGTGTACATAAACTTTGAGCGAATAATAGTATTCCGGGGCGTCGTCGGCGGGCGAACTGTGCGCGACTGCCGCACACTCGTATATTACACACAAGTACACGCACGCGCGTATATATTATTAAAGTATACGCGCAGACGTTCTATCCCCGTTCGCTATACTATTATCTGTCGCGAGTTTTCGGTTTTGTCGTCCGTGGTTATGCCCGTGTGTCTGTGTGTAGGCGGCAAAATTAATGACTCGTAAAAATCCCTTCGGGCGTCGCGTCCGTCTCCGTGACGAATCGCAGATTAGATTGGCCGACACTCGCGCGGCCCACTCTTTTTCCCATATCCTTCTTCTCTCTATACATCTCTATCCGTCTTGCTCTCGTTCTCTCTCTCTCTCTATTTCGCGCCGACAACCGCGCAGAACGGAAATGTTATCCGCACGTGTCCTCCCGGTCGACGCGGCTCTCTCGATCCTTTCTGTCCTTGCCCCCGCACTTTTAGTCTCGCCCGGGCTCCCCGACCGCTCGTCGACCGCGCGCCAGGCAATATGCGTAATTTCCGTTTTTTGGTTCAAAGTTTAACGCGGAAATGAATGTTTCGCCGATTCTCGCCGGAGAGGTCGTTCTATATTATTATTATTATTATTATTATTATCATTATTATAACCGCGTCGCATCGACCCGCAGTCGCATATATTATTATATTCCTGCTCATAATAATAATATTATCCGTATCATCGTTATCGTAACGCGGACGAAGATGCAATGACTAGGGCGAGTGTAATACGTGTCGCTATCGCAGTGCAGTGTCGACATATTAAATATTATCGTCGAAATATACGACTGATCGTCCTACCAGGATCTATCCAAAGATTCGAAAATAATACAATAACTATCGACGCGTTCGTCTTGACCGTTCTGGAAAATTCGATTTTTTGCGAAAAAAGAATTAATTAAAACAACGCCCGTTTTGCAATTATTGAATTCCACTCGTCTTTTGTTCCTTTGTACGCAGTCCACTGCATATTGTCACTGCGGACAAACCACTAGATCAACGGCAACGCGTACACGTAAGCCGCATGGAAGCAATAATAACTTGGTCGACGATATTTATTAACGACTGGACGGCCTTTAACAATTATTAAAAATAATAAAGTATTTTCTAGTTATTTTCGAAATTCCAAACTGTTTATTATTCGATCTCCGTGTTGTGTAGTATAATGAACCTAAAACATTAGTCAACTGTAGAGGGGGGGGGGGGAAACAAACGATTCCAAACCGGCCCGCGGCCGCTCCGTCACAAAGGATGCATTCTTTCCGGGAATAAAGAAACCTTTTTCAAACGGTTTACGACATATTATATAATTTATACGTACAAACATCGTCCGAAAAGGATGAAACGCGCGCAGAGTGTATACACTAACCTACACACGAACGACTTCGATGGCGTTTTTTTTTTTTTTTTTTTCTCTCTCTTTCATTTTCTTTTGTTTCACACTTTTCCCGCGAGTGAGAGAGCAAACACTTATATCTTTATTTTGTTTATTTTCACATTGTATGAGAGACAATGGAGTGAGGTACTCTTCAATAGTTTTTCGTTTCCATAATGACGAGTATGATATAGTGTAGAAAACTCGCACGTGCCGCTGTCGTTTAGAACGCAAAACGCGACGCCGCCGCGCGCCGCGCCGGAAGTCTGAGGAACGATCGAAATTCATTCGGTCGACCAGCCGGGATTTGTAAGCGCGTTTTCTTTTTACCTCGGATACGCCCGACAACAGACACCCGTGCGAGTCGAGAGCAACTTTCCGCCGGAGTTTAATTTATGTGCCCTTAGGCTCTGATAGTTTTTCAATAACTTTCTTAAGGACCGGAATTCGTGTGCGGAGTAACAAAAAAGAACGCGACCTCTGTTGTTTCGTCGAATTCGCCCGTTTCGGATGATTCCGAGTGAACCGAGGAACGCGTTTCTATCATTAAGCTTTAATTTAACGGCCTTCGTTTTGAAATAAAAAAAAAAAAAAGGCTACTTTAAAATAATTATCGATAGATTCCTACCTGTTTAATAACACAAAGTCTATCGCGAAACAGTAATAATTCTGGCCTTGGAATATTTCGTCACGCGATAATTCATTACGACGAGTAGAATAATGAAATGATAATAATTGTAATTAATGTAGGTGCGCGCGCGCGCGATTAGAACGGATCGCTCGTGTTTCTACCAGTTTCGGATAAAGCGATTTCTCTCGACGAAAACAGCGCATCAGTCAGTTGACGTCAAATGTATTTTTCACGTCGTCGAGAAAAGCGTTCGGTCATTCGGTTGTTCATCACCCGATATTAGTTTATCTACTTAACGAATAGGTAATAATACGGCTCGAGTACGCGTAATAGACTAATAATAATTATATTATACGCGCAATGATCTATTTGTAACCCCTCCCCGGGGGACGGATCGCCATTGGCGTTAGAATCACTCGTCGTGAATAATTTTTCTCTCTCTCTAAAGTAGACGCGTTTACCGTTGTCGAACGTTCATTTATTTTTTTATTCGACCCGAACGCACGATGTTTATCGTCGCGCGCGGTACGACGACGGCAAGAATCGCGCTCGAAATGATTACGATAATATTCCGTATAACGCTACGGCGTTGATATACGCGTATATTTTACGAAAAAAAGGCCGGTGAAAAAAAAAAGAAAATAATTAAAAAATAAATATAAAAAGTATCAACGGGAGCGGCGGCGTGACGTGTGACGACCGTGTGTTTTAAATATAATATTGTAAAAAAAAAAAAAAATTCAAATAATAGTAATAATAATTATATAATAAAAAAAACGCGAACGAGCCGGTGTTATAATGGATAATAGCGATACGAAAGGTTACGTATAGAAACTCGAGAGGTGTACGGCGCGAGATAAAGAGGAGAGGAATGAAAAGTAAAAAAAAAAAAGGAAAAAGAAAAAGAAAATGAAAATAATAATAATGGCCGACCCCTGGAGGTATATTCGCCGGAGTGCGCGGGGCGGGCGCGCGCGGAAAATAAGATTTATGGTACGTTTTAATTAAGGGGCTGCTGCGGAGCGCTGCCGTATTTTCGCGGGGAACGAAAAGAGGGACGAAAATGGCATCATTAAGCTATGATAAGGTGTTCCGATAAGAATTTTTGATGACACATTTGGAATCTTCGTTAAGTTAACGATAATTTTTTTTTTCTCTCTTCGCGTTTAATTCGGCCGCCGCCGTCGCCTCGATCGATAACGGGACGCGCGAACCGAGCAAGTGTAATAATTACGGACGAACATGATTGTTTTCAATCGAACGAAAACCCGGCAGTACGACGATGAAATCGACGCGGGAAATCGTCGGCGACAAGAATTCTACGCGAAACGTGGGAAAATTCCGAATCTTTCGACTCGCGCGATCTTCGAGACGCCCGTGCGTTCGGTTTTTAGATTTTCTTTCCAGTATTTCCCGTAGTCGGCCGGGGCAGTACGTCTTCGGGTGACGACCAGGAGCGCGCGAATACACCAGTTTCCCGACGCACAAAATGAACAAAATGTACGAACTTGGGGAAAATAATTTCACCGAGAGAAGAACGTAACAACGGTCGTGGTTTGCAGCCGTTGCTTGATTTCACCTGATTATCTTACGCGTCGTAATGCGAGACTTCTCTGTCTCGTGCGAGACTATGTGATATTTTCATCCGATCGCATAACGATTTGTCGTCGCACGGAATAATATTTCGATCGACTTGATCGTCGTCGTCGGTTTGATTTGATTTGATCGACTAGGCGCGCCCCCCTTTCGCGGCCGTCGACGGCGGCGTTTGCGCGATTTAATTTTTAATATAAAACATTCCGTATGACATATTATTATGTATGATATAATATTATATTCGGCGCGAAAAACGAAAACACTATTTGACGACGAAAAATAAATTATTCGTTTATGATAAAACCTCCGGAACCTTTTGACGTTTTCTGAGAATAATATTTAGACGGTTTTCGACTGGAAAATATATTCGAAATTCAATGGTTTTAATGGTCAAAGTCGCGCAAGCAGTTTCGAAGGTCCGTCATTACGTGCCTCGCGCCTACACATTATTGCATTGCAAGGTGTCTAAATAAGTTGAAAATGTCGATGCATAAAGTTTATTTTTTATTTTTCTCTCGTTATTATCAGAACTTTTCCGCCCGTCACCGACTGATCTAATACGCACACACACACACATGTATACATATGTAGGTGAGTAATATTTAACACTTTTATTCGACGTAAAGATAAATAGTTTGGAAACGTTTTTATTTTTCCTAAACTAATAAGAAGAGAGAAGTGTTTTTTCACCGTACCGACACGAATTTAAATATTCCACAGCGTCTCTGTTTACCTAAATGACAATATTATAGCTGCCGAAATTGAATTGGTCGTGTCTCGACGCGATTAATACGCACTCGGGCGCAGGGAAAAGTTTCCATTTTATTACAACGTCGATTGTGTCTATTGGTGCTGACGAGTGACAAGAATTTATATGTTTACGCCGCCGTGACGAGCGAGTTTCAAAATGTTTTTCATATTCGATAGAATCCGGCGGATTCTAGACTAGTGTCTCGTTTTTACAGCACAATCATATTAATTTCGCTCGTGTCGACTCGTAAAATCCTCTCTAAGAAGTATTATGTTATATTTTTGTAGTTTGCTGTGGACGTTTTTCCATCGTAATAATAATTGATGTATCGAAATTCGTCGAAGCAGTTTCTGCGTTATTAGAAATTTTAATTGGAATAAAGGGTTTTCTTTTTTCTCGAAACTCAATTTTAACGATACTAGCAAACGTGAAGTTATACATAATATGACGAGCGTATTTTTAGTGTGATATTATTTTCGTTTGATTTTCATACTCGCTAAACTAGAACACGGAATATATTATATAAATACCGCCAATAATAGTAGACTGAGCTGCGCTCTGAAAATCGTTTTCCGAAAAAGAATCGGGATACTATTGGTTTTTTTTTTAAATTTGGCGACGACTCGTACGACTAACTTTTTGTCGATGTTTTATTCTCTCCTTGTGCGCAATTCGTATGCAATCGTATGACAGAGCTGAGAATTTGCATGACAAATGGGTGGATTTCGGATATATTTTGATAGAAACAGTTTAGATCGTCTGAAGCGGCATCACACCAGTTCTAAATTCGCAATTTATAAACGTATTCATTTATCATGTCGACTGTTCGCACGCGTTATATTTTCCGTGGAAAAAAAAAAAAAATAACGAAAAAACTCAAAAGAACCTTGATAAAATAACATTTGCCCTCCAGTTTGATAGTTTCGTCCATCGAGACGACGGATCAGCGTTAGACGGTTACGTGAATTGATAGTCTGAAACGAAACGACGAATAACTTTTATTGGAGAGAATATATTATGCATAATGCGTACACGTTCGGGATAGCGATAAAGTCCGAATTATTGAACACTTGCGCGCGCGCGCGGGTTTAGTATTTTATTTTTTTATTTTTCCCGTTGAAATTATCCGTTTCGATTTAACTCTTCGTTCCGCCGATACGATGTGCCGGTCGTAAATCTAGTCCCTTTTTTTAACAAATCTGAGTGAAACGAGCAAGTTATTGGTTTTTTTCTTCCTATTCGTCATCGCGATTTCGATCACGAAACTCGGCTCAATCGTCATATACTCGCAGTTAGTTTCTGATGAAAATTTTGTTTCGAATATCCCGACCGTTTTCTTTATGACTAACTAAAAACGTTCTCGCTTTCCGGCATTCTGGTTTTCGATTAGATCGTTGTTTTTTGCCGTCATTACTTGAAAACTATTAGTGTTTTAGAGACTCGAACTTTTCAAATAATAACGGACAATACGCGTACACGGCATAATATTATGTTACAAGTTTTTATATTGAAAAAACAAAACGTATTTAATATTTAAGTAAACATTAAGAGTAAGTTCGATCGAGTACGGTTAAAAATACGTAAGACATTTGTGTTTGTATTTTTCAAACGTTCAACATCGACGCCCGCGTAAACGCGACGATCGCAATAGCCGCGAACGAAACAAAGTCTCGGCGAACAAAGTCTCCGCGGGTTCTAATGTTCAGTGCCGTTCCGTACGGCACGTACCTGTACTTTTACGCCCAAAACGCGGACCTGAGAGCTTTTTATTTTGTTTCAACGAGTATTCCACTGCGAAAAGGCTCTGTGCCGTCGGTTGTAAAAGTTTCCTCCGGCCGGCACCGGTCTCGGAAGTGCACTTAGGGGACGGCGCGGCGTCTCTGCGTATCTCCATCTCTGTCCCTCACAGCAGGATAAAAAGGGTTTTGTCACGTCAAAATTATGACCGGATCGTGTGTGGCACCTGATTTCGGCGCGAGTCACCGCGGTCATAGGCCGGAGGACCGACCGTGTCTCGACCACAACGGCCTCGGTAAATCGACTGCACGCCGTTTTCAAATCTTATCTGTCGGTTCTGGTCCAGGTCCGTTTTTTTTTTCCTACGGAATACCGGCGACGTTAAGTATACCCGGACGTGAGAAGAAATCACGAGTCGCATAATACGTCGGCGACGCGGATGATATTATGTTGATGTAGTTTTTGTTATTTAACTAATAAGGCAGAAGAAAAATACTGTTATAAGTACACGAGCAAGTACAATTATAATTGTAAATGAAAATTCATAACCTACTTCGATATCGAAATTAATATTGTGTCGTCTATATTTTATTACCACGTGCATTATTTCTATGCTTAGATCGATCGGGAAAATTACGAGTTGATATTATTGTAACTTTATATTCGACGTTTGCCGGCGATATCTTGTCCGTCGCTATTCGTACAAGCGCGCAATAAACACGTACGGCGAGGAATTTATTTTGAAAATTATTTCAAATATGACACATTCGATTTGTGATATGAATAACGATGATAATAATGAAAAAATTGTAGATGTAAAATTTCCGGTCAAATAGCATTTATCTCACTCGATATGGAAACGGGTTTTCAATGATTCGTTTAAATATTTCAATTCCAACTTATAAGCTCATCCGCCCGTTCGACAATCGCGTTGTTTTTTTAATTTTAATAAAATATTTACACAGCAGTGAGCGTAGTATTGATCAAAGAATTGGCCGAATCGACGAGTACATTAAAATCTATGGAATCGACAAAATTATTCGTACAAAATAAACTAACGGTGAACCGAACACGGTGTTTGTCGATTCAACCAAACATGTTATCGATAAACATTTGAGTTATTTTCGTTTTGTTCAGTAGAGGCATTCGGAACGTGTGCTTTATTTATTATGCATAATGTTTCAACACTGATGATCTCAAAATAGATTTTTTTACCTATTGATTATTTGAATGTTGAATTTTAAGTGTGAAACAATTTTATAAAATAATCGAAAGTCCGGATACGTCATTATAATTTCAACAGTCCACAGTACTTGCTTTTTCCTTTACTCTTTACCAAAACTATGATAATACAACAGATTTTAAAAATTATTTACTTTTATTGTCTTTTTATACTTTATATATTTTATTTTAAAGTTAAAAGAATCAAAAAAGAAAAAAAAAAGTGACTGACAAAATCAAAAATCGTTTGTTGACTAAACACGACGAAATACTATTGTGGTAAAAAAAAAAAATTAAACACTTATCGTGGATGTGTTACGTGAGATGTACTGTGATGAAATCAAAAGTGACGTTGGTCGATTCTATGTGCACACGCACGACGACGGCTCGTGTATCGGAGTTATACCGAGTTAGTTTTGATAGTTGTTTTGCACCGAAATCTAGACTCGACGTGCGCCCGTGAATGGTCGGACAACGTGGCGGCAAGCAGTTTTATTTCTAGTCTTCCGGATCGTCGGAAACGTCATCGCGCCGATAAGCCGAAACGACGTAATTTCGTCGAAACGCGCGCGATTTAAATAAATAAACTCGTAACTCTTTAGATCCTTATCCGGACGGCTTTGTTTGGTGTCCTGCAGGACTCGTCGCCGAGACTCGACGACGAGACGGGAATAATAATAAAAACGAAAATCAAGAACGAATTGTTTCCGACGACTTGCTCTCCGCCGCCGATACGAGTGAAAGATAATATACGTACGTCATCGCGATTTCAACCATCTGTTTTATTGCTCGACGGTAAACATACTGTTTTCGAATTACACTCTTTGGACCGCTCGCGTAACAGTAATACAGCACAGTAGGCATCTGCGGGGGAGTGGGGGGGGGTTGGAGGGAGGGAAAAAAATCAACAAACACGCGCGCTCTTCGTGTGCGAGCGAGACGGTGGGCGTCTAGTTGAAATTCAACGTACGCCGCTCGTCTAACGAACAAACAGGCTAAATTTTAATTGCGAAACGTTATTATTACGTTATCCAATCGGAACACACGTCGTCCTGCAGACGGCGGTCCTGCCGGGCTCACTCCTACTCCGGCGAATCCTTGGTCTGGTGAACATCATCAATTATGCATTTACATACGTACATACCGTATATAGGGTCGAGTCGTCGCCTCCTGCGTACGTACACTCTCGTGTATACACGAACCGCGTTCGTGTTAATACAATTGGATTAAGTTAATGCCCGTTTTCGGGAACTCGCTGACCATAACCGAAAACAACAACATCAACTACTACTACCACTACAACGAGACCGCCAAATACATATAATACATTAATACATAATATTACGTAATGTGTGTGTGTGTGTAGTTTGAACGCGACCGCGAGCGAAGACAAAGCGCCTTTCTGATAATTATATATATAGGTATGTATAAAATATACTCATTGTGTAATCCGGACTCTGTACTTTTTCCTTTTTTGACCTGAAAAATCGTGATTGCGCGCCAAATTACAATATGTATAAATAATAAAGCATGTGTAAAATCAAAAAGGTATTATTATTATAAATGATTAATTATTAAAATATTAAAATATACGCAATTTTCTCGGAATTACTCGTATTATATTCGTACTGCGAATTTCGGTCTTTCAACATTTAACGGAATTGATGAAATATTAAAATCGCGTTCACGTTACAAAAAAAAAAAAAAAATGCCAACGTATTGAAAACTATAAATGAAAACGCGCGATATTGCGATTCATTTTTTTTTTCTTCTCATTTTTGGTTATTTGTATCTTATTTGTTTTTTCAATTTTTCTTTTGCGAGCTTGAGCAAAATCGAGTCCGCGAGATACCGCCGAATCGAATTACCGAACGTTAACGAACGACTAATACATACGGCGGCGCTGTTGTTATGGATTTTTCGCACGGCCAGTGCATTAGGCTTATTAATTCACACACAAAAGAGACGACCGACCTGCCTGTCTTTCTGCCGGGCTCGACCGACTCGCAGCGCAAAACGGCGAGAGCGGGGCCGAGAGGGAAGCAGATTTTCGGTCTGAAACGAGATCGGCGTAAAGACAACACGGTCAATGGCAAAGAGAAAAGAGAAAAAAATGTGAAATCTCGCGAGCTTATCGTTTCGAAAATAGAGCAAAACGACGCGAATAACGCGCGCGGAACTCGGTCTAGCGGTCGCGTCCTGCAGCAGCCCGAACCGACGAGGTTTCCCTGCGCGCGGAACGGTTCGCATTCTCAAACGTTTCGCAAAAACTCCTCTCGGCGGAGCGGCGGGGCGCGTTGTTTGTCCGGAACGTCGACGAAACACAATCTTATCCGTAGCAACTGCAAAACGCGACGGCGTCCGAAAGTCGTTTCGGGGCGTTCATTATGACGTATACTTGTATACTCGTAGGTACTCTAGTCAGTATACGAACGTTTTCAAAACATTTTCAAGTCATTTTGTCATGGTACAAAGACAATCGTGCTTTTTCGATTTCTACCACAAGTTCTGCGTGTGATATTATTATAATTATTGATTGTTTTTTCGCACACTATTTTTGATATTCGAAGGACACGGGCTCGTCACTGATTACACCCGTCACGATATGTCGTCGTACGGGGATCGACTCTCCGCGGCGGGACTCGCGCGACGGCCGCCTCGTGGTAACTCGACCATCTGGTCTTTCAGACGTTAAGTCAATAACGATTGATCTGTGCGCGTACGCCGCGCTGTCAGGTTGCAGACTCGCCCCTTGTTTTACGACTAGACGACCGGCCGAAACAATACGATAATGAAACGGACCCCTTTCGGCCGTCCGAATTACGGGGACGAATCTACCCCGAAAAAAAAAAAAAACGCCCCTCGTCCGCCGTAATGCGCTCGCGTGACTGCTGTACAGCGTGTGTTCGAAATCGCATAGGATTCGCGAAATATCGTCGACCGGATGTGACATTCTTTCGAATCGAACGCGTGTATTTTCAGCACTAGCCCTTCGTGTCGGTGGATTTTTTTTTTCGGCCCATATCCATATGGTTATTGACACTGAGTCACGGCCATTTCGAATTGGAAACCACGATTCCCCGCGCGCGAACACGCTGTATATTATACTATTGCCATTGTAATACACGTGACGAGCGTCGTCGGCGTTCGATCTTTCTCCCCCGCGCGAAACGCGTCCGCGGCGACGATGACCCGCGCGCGCGGTCTATTATTTATATTATTATGTGTTCTCGCCGAAGTAATAATCATTTACCCGCCCCCGAACGCGTGACGTTTCCGCCGATGACCGCCGCGCACCGTTACCATGTGAATTATTATAACACGACGTTTACAACTGCGAGTAACAATACGACGCGCGCGCGTGCCGAATACGTATAATATTAACGGCGCGAGTGCAACTGCAGCTGCAGACACTCGAATGCAAACAAATCGAGTGTGTCAAATAAAAGACCCGATCGCGCGTTCAATAGTACACGCGCAATACTCGAACAATATAAGACGAAATATTATTGTAATAATAACATATTGCCTGAAAAGGGATGATAACCGACGGCGTTGCACTTATAAAATTCCTTGAGGAAAATATTGTAATCAAAGTATATTATACATGCATATTGTTTTACCTCTTTTTGTTTTATTTAAAATCATATACTTTTTATTCGCCGGTTGTTACGATATCGTTAAATTTATCTTCGCACTATTGAGAAACTGCTTATCTGTGCTCATATTCGTGTCGTATTACACACTAAACTATAATTGTTAAATATTATTATATTATATTATGTTGTTAAATAACTAATAGATAACCGTTTTCGATACCTGTTGGGTGATTCGACATAATGACACGGCGTCGTCACCGTACATATTTCGTCCGGACGACGACGAGTGTGATCTTAATGTTATTTCTGTGGGTCTTAAAACGTTCGATTTTGAATAAAATATTGTTTTCACTTTTGTTGCTCGGATATTGGGATGCCGTGTCGCCCTGGTATCATCGCCGCTGGTAAACGCGCCCGGTCGAAAACAAAACGATATTATACCCGAAACATTACGCAATGATCTTTGCGTTATCTTCGTTTGGAGTATGCGAACGCCGCGCCGGTGTGTTTCTAACGCGTCGTCGTCACGGACGTTTTGCTGTCGAACTTTGAAGAGACAATCAAAACGGTTTCGAAATACGTTCGAATTTGATTAATATAGTAATAATAGTATAATATATAATATTATGTTATATTAATATGAAACCGTAAAGTTTTTCCGCGAATTCTTAAAGTTTGGATTCCTGAAAACTTATGCCGGTAATTAGAATATTTGGTTCTATATAGGTGCGCGGAGTGCGGAAAACTTCTAGAAAGTTTGGAAACTCTGACTTTGCGGTCTGCGGATCACACACGAAAACGCGCGACGATTAAACGAGATTAATAATATTTAACAAACGTTTAGCGCAACATGTACTTTTCGGTCGTATCGATAACTGTTATCTTTAATCGTCGCTTGCTATCGTAACGACGACGCGTGTGATCCCCGGACTACGAGTTCGGGATTTCTGAACTTTCTAGACGAACCACCGCCGTTTCTAGAAACACACCGCGTGTTATAATATTTTGACGGCGTGCATTGCGAATTTCGATAACGCCCACACGTTCGTCACAGAACAGATTTCTCATATTATTTCGCCACGCGCGTGTTCGCGTAGGTAAAATATGACTGAAGACATGCCAGTGACGTGTTTGGTGTATTGTATGTTTGTTCAATTATCGAAAATATAAATAATCTAATATTCTATTTCTCGAATTTATTCTACTACTACGTCGTCGTTGTGTTTTCCTCGCGTGTTGATTGTTATCGTTTTTTTTTTCATTTTCTTAAAACACACAGTGATCTCTTTTTGCATATAGAACCGCGTGAAATCACTTATTATTTTAATATCGATTTTTGTTTTTTTTTTTCGTATTAATTTAAAAACACGGTTAGTGTTTACTACAACTTACTCACGAGTGGTAAAAGATTTTACAAGTGAACGCACATACATATCGATATTTTGTTACCGCACGAGCAATAGTCGAGCGACACTTTCAATCCAAACACTCGCAAAGTATTTTTTCAAACGTTCGCTTTATGCTTCGACGGCGGAAGTACTACTGCTACTACTACTACTACTACTACTACTACTACATTTTTATCTCCATTAGCAGGTGGACATTTGTTGCAGTCCGCGTTGACAACTCCCATTGTTCGTTCGTTTCGTTATGTTTTTCTTTAATCGAATAATTCGAGTTCTATTTTCCCCACCGCTGTTAATTATTTCGTCGGAACTTTCATAGAACTATTCGCGTTTAATTTTCGTTTCGCTCGACTAATATAACGTAGTAGGTATACGCGCGTACACCGTACAAGTTGACACTGCTATACGTACCGAAAACAAACGTATATGCGCTGTATACGACTTAATATATTATATATATTATACGAACAATGTATTGGACGGAGCTCCGGTTTTATTCGACCTGAAATAATGAAAACAATAGATTAGCACGGAGTATAAAAATGACAATATTAATTTACGGGATCGACAATATTCTCCATCTGCGTTAATCCGTTTAATCGCATTGAAAAGTCTACGATGGAAATCGAATAAGGATATTATAATAGTGAAAAAAATAAATAAATATACAAATATTCCAATAACGTCATGACAATACGGGTTGTAAGTCATACCGACGTAAAATCGCGTATGATTTATTCATATATTTATTATTATTATTATTATATAAATGTAAAAAAGTGTTCGAGAATCGTCTTGTTGATAATATTATTAGTGCAGTCGACTGTTGTGCGACACGACGGCATTCGACAACGATTGGCAGACTGTCGATAATAATAAAACACAATAGTGTGTGTGTGTATTGGTTTACACATACAAATGTCGTTTATTAAATAAAATGCTACTTGTACGGGAGTTTTATAGAAGTAAAAAACTATTGACTTGAGTATGAAAATTATTTTGTAGGTAAAACTAAGTATTATATGTATAAGAATAGCAGTTTATACGTTTATAAGTTGTATAATATGTGTGTGTGTTGCAAGTGATACACTAAAAAGTTTCCTCGTAAATGAAACTTTGACCCGTTTTTAAAATACAGATCACGATTTCTCGAAAGCGTCGAGAAGAAAATTGCATTTTTAACGAGTTCATTTCACGTTGTCTTATTAAACGCGTTAAAGAACCAGAATGACGTTTGATTGAATAATTAAATTTGATGTAACATCTCGCCGTTGCCCTCGTCCATTGACAACGTCCCGCGTGTTTTCAAATAATTGCGTACAAAACTATTATTTTCCAATCCAATTATGCCCGCGAGCCGCTGCGGGGTGTTTATTATACAGTTTTCTTTGCGAACAAAACGGAACGTTTAAACGGCCGTTAGCGCGCCTCTGGATTCCGGAGGAAATCGAACGTCAGGAGACGTTCGCCCGACTCCGATTAGTCTCCGAAAACTCAAACGACTGCGGCGCGAACGAGACTTTTTCGTCGATATCATCCCGTCGACTAGGGTTGTGCCGCGTGTTTCGGTCTGTTTGATTGAATTCCGACGGACAATATTATCTGTCGGACGGAAACGAGACTAGTTACACATAATGTACAATGTACATATGACACACGGCCATTACCGCGTCGAGTGAGTAATTCAAATGTTTGAGTTGAATATCGATGACATGCCCGGCGAGTACTCGTGTGTAGCGTGTGTTGTCACGGCATTAGAGAGATAGATAGAGAGCGGTGGAAACACGAACAAACGCGAATAAACGATTAGACACGACGGACGGGGTTATGGCGAAAAATATTACAACTACGGTAACGCCACCACTATGACCGGTAAAACATAAATGATTGAGAATCCGTTGCGTGTTATTATTATTATTCCGCGTTTTATGTAAATTCAAATCGGAAATAATCGTTAGTCTCTGTCTATTGATTTTAATCTGTTCGACGTGATGCGTAAACGCGTTCTAATATTTGGTTTTCGAAACTGTTTGTTCCCGACTTGATGCAATCAGAGAGGAGAACGTATTCGAACGCACAAAGTACACACACACACACACACACACACACATCGACTCGCTCTCTCGTCTATCGTTAACACGGAGATGTCAATACGTACGACAGTCGTCACTTCGTCAGACGTGCGTTGTCGTTCGGTTATAACTATTAATTACTCGCTAGAGTATTATACAATGTTTCGAGTCTCGGCGAAACTATGAGACTCGCAGTCGATCTACACGCGTGTGTACGGCTTTAATTAATTTCGTATTTTAAAACTTTGAAAAGTTCGAGACGCGTCTTGATATATTTATAATGTTACTATATTATATAGTATATACCAGCCAGTCTGATAACGGCGGTGTTTAACTCCGAGATAATATCCTCTCGAGACGGAATTGTATTTTTCGTTTCGATTTTCTCCGCTATCGTCAACTCTTATAATATGAAAATTTCACGCGTTCTTCTCGGGGGGATCTCCGTCCGGTCAAAAGGTTTGTCGGATTCGAAATTGCGTCGTCGTCATTTCCGTCGTCGTCGTTCTAAACGGTAATTGTGTGTCCATCGTTTTGGAAAAAAATCAACCGAATCGTTTTTTCGCGGAGGTATGATATTATACGTAATTATGACACGAGTATATTTGGTCGAATAAAAGGCCGAAAACCGCGCATACATTATTACTACTCCGATGGACCGTACGCGCGCGCGCGCGGACCATTGTTGCAGCAGCTACATCTGGAACTGTTGGATGTGTTGCCGGGTTTAAAAACGACTCTCTCGTTACATATAAAGGGGACGCGAAATCTGCATTACAAAAAAAAGAAGAAAAAAAAGGGGAAAAAAAGACAGCGCGACCGACCGCGTACGCGCGTAGACGGCGGCGCGGCGGAACTCGACTACGACGCAGTAAATGAAACATTGTGTTACGAAGTCAAATAAAAGGTTTCGCATTGTTGTGCGCGGGCGTCCTGCGAGAGGAGCTGGGGGTCCGAAAATATGTCAAGCCCGAGTGTACAATGAGGCGGGCGGGCGCTGCCGGGACGGAAGAGAGAGAGACTACCGTACACAATATATACGAGCGCGCGTACATAATAATATAAATGTATACGGAGGATATACGCAGTATATACATATTTCGTGCGCGCGCGGCGAATCCATTGAAATTTCGAAAATATAAAAGCGACTTTCGAGCCGGACGGTTTTCGCCAGACGCGCGCATACAACACACAATATAATAAAATATTTTATAAATATTACGTGTTTGTGTGTGTGCGCGTATTAATTAATATGCTAACGCGAATACGAGCGTTTATATACAATATAAAGTCAACGGTACCTAACCCCTTTGACCCGTCCGAGCGCTTTTCACCCGGTCTTGGCGCGCGGGAAAAGAGTCGTCTGGCCCGGCGGCGGCGGCGGCGGGGCGGGTGACTACTACTGCTGCTGCTCTGCATGTACACAATATATTATTGTGTTATTATGTTTTGCCGCTGCCGGCGGACCGGAAATAGCCGGTGCGCGAGTACGGGGCCTGCAGCGGGTGTGTGACGCGGATTTAATACCGTTTCCGGTCCGTACCCGTACGTATTATTTCCTGTCTTCCTCTCCTCTTCCGACCGCGGCGAACGCGAGACGACTGCACGCGATCGCCAAAAACATGGAAAAAAAACCAAAACACCAAATAATATGGTAGCGCCGAATTCGAGCCGTGCCCAGCTCACCGTTCGAGTGCAAGCGATGTTTTGCCGACAATATCATCGCGATAATGATTATTGTGTTCCAGATTTTCGCCAATGATTCGACGATCTAATTGTATTTTTCCAAATGGCCGACGATCCGATTGAATGTTATAATATATGTAATTATTGTATTTGTAAAATGTAACAGCGACACGCCATGTGACGTACCCGTCTTCTTCGGCGAGTCGGTGGGAGACGCTGCACAGTCCGGAAGTGCACAAAATGGTACGTGAGTCACGTTCTCGAAATCGGCTTGGTCTGCAGAGAACATTTTAGATTATTACCAGTTCACGAGTGTGAAATATAATAAATATAATACACTTTTACTCTATAACATCGTTCTTGTAAACAGTAAGAATTTTCCATCTTTTTTTTTTTGTTTCGAGCGCTATAATTCAGCAGCCCCGAATTCGGATATGCCGAAAGCCGATCGAAGTCTTCGTCGCGCGCGCGCGCCCGTCCGCTTGCCCGCCGAGGACGACCCCGACGTCAGACGATACCCGAGAAGTATAATAATATCCGCGCGATACGACCCTCGTCGCGGTATATACGCGCGTCGCATCACAAAGGATTCGCCGTCGCGATGTTCACGGTGTAATTTAAATTCCGATAGTTATGCTTAGGTAGGTGCGCGGGAGGAGAGGTCGAGAGCGGATCGAGTGCTGATAAATTCGGTATTCGGTGTCCGTTTTATTAAGGCGCGCGAATTAGAACCTCGCCGCATTGTCTCGTGTGCCGCAGCGGATTGATATAGTTCACCGGTCGGCGGCGACGAGTGTGGCGAAAGGGACGAGAGGCGAACAAGTGTCAGTGATAAGGGTCGAAATACGAAACAGCTCGCGATCGTGATGGGCGTTCTTCGTAAGTGCGCGAGCACCGGCCAATTGACGGCGGCATCGGAGACTCCGGCGAGAAAATAATAAAAAAAGGCCAAAGTCAAAAAATCCATTTCACTTATAGTTTACGGTGAAAAGAGAAAAAATAAATACATAAATGAAAATTACCAAACCATTCGAAAAGTCATTTCGTGTCATTTGGGCCTTTGTCTGTGCGTTTAACAATGATTTTTGTTCTCAAGTATACTTTATAATGTACGACGTGGATTTCGAATATAAAATCATATTCTCCGACGACCGCGCCGGCGCGACGATACGGCATGGATATTAGAATATTTTATCTTCTTATTTTTTCGACAATTTCGTCCCGCGAACGGCGTTTCTTTCTCTATCGGATGCAAAAATCCGTCAGACTGTTGATTTTCCATACTCCATTTGATAGCATGTATGTACGTATTTCCGTACGTATTAGTTTGAAAATTATTTACCAAAGTATTTATACTTTGTTCTTTTATTTGAAGCCATCCGGGTCTAAAGCTTAAAGGATACTGTACTGCGTATAGTTTCTTTAAAAAAATGTTTTAATAGTTACGTAAAATTTTTACCAAAAAGGGGCCTACCCGCGTGCAGCGGCCAAAAATGTTTCCAGAACTGTAAACCTCGCCCGCCGGTTTAATCGGATAGGAATTTAATATTATACTTTCGGCGTCTTGGTTAGCAAACGTCCCCTTTGCACGTATGATGTGTACACGCCATTTGGTTTTCATATTAGTCCGAAACGCGCACGACGCGTTTAATATCGTCGAGTTCAAAGGAAACGTTACTGTTTTACAATATTTTCGTCGTACGCTGTGGCGATCGCGATTATTATGGCATTCGAATGGTACGCATAATATGCCATTCGTTCGGTTACGAGGGGCAGGTTTTTCTAAGGACGTTTCACCGATTCCACGTGACTTTCACAGAACGCTTTGAAAGTCTGAAAAAAAAAAATAACGATTATTAGAGAAGCTCATTCGCTGTACAAGGGAGTTCAACGGAGTAATGTGATTGTCGACGAGTACTGTATATATTACGACAAAATAATATCATCGTTAATATTTTTAGCGTTTTTACTTGATTTTTTTCACGGTCGATCCGGTCAGGTTACGGTCGGATCGCACGCGAGTGTTCGATTTATTTCACTTTGTATCGGGAGAGAACGCTCTCCGATGACGTTTCATAGGTTCACATAAAATTAAGTCGGCTAATTAAACGAGGATAAACGTGTACAAAACAGAAAAAAATACATATATTTACACTATTATTACTTCCTATAACATTGTAGTCGTTGTTTGATGCGGGTGCCAGTATGTGTTTCGATGTCCGAATAAATAATCATAAAACAATCGATGCGTGGCGGAACAAAAGAAGTACTATGACTCCGACCAAGGTCGGACGAATGGAAAAAGGGGAGTCTGGTGGAATAAAAGTGCTCCGTGAACTCGGCGCCGAGGTGGCATCCCGTGGGTCGTACTCGAAAACAATGGAAAATCAGAAATTCTATGTGAAATGTGCGACTGCCGACTAATTGAATCGACGGAAACATTCGATATTTCCCGATAAAGCGAAAAAAACGGTTTTACTTTCACGTAATATTATTACTATATTATAATCGTTAAGCGAACAAATTGGACAATATCGTTCAAATTTAAAAATAAACCACAGCAAAGCTAAGAAAACGTTCGACGACAATTTGTGAAAATCAACGCTTTAACCCTACTGTCAACAACCAAAATGTTCTACGTTGTTCAACAACCGGGGTACCCGGGTACCCACCATATTATTTTCATTGAAATATGTGTACATTATTGAATTTTGGTTTGAATGTGAAGGATAAACTAAGTTATTTTCGTCACCGAGCGAAAATAATCGATTATGAGGAATAGATTCTTATATTTTCAACTTTTATTGGGTACATAATCTTTATTATAGATAGAGTATATTCGTGTTTGTTCATCAGTAATCAATCACCAGCGTGTTTACGAATAGTGTGGGCATTTCCAATACGTCTTTGTAAAAATTTGATTTCTACAGTTTTGTTTTATAATTATGTTATTTATATATTTATAAATACTACAATGGTTTTATATGTTTTTGTTTTATTGACGGAACAGTCATGAACACTTAACATTTTAATGCTATGGGTACCCCGGGTACCTGGTTGTTGAACAACCGTGTTGTTAAATTCAACCTGGAAAAATAGACACTAGATATCAATAGAATTGTATTTATTTGCACAATTGAGTATAAATATATCTATAAGATGAGGATCTAGAAGGATATAGGCATACACTTTCGGAAAAATTAAAAATCTTGTTTGAAATTGAAATGGGTACCCGGGTACCCGGTTGTTGACAGTAGGGTTAAAGACATAATATTTATATCGTTAATATTAATGATTCGCGCGAACCGGTGCCTACACTCTCCCGGATCGAAACGTCCCGTTGACGACTAGCTCAAAATCTAAACAAACGAAAACCACGATAATAACAATATTGTCCGCGTGTCGGCGTCGCGTCGGGATTTCGAGGGCGAGTACGTTTCTCGACCTCGAGGGACCGACTGACGTTCGCCGTGTTTATTGTGTTTTCGGCCGAAAATGTCCGCTCGTCGTCGCACGACCGTCGCGGGGACACGTCCATCTCCGAACTGACCGGGGCCGGGGGCATCGAGCAAAGTCGTAAAGTACAACGAAACGCATCTGCAGCTGCCCCTCGACCGTGGTGTTTGCGTTGTAGGCGCACGTGCCCGAAACGCACTCGCGTTCGGGGTGAGCTTTAGTACCGGTGTGTTGTTCGCTTTTGGCCGTTATCGGACACGTGCACTATAAACACGCGGATTTGAACGGGGGTCATTTTAAATACACCGTAAACAACGCGAACGTCTCGCGACTATAATGCGCCGGGCTGTAGTGATTCACGGTGACGACGCAGCGGGACCGCGAAAATCATTATTTTACACTCCGTAGGTCGTCTACAACAGGCTGTTGTAGTGTTCGAATTCGAAAAATTAAATACACGAAAAAAAATCGACGCGTGTTGAGCCGGAGTGATTTTAATTTTGAAAGCGACGTGTCTTTTTTCAATGATGTGTGTTTCTTTTATTTTTTGTGCATGTGCAAGCAGCGATAAGTACTCGAAAAATGATCCGATTTTCGACTTCAGTATGTGTTTTCGGTAGAAAATCGTATCTAGTTGGTACTTTAAGGAAGACATTTGTCGAATTTCCCAACAGTAAAAAAGTTTTAAGTGCAAAACAGATGAAAAACCGACGAAAAATGACAAAACATCGGTTTCGAATTTCTATTTTTATCGAAAATCAAAAACTATTGATCGCAGAGACTTGAAATTTTCCCCGAATACTTATATGGCTATTCTCTAGAGATTGTGTACATTTCAAACAATTTTTCATTTTTCAAGCTATATATAGACATTTGAATATTTTGAGAGAAAATTTTTTCGTAAAATGTCGATTATACATTGTTCTTACTCGTATAAAAAAAATTCGAAAATCCGTAATATGTGTAAATTTTTTCGATTTTTTCGACGCACAAACGTTTTCGACGAACAACATAGTGTTTTAACGTTTTTTTTTTTTTTACATTGTTATAATAGAAGATTGATATGATTTTCACGTGTTTACGGCGTGATGAAGCGATCACATTGAATTCGATACTTCATAACGCGCTAATATTTATTTTGTATTCGAACGAATTCGATTACTATTCTTCACTTAGCGTAGAATAATAATTTTACTTTTGGAAAAAAATCGCGCGATCACGCCCGTCTTCCGCCGAAATCGTGTAATTAAATTAAACGTAATAGAATTAATATATCATTTCCGTCTCGACTCACTTATTTCCATAAGAAAATAATCAATTTCCGTCACGCTTTCATCTCATTACTCATACCGAATCAACAGTCGCGGTGCGCCCCTTTTAAAGAACATCTTATATATGATAAAATATAGTTTTCTTCGTATAGGCTTTTTCAATAAACTACGTGCGTATTATAATTGAATAATGGAAGAAGTGCCGCGCGTGTGGCAATCACGTTTTGACGCGCATTAACAGTCGATTCGAATTGAATCCAAAACCCGAGATAGTTAACGGACGAATATTATTATATAATTATCGCGAACGCGTCGGGAGACAGGTCCCGCGCGGAAATATTATCGTAAAGGCTTTTCAAGTACGTTTTCTGGCAAAGATTCGTACGCGTGGGATGTGTCTGATAATATTTAAAAAAAAAAAAAACAAAAATAATTAATAACAAAACAACGATATCCCGAGCGGAGAAAATTCTATGAATATCGACGAGCCTCTGCAGATTATACTAAAGGCGGTTTATATTATGATTTGAAATCGTCGATTGCGTAATTTATAATAATTCCAGTCGTTATACAGAGGCTGTGAATAGAATTTCCCGGAAAACATTGTTTCGAAACAATCAACCGTCACCCCCGATCAACCCCGTTACATATTATAATAAACGTTACTACATACCGACCTCGTTGTTTCGCCATTACACGATGTTGAACGATACTTTTGAACACCGTCGAGTTTGGTAAATTGTTTCGGATTATCGAGAGAGATACCGAGGTATCTCACTCATTTCGATATTGGAAAATGGATACATTGCGTAAACGATTGATTTGCGGCTTTTTCAAGTCATACGGAAAAAAAATTAACCAACCATTAGCTGTTTCCTCGGTGCGCTTGAGTACTAACAAAAACAAACAAACGATAGTACCTACGTAAAAAATTAAAAACAAAAAAACCTCGAATAACTTCGCGCGTCCTGTTCACGTTTAAAACATAAAAAAAAATAGCTCGTCGAATGGCTGCCGGTAATATTCGAAACTCTCGGGGAATGTTAAAATCAAGTTCGCTTTATACGAGCGAATATATGCATGCGCGAATAAATGCTTCAGCCGTACGGGGGAGGAGGGGGGGATGAAACGGTCGCGCGTACGAGCGGAGTTCGCCGACGCGCGATTAATATTGAAATTTCAATGAGATTTTATCGATCGCCGTTCTGGAGGTCAGACTCGAGTTGATAATCTGAAAATTCCGTGAACCGTACGCGTGCCTACTGTACCTCGTGGCCCTGTATACGCGCGCCAGTCGAGTCGACACGCTGATTGCTATTTTCATAATAATATTATGTTTTAATGGTTTTAGTCGAAAAACAGTGTTCGAACAATGTAGTAATAATGACAACCGCCAGAAGACACGTCCGTCAATCGAACATATTTCCAAAAAATTAACACGTCGCGCGTCGCCGTGTCGCGATAACTCAAAGTTAATTTTTATTTAATAGTTTATTATACAAACACACAATATGAATATTGTTACTCGTTCTTTAGGTGCGCCGAGGAGTAGCGTCTCTCGGGTGGCCGTACTATATTATACTCGTCGAACGATCAAAGTTTTAAAAGTTTTAACAGCGACCCCACGAAAAACCCTACTTATTACTAGTGGTCATGGTCTCCGGCAAACGGGTTTTCGCGAAAAGCGCCGCGCGCGCGTCTTCTTTGACTCGTCTCCGTCAAAACGGTACCGACCAGAGGCGGAGGATTGGTCAAATTCAGAGAAAATCATTTCTCAAGGGGTCTCCACTATATAAAACGAAACCGGTAAAGAAAAAGAGACCACATTTTTCGCGACCATTGTTACCGACAACAGTGGACGTGGTTTACGGGTTGTTTTTTTTTCTTTCAATTCATAATAATATAATAATATTATCATTACGACGACGTATTGTGCAGAATTTAAATTTTATCACGTGGCTAATCGAGAGCGTTGCGTTGTATTCGTAGTTCTTTCACACCGCCGCGTACAACACGATTATAAATTATCATGACGCGTCTGTGTACGCAACAACATATAGATTGATATCGAATTATTTTTTAAACTCGTTTTTTTTTTCGCGCCGTTCCCTTCCACCGCCGAGCGAACGGTGTGGAAAAAAAAATTAAATTAAATTATAGCATTTTTTTTTTTTTTATTTTAATCGTAATATCATTATAAATTCGCGAATAAAAGAAGTAACAACTCCATTATATTATTATAATAAAATACCACGTTTTATTATTATTGATCTACACGCACACTCCGCTCCAAACAAATCGTTTCGAGTTCGTAAAAACATCGCACGTTCGAATAAAGGACGCGAAAGTATAAAATTGAATATTATAGCGCACCTCCGAGACACCGGGGTATCTTCAGTCGACTCTGGCGGAAGGGCTGCTCGTACGAGTAAGCACTAACACGTGAACTAAAACGACGAAAATATTGAAAAAAAAAAAAGTAAAAATAATACTCAGATAGGTATAGACACCGCGCGAACAGGTACTCTCCGGAGCAGACCGCCGCCGCCGATAGGAAGTCGCGAGCTGCCCCAAACGCGCGGGCATTGTCTAAAAATGAAAAACACAAACGGCGCTCGGTAAAAACGCGAGCCGTAACGTCGTCGGCGGAACAAAGTATACGGGGATTTAATTGAACACGAGGAACTCGCGAGGAGTGAAAAAAAAAACAACATAAAATAAATAAAACGCGCGCATTCAAATCGTACCGAATTCCCGCGCGCCGTAAAAACATTTCGGAGACGCGCAGCGAACATTCCGAGCGTCGGGACTACGACGACGCCGCGCCGCCGCCGCCGCCGCGCTTTTCCTCCGCCGCCGGCGCGTAAACCGCGCACAAACAATTTAATAATAATTACCCGGGCTTCTTCTCGTCGGCGTTTGCTCGTTCATTTATCGATTTGCGTACGTACATCGGCCATTATATGACCAGACGTCTGACCCCATCACACGAGTGTACGCGCCTTGAAATAGTGCCCGTACGAAAACGCTCCCGGGTCGTAAAAATTCGGATTTCGCCGACCGCACGTCGGGTCAGAGGGTCGAATCGAGATTTCGCCGCATGGAAATCGCGCGTCCTTTATGAGACAAAAAAAAACCAAGAAAGAAATATAAAAATAAACGATCGCGGAGCGTATCATTATACGCTCCGATCAACCCCGAGCTCTTCGTTCGGATCGTAAAAACAGAAGAATCGGCCGAAATCCTCCACAAACGTTTTCACATCGAATTCCGCATCAGGTCCGAGTACTTTTTGTTTTTTTTTTTTCATCGCAATAACGAATTTATCGTTAGATCTATCTGACGCGTACCGTTTTTTAAAAAAAGATGTTTGAAATTCAAAATAATACTCTATATTTCTATAAGTTCAATTAACTGAAAAACGAAAAGATCTAAAGGTATACAGATGGAAAAAAAATAATATTCGATTTGATTAACGAGGTCAATGTGGAGCCAAACTTCTAGAGAACTATTTTAACGACAAGCTCATAAAAATAAATAAAACTCGTAACGTAAGCGTTTTGTTTAACGGAAAAAATAAAATCTTTTTTTTCGCTAATATTCATATAAATATTTAATTTTTCATTACGTCGTACATATTTCAGTTATTCCGTTTATTACTACAGCTGGTACCGATTTCCCAGATTTACTCTAAAAACCCATAAAAGCTATAAGCTTTAACGAGTTATAAAAATACGTTTACATTGTTTTCAATTAATAATAATAATAATAATCGTTTACTAATATAACATCGTTATTATTACGAAAATTAAAATTCATCGACCGAAACTCACCGACTGCCTGTGTTTAGCTGAACCGAATTCCACGTTGTACATAATATCTAATACGACTATTGTGTCGGCGTAGTAATGATCTTCTAACCGTAGTCGAACTATAAGATCATGACAGTACAATAATATATTCATGGCAAGCTCAACAAACACAGAAATCCGCTTACCGTCTTAATTCCGCTATACACGTCTTCCAAACAACTCCTTTCTGCCACAAACAGTCTTAATGGGGTATAATATTCAATATTAAACTAATTGTACGGACTGTCAATAAATTATTAACAATTTATAATTATTGCGTATAAACAACAGTGTGATGCACAAAAACAGTGTGTTGTTTAATGCGGCAATCGTAGCGGTCTATTCCGTTTACGACCGCGCGCGCTATGGAAAAATCTCGATTATTAAAAATAACAATCAAAACCTATAAACGACGCTCGTTTAGTATGCTTTCTACTGAAACTGAAATAAGGTTTTTAATACGTTTTCTCAATAATACAGGTCAGATTTCTGTTATAGTTATCCAGAACGCGTTCGAGTTTTTTTCGGCCATTATATCAAATCGATTAGTACAGTTATACCTCGAACCATCTTCAATTTTGACGAAACAATAATGAATAATATCGAAAAAAATAACATAATGAGCTAGCAATATTATATTAATCATAATATCGAGTTAATTATATATTGTTTTTTTTTTTCTATTACTAGTCAAGTGAAATCGAATTTCGTGTAAGGAGCATTTCTAATATATACGTATAATATGTATAGCCTACTAAACTACAAAATCATACGAAATTAGCATATACTAATCGAATGGTCAATAAATAATAGTCTGATAAGAACGATCCGACCGTGAGATATAATATTATTATTGACAATCAAATTATCGAAATACAGACGAGCGAAATTCGCTCCGTCTATAAACCGTTTCAGATTATCGAAGAACAGTCGAGTAGAAAATAATAATCGTTAGAAATTCAACGATTCTTTTCCGGTCGGAAACCGTATAGTGTCGATTGTATATTAATAAAAAGAAGGACGAAAATAAAAAGAAATTTCACTTCCTAAACGTATAGTAACGACTGGTAACGATGGCGATTTATATAGCACAGGTACCGCCCGCCGCCGTCGTCGTATTGTTTTTATTTCGTTTTGAAATATTTCGTAATCCGATTATGTTCAGAGTTTCGCAAAGTACCCGCGTCGAAACCAATAAAATCGCGGTTTTACACATTATTTAAAAGTTACGGCTGCGTTTTAAAACGGGTTCGGGTCGATCGTTCTTTCATTAAAATTAAATCTCGACGAGTTGTTTATAATATTATACATCTACGGCGGCGGCGGCGGCGGCGGCGGCGCGCGTGTTTATTCGGTCTCGTCGTTTTGTCATTTATACGCTGCGGTCTCCTGATTGCGTTATACATTTAACCGGTGCATAAAATGTGCATGCAGTACACGATGCACACGTGCAGAAAAACAGATGGTGCGCGTCTGTGGTCTGTGCCTGAATATCGCCCACATGGACTGTCGGGAAACGTGGCAATAATCATCCGTCATTTCTCCGTGTCGTTTTTTCCTATTATTTCGTTTTAATTGCCTACTACCGCGGCGGTGCATATTCGATTCGGAATCGTCGAAACAATAATAATAATATGCCAATCAACGACGACGTTTTTTAATGTTTATTATAATTTATTATTGATCACACGGTAATAAAATTATATTATAATCATTGAGCGAACTAAGGCTCGTAACTAGAAGGGATAGCGAATTTTCCTCTAAGCTCTCGATGTATACATCGGACGAAGTTGGAAATAATAATACGATACGCCGGCGACGAGTTTAAAAAAGAAAAAAAAAGAAATATTTCGTACATTTCAAAGATCAAAAGTGCTCTCGTACCTTTCTAGATATTATTATTATTTTTCTCTTATGGCTTACGTGTTTTATTCGGAGAAAAAAAAAATGTTACGTACGTTTAAAATCGAAAACTCGAAGAAAACATCAGCGAGACGGACGCGACGAGTATAATCTAACCATTCTAACCTATTTTTCCTACAATGTATTTTATTTTCATACGTATTAATTATTATTTAGTACACGACTTTAGGCGATTGTTGTATTTAAACCGTACGGAAAATCGAATATAGCCGATATTTGAGTGGAAAAAAATCGTCGTGTCTTATGAAAAATGTGATGTTTCGTTCTTCCGTTTTTTGTGTTGGCCCGTTTTAGCTGCGCCGCGACTGCCGGACACGACCCTGAAACAAACACGATCAAAATAATACTTACGACCGACGAAAGTGTGACTTTGAAACAATAGTTTTAGTCGAGCTCAATATATCAATGGGTAATATTGTAATCGCAGAAATGTACCGCGTGATGTGCGAGCACGCGCTAATGTATAATAAATATAACATATTATACTTGTACCTATAGGCCAGCCGCGTCGGTGAATAATTTATTTTCACGTTTTGCACCTCCCCGGCGTGTGTCGGACGCGTTCGGGACCAGGTGTGCCCGGCACACATAATGTTCTCGCCGCGTGTTTACTCGCTTTTCGTATATATTGTTCGTCGAACAAACGGGACGACGCGCGACGGTTCGACTATATCGTCCGCGTTGATATACGCGGCGGCGGCGACAGATGCCCAAACACGTACACTCACAAAGTCACAATCTCTATGTATATAACTGTAACGTGCTTTTTCTTGAAATCCTCTCACAGCTCAAACCGTTGGACGGATCGGGTTGAAATACTCTATAACACGAATAAACATTGTCTATAAACTTTATTTTGTGAAATTCAACTCCTAAGTCGGTTAAATGGGGTGAAAAGAGTGAAACTGGAAAAATTCGCCTGGCCGAAACCGCTGGAGCTTTGAGTATCAAATTAGGCCGGCAGTATATCTCGGTTCTCGTTTTTACGCTTTAGTTAGTTAGTTTATAACACACACACACAACGACGTCGGTCGGTTGGTAAAAATTAATTTGTACGTTTAAACTGTATATCTATATTCATATTGCGATGTTTGTATAATAAACTATTAAATAATAATAGCAGTCGGCTGATAACGGGGAAACGTCAATTATTATCATTATTTGGGCCGTACACATTTTTTATACTTAAACCCGGAAAAGACGGGGTATGTTCAGCTAGTATATAATAATATAACGCGCGACGGGCGACAGAGCGGGAAAGTATATTTTCCGAGTGGCAACCAAAAACAGTAACGTGTGCCCATACGGTGGCAAATATCTAGGAGAGATCGTATTTTAAAAAAAAAACATTAATTTTTTAATATTACCCAATTGTCTTTTAATATTTAAATTAATTTTATTCTGCTTATGAATAAATAAAAAAAAAACCTCCATACATTTATCATTGTTTCGAGTTACGAATTTTAAAGTTCAAATCTCTCTACTCGTCTCCCGTCGTTTACCCCCGAGACGCGATTATATTGATTTCCACATTCATTAATAACGTATCATTATTATTCGGCATTCCCAAAACAGATTAGAAATCGGCATTTATAGTGATTCGTCTTCGCGCCAGTCGTCGCCAAAATATTACGTGTTTCGGCGCTTCGGCGCGCGTTTGCTTAATTAGTATTATTATAGTAATAGGCGTGTTGTTATTAAAATTATGACGATTGCACGGCCCGACCGCGGGAGTATTTTTGAATGTCAAACCTACGTGTGTCTCGAAGTCTGTGATGATTTCTGGAATAATCTGATTTAATCGCGCGATGGTTTTTCATCAACCGTGTCGGATTTTCGAACGAAAAACGAAAATACCGCGCGCAATACACTTTAAACAAATGTTTACTCGTTTTCGATTCGTAAAATATTTGGGCTACAGACCGTATGAAGCTATTGTTAAAATATGAATTTGCGAAAAATAAAAAAATAAAAATAAAATAAATACTCGTTTCGCGTCGAACATATTTTGTCGAATCCGACATTTGATCAAATTATATTGGCCGATGAGTTAAAAAAAAAAAAAAAAATAATAATAATAATAATAGCAATATTTTACGCGCGAATAATTTTGACAATCTGTTAATTCGTTTTGTGTATTTTCGTTTCGATATTATCGTTATGTGATTCGACCGCGTCTAAATCCTTTCGTTCAAAATCGGTCGGATTTTCGCGCGATAATATAGCGTGGGGCAAAACGTAAGTAAAATTGAATGTCGTCGTTTCTCGATCGATTGGACGATGTATCGACGCGTGGTTCCTAATAAAATCGTTCGTTTTTGCGATGTATTTATTTCACTTGCTCCTCGCATTTACTCCTCCACCGACCGACTGCTCGTTCCCCGGACGAATTCCCCGTGTCGTGTTTATCTTTTCCATCGCGACCAGGTGCAGAACGTGCATCGATACGGCACTACAACAATAATGATATATAGGCGCTGCGTGTAGGTATGTACCGAGAAATTTCACACTTCACTTATCACACTCGCCAAGAATATACGGCCTCGGCCGCCCTTAGAGTCTGATTACACGGCGCAACGCTCGGGGTAGGTCACCCGGAAAACCGTGTAGGCACTTTGTGTATTCGAATTTTCCGACGAGCGTTTTTATCCCGCGCGCGAAATCATAACTATCACGACGAACGACATTGCGGTCGACCGACTATATACGACGAAGTAGATTTTCATCAAAAAACTAATTTCGCGTATTTTTCTGTAATACGTCGTTACGGAGAAACGGATTCGGAAGCATTCGCCTTCGGTGTGTATATATATATATTGTTTTGTTATTATTTCGGTGGTGTTTTTTTCTTTTTTTTCAAGTCCCGGAGGTATTCGCACCTAAATCAAATTCGACGTGGAAATAGCTAAATACATTAGCCGAACGGAAATAATTAAAAAAACAAAAACGAATCAGCCAATTTGAATAAACCGTCATACTGAAATGTTAAACGCTCCGGGGGCGACGTGGGTGATAATTTATAATGTCAAAAATATTCTGACGGTTCGTACGATTTCTGAACGTTTGGAAAACGCCACCCGGAGGGAGCGCTATGCGGTCTTTCGCCGACGAATAAATTCTCCAGTCGATAGCGATAGCGCACAGTCGACCGACGAATAAAAATAACGCGAAACGTCGCCGTTCGTCGAGACCGACGATTCCGAACGCGTGCGAGAAATAAACGCGGCGGTACTCTGTCGCCGAGTAGTGCACGCTATAAGCGTGAAATATTGTTATGCGACTCGGTCGGCCGTAACATTCCCCCGTCGACAGATTTGTGCGAGCGGCGCCGACGCGAAATTCGTAAAAATGGGCCCGGTGGTTTTTTATCGGCCGTTACCGCGCTTTCCGTGCGAGGAGGGGTGGGAAACAAATAAAACGCGCGGTCTGGGGGATATCTCTACCTAGCGTCTCCGGGGAGGCCGTCGCCAACGGTTACCTACCGGAGACGTGTCGAAGACGTATTGTCACGGGCGCACTTCGAGCAATGGGTTTAGGTCGCGGGCGAGGGCGCGAAATGAAATCGTCGTATTGTTCCGTTCGAACGGCGCAAACTTTAGAATACGCGCGTACGATCGCAGCAGACGCGGACGCACACGTGCGCGCCCCGGACAGGACGTGCGGGGCCGAGAGATAAGGACGACGACGACGGCGGGACAAGCGCAACAGCGTTACTATTATATTTCGATCTGCGATTAAACGGTCGGTCGCCGACGTAATTGCGTTCCGGTTGTTATACGCGATACAATGTCAAAAACATTAACGAAAATAAATTAAAACTAAATTATTATCAGATGAAATATGAAGTTTCAAAGTTTCCAACCCCCCCCCCCCCCCCGTCCTGCCCGGAATATTTATAAAGTTTTCGTTTTTAATACACTCGGCGCCGCCGTCCGATCATCGAGCGATATTATCCCGAGTTCATAATACACGCAACAACGATTCATTAAAGTTTCCGGGATTTCTCGTTCTCGCAGTTTTAAGGACGTGTTTTACTCGAAATGAGTTTTCTTCGATTCGAAGCGAAACGCGAACACACAAACGCGACGACGCGGGCCCGTCGTCGGTTAATCCGGTTTTAATATTATCTTCTTACGCGAGACGTACTCGCGCGCGCGAGTATTGCAAGTGTTCGCAAACACGTCATAACGTTTATTCGATCGATGTCGAAACGACGTGTTGTTTAAGCCTTTTTCGTCTTGCCGTCGTCGGCAAACGTATTCGTCGTACGACGTGTTTAAAATAGAGTTTTCGTAAATTCGCGATCGAACCGAAACGGCCTTTTGACGTTAAGTAATAATAACAAGACGAACAAGACGAACGCAGCGCGGCGCGAATCATAAGAAAGGATCATCAGGCGCGGGCTAAATTGTTTTTTTCACGACGAAAAAAACCAAAGAAAAAACCAGACAGTCGAGTGCCGAGGGCCAATGTCGAAGCGTTCCGAGATAAAATTTAATTATTTACAGACATTCATAACGTACGTATATACATTATGTCACATCCGCGCTCTTATCATAGACCGGACGAGTAATTTTATATCAAACGCTATTTTAAATTCAAACGCGTCGGAGTTTTATTTATTTATTAACGCGGGTTATTTATTATTATTATACGACCAAAATATGCTGTGAGTTTTACAAAAAATTTATGTAAATATTTTAAACAGCAGCAGGTACAAACGGAAAAAAACCCTCGTTCACCTAAAATACAATCTCGAGCACTATAAGTTCGTTGTCCGATTCGATTATCTCACAAAATTGCATTTAACAACGTTTCACGAGTTTTATTAAGCCATTACCTCCATATATTGATTGGTCCACGTTTTGTTTCGTTAAATTTTGTCTGATCGAATATACCGTTACCACTTCCGCACTACAATAATAATGGTAGACACCGATTATTTGACTAGCCTAGAAAATAAAATGATTGATTATTAATTTTATATCTAAATATCGTTTATTTATTGTAAAAAATATGATCGAATAAAGCAATTACGATTTTATGATTTAGAATTTGAGCAATAATAATTATTCCTCAGAGTCTTTCGATTTAATGAAATATCTGAAAAAAAATAGGATAATTCATCTGTCAAAACGTGAGGCAAAAAAGGTCATTTTACGACTACTCGACGTTATCGGAGATCGGATGTCTAGTCCGTGGAATGAGCGATCACGCCCTCATAAGAACGGCAGGCTTGTATATTTTTCATATTATTTTATTTCGAATACTCGTTGGATAAAAGGCTAAAATGTGTACGGAACATAAGTACTCGAATATTTTAAAACGACATTCAGTAATGTATTCGAACGCTTTAAAAGTTTTGCTTAAGTTTATTAGCCGCTCCGCTAGGTAGTAAGTTCCTTTCTCTGCAAATACAGTCTCGTTGTTATCCCTCTATGTAAAAATAATTTTCATTTGTATTCAGACGTTTCATTTTATATTCAGTGCGTTCTTTACGCCCGATGATGAATTTCATTCGAAACCGGTCGTAACAATAACTTTTGCACTCTTTTATTATAATAATCCGGGCGAGACGTATTTATTTTATTTCTATTTTATATTATTTATATACCTTTAATAGTTTAAAAAAAATTATTTTATATATTATAATATTTAATAATACTTTGTTATTATTTACACGAGCGTTATAAACATTATTTACTTTTGTTTCCGATTTTTTTTCATGTATCACATTATTATAATAATATGTTTGGATGAAATTTTAATCTAAAGACCGGTTGCCTGTCGAAGAAAAATGTATTTCCAGTCGAATAAAGACACACCGGTACGAGTATTCGGAATACGTGGATATTTTCAGTGCGAAAAAAAAAAAAACGTATATCAATACATTTTGTTCGAAAAACTTTGCTCGTGCGTTTGACAGACACGTTATACATACTATAATAAATACATCATCGTGTCCGGAAAATCGTGAATATTTTTAGGCGCAGCGAGAGCGATTAAAATTACTCCGTCACCCCACTTTAAATCGGCGAATGTCGTAGTATACGTATATCCGTAAGTACCGGCTATAAACTACAATGGTGGTTATCAACCTTTTTTATTCCCACGCGTCGGCAGAGGACCTGAACTTTGTTTCGAAAAAACAAAAGCAAACTGTTAAACATTCGTGAAAATACTGTTGTTTTTTTCGTAATAATTATAATAAACATCGCGCGTTCGTAAAGATCGATATTATTACGCGTATGATTATGACGTGTCAGTTATTGTTTCGCTTCGATACCGCTCTCGGAGCGACGGATGAACACACGGTTTTCTCGTTTTCCGTCTTCGCGAGACGATCGCACGGGTCGAAAGACGAAAAATGAACAAAGAGTAGAACAGAGAGACTGCAAAGGATAAGCGCGCGCGTTCGGGAGGAAACGGTGGCGGAAACGAAATGGAGAAAAACAAAAAAAACTGGGCGAAAGAGACGACGACGACGACGCGTTCGTATTTCGGCCATATGGCGGTCGGCGCAAAGGGTTTCTAGGTCGCGCCGAACGTGCCGCGTAGACTTGTATTTTATAATATTATGTACGGCGTATACGGTGTTTTGCGACGGCGGCGGCGGCGGAGGGTCGCGGAATTAGCATACATTAATTAATACGGTATATATGTGTGCGGCGCACAGCGCGCGTGAGAACTGACCCCTTTTTCAATCAGTAAAATCGCCCGCGGCCGAATTACCACGCCCGCCCGCACACGCGGCGGACTCGTCGGAAATTTACGCGCCGATATTACACGCCCGCGATAATAAATGTAAACGCGCGGGCCCGTCGCGCGCCCGCAGTGACGGTCATCGTTCGCCCGCCGCCGCCGCCGCCGCCGATCCTTTTTGCATCTTAACCCGATCGCGTATTCTGCACAAAGACAATTTACATAATTTAAACCCGGTCCCCGGCCGTCGCGTTCTGCCCCGCTCTGTAGCCCCGCTCTTTCTCTCGCTCGCTCTATCTACCACCACCGCCACGACCTCGGCGTCTCTGTATTTTATACGCGATAAAAACCGAAACGCGTTTCGTTTCAGACCGCAAACGAACGGGGGTTTTTATTTTATTTTTATTTTTTTTTACGTCTTTGCGATCGGTCCAGAGGAAAACACGGTATCGCGAGAAAATTTCCGAATTACCCTCGACGCGATTAATTCAAATATCTTATAGTGGGACGATATTATTATTATAATAATAATCGTTATTAGTGGTGCGCGACGACGACGTCGATCGATTTTCTTTTTTTCGTCTTCTTTGACTCGTTTCCGTCAAAACGGTACCGATCAGAGGCGGATAGGTCAAATTCAGAAAAAATCATTTCTCAAGGAGTCTCCACTATATAAAACGAAACCGCCGACCAAATTTCATACCCAAAGCTCCAACGGTTCCGGCCAGGCGAATTTTTCTAGTTTCACCCTTTTTACCCCTTTTAATCCCCTTAAGAGTCGAATTTCACAAAATAAAGTTTATAGACAATGTTTACTCGTGTTATCGAGTATGTATACTTAATTTCAGAAAGATTGGAACAAAAAATTGTTTACCCCTTTTACCGTTTTTAACCCCCTTAGGGGTGGAATTTTCAAAAATCCCTTCTCAGTGCGCGTCTACGTCATAATAGCTATTTTCATGCCGAATTTCAACCCGATCCGTCCAACGGTTTGAGCCGTGGGAGGATTTCAAGAAAAAGCACGTAACAGTTATATATTATATAGAGAAGAATTTTAAGGACTTACATTTTTTATAGTGCCTTTTGTTAGGTCATTTGAATTTTCTCCTCGGACATAACCGTGACCGACCAAATGCGTTTTCCGTCTTACACGAGTTTCCTCGGAATTGTTGGTCCGGCTTTGCCGAAACAGGCCCGGCCGGTTAAGCGCGTGTTCCCACGACGATTATTATTGGAGGACGCGGTTTGCGGTGACGGCTGAAGGCGCGCTATTATTCACGCGGTCATAGGTCCTGTTTGCAAACGAATCAATTCTGATTTCGGGCAGAGAAATACGACAATGGAAAAGGAAATAGGACGTGAGATCTTGACGAAAACAACGCCGCGGCGTTATTCGACGAGCGTAATTTATTACGGCCAGTTTTTTTGGTAGAAAAAAAAGTACGAAAACCACACGCTGACAATACCGTAAAGCCGAGGTTGAAACCTTTTCTTGCGATAAAATAACTTACCCACACGGAGTTTATTGTAACGTTGGCACACGCACTTGCGAATTGTAAATAGAATAACAATAATATTGAACTACGCATAATGACGTAATACCGGAAATAATATGTATTATGTAAACAGATCGTTTTAAACTGTATCTAAATGGACGTATGAACAATAATCGTTTCGTATAAAATCTTATATTTTATTTTTTAATAGCGCCGCGGACAAACTACATAGGAAGTCGGAGGTCCATTATGATGACTACGGCTTAAATAAAATAGTTTTTTTTAGTTTTAAAATATACGTTTTCGGTATTAATTCGGCAAACTACGACACCGTGCGGCTTGTTCAAACGATTTTATTAACGTGTCTCTAGAACATGAACGTTTCAAATCCAGCAATAAAAAGCGACTTTTTCAACTTAAAAATAATCAAAATAATTTATCGACATTTATAACTACACGCTACTCGTGTACGGCGGTTTATCAGCAACACCTGTACATTTCGGATCCCATTATTAAATGGATTAGTATAAAAGTGACTTTACGCGTCCTCCAAAAGGACGTCCATACAGAAATCGAAAATTACAACAAGAGCGAGACCTCGGGTCAAACGAATATAACACTTGTAAACTAAAATGTCTGAAATTTCAAGAACCGTTAAATTCCTCGCGAGTATCTCAATAACAATTTAACGACGACACCGGTATTATCACGTGTCGATCAGAGACGACAATTTACGACGTATTATTATTACTATTATTATGGACACGACGACGCGATATTATCGACGGGCACTTAAATTTTAATCGCCGCGCGTTATTATCGCGACATAATATTTATATAATAGTGCGTACAATATAGATATTTCATACCTCGGACCCAATTATGGATTTAGGGCCGTCGATAAACTTTCGAGACGTGCCGTCGGACGTTTCAGCCGTGTTTTTATACTCGGTTATAATTATTTTATCGTGTTGTTTTATCGTTTTGCGCGAGTCCGCAGTGCGAAATCGTCGTCGGACACCGACGGGGTTATGGATATCCCAACACCAATCCGACCGGCCGCGGTTTCCACAGTCCTCACAAATTGACATTTACGCGCTCGCATCAAACGTTACACAGTTAACCGTTGCGAAGACGTCAAATCGTTATCTATCGTCAACATGTAATATTAAAACCGTTATGGTTATCGGTAGGGCTCGGAAGTTGTAGGAAATGCATATTGTTCTGTAAGCTCTCAATTACTTATGGCAGACCGAGCTGGAAATCCGAACTAAACAATGGCGAGTTAAAAAAATCGAAAATTTAAAATGTATATTTGGTCGATTTTAGCTAAAAAAAAAAAAAAAGTGCTTATTTCATTGAATTTACGCGCATCGTATGCATATTTCATATTTTTATAAAAAAAATTGATTTTTTAATCGGTATAAAAATCTTCCAACGAATAATCGTCGGTCATTTGAAATTGAAAATCTCAAGAAAGTATTGGTGGTGTTCAATGCAATAACTTAACGGGTATTATAAAACATGTATTTTTTTTCGTAATTTCAAAAATACCGAAAAAATATTTTAAATTATATTTTCACCTATAATAAGATGTCAACATGCCAACCAGTTATAGATTTTTTTCGGTTATAAATAGTTTTTGTGCAGGTATAATATTTTTTTTTTTTGAATTCAGAATAATTTTTTTGCATATTTAACATTTTCGTGCACATTTTGCCTTTTTTTAACTCCTACAACTTCCGAGTCCTAGTAATCAGCTATATCGACTAGCGCGCGCCGGCGGCTTAGTTCGGGCTCAGAGCGCACGAACTTTCCCATTTTTTTTCTCTCCTAATCCACAAGATGAGTTCTTATTTATTTATTTATTTTTTCGTTCTAATAACGTTTAGTGTGTAATATCTAGTATAAAATTTAATATCACATAATTACGGCGGGGTATTTATTTTATTTTTTTTTTCGGTTTTTCCAAATCATTTAATTTTTATTTCATCCGAGTTGGACATTTTTATGCTTCGTTAATTTTTATCGCATCCTCAAAACCGTATTAAATATCAACTGAAAACGATATAAAAAAAAGAAAAAAAAGTCCTTGCGCTAAAAACGAACCTCGATTTGATCGTTATTAGTGTAATAGGGAAAAACGTTATTGCCAGTGATTCGGTTTGTCTGAATTAATGTTTAAAAAAATCAAACTCGCAAGTCAACCGTGTCGGGCGAACGACGAAATGGGTTGATTTTTCGAAAAACACCGAAAAATAAAATAAAAAACATAAACCACACGAAAAGTGTCACTTTTTCGTCTTATGGAAAACGAAAATACGTATTGCGGATTTTCTCGATGCTCCTTGTGCCGACGACGTCAAAGGAATTTCGACCGCGCATCGCGGGATTATGCTCAACCACCGACTTTCGAACGCCTCATAAATATTGATGTGAAACCGAAATTATTTCGTCATCTGCATTGTGCGCTCCGCGGCCCGGGAATAACCTTTAATCGTCGGTTACGAAATTAACATTTACGACGGCGGTGGCGGCCGTTGCGGTACCTTCGCACGCGTCTCGTACGGAACGCGGTTTTATCATTAGTTTCAGATTTTTATCGTTAATACCCCTATAGGGACGAATCCGGTACAAATAAATCGCACAATAACGTCACGACTACGATGTGGGGACGAAAAAAAATGAAAAAAAATATGATTAGGATTCGCGTGTTTTTTTCCTGGCATCAGGCCTGAGGCCCAGTACACGAGTATTTCGTTTTTTTTTTTTTATCATTCTCGTGATGTTTTAACATTTTTTTTTTTTCCCCCGTCTCGCCGTTCGAAAATTTACCCGCTCGATTTTATTTCCGTCGTTTTCCGATAAACGTAGGTACTTTCAAAATGTCGTCGTTTCAAACGAAACACGGCTTTTAATAATATTTTCATAGCGTTTGATTTATTTATTTATTTCAATGTAATTTTGTTTTATTTCTCTTTCGCGTCGCGCGCCCACTCGTCAGTGTGCCACTTTTGACAAACACAAACAGATATTTTGTTTCGCACAATATCCGATTGTTCCACGTAAACGCCCGTCTCTCTGTGGAATTTTCCACGTGATTTTAGCATACACGCGAAAAAAAAATGAAAAAAAAAATAATACGCCGAACGGACGGCGTTAAATCGTTCAAACTCGTTCCGATCGATGTGGATAAACAAAATAAATTCGAACGATTCGTCCGGGGCCACTCACGCATTATCACGGACGACCAAATCGATAACCAAATTTACTGACGCGAATATCGCATAAAACTACTAACTACGTACTTGAAAACTCGAGTGTCGAACGCCGCCGCGTCGTCGTATGGATACCGTTGTACGGTGTCGGACGATTTTTCTGCTTTCGGCACGTTTCGGAAACGGTCAGGTAAGTCACTCGGTGTGATACGAGTACCGCGGCGTATTATCTGTTTCAGCGCTAACCGATAAGGTCGTCGTGTCCGGGTGTGAAGGTGTGCGGATGAAAAGTCTGCAGTAATGAAAATCGGTCTGCGCGAGGGGGAGAAAGGAAGTATAAAAAAAAAAAAAAAACACCGTGGTCGACTGGATACGGAGTCCGCACAACGAGTGGACGGACGAGAGAGAACGGTAAACGGATCGCGAAGGGGAGAGGGCTGGCCGTGTGGGTTCGAACGGTATACAATATGAACTCGTCGGCGTGGGCGATGCGAGTGGAAATCGGGTCGTTTATTTTCCTTCGCCACCGTGCCACCGTCATGTGGTAATGTTCACACCGACAAGTTTTATGGCACCTCGAAAACGTGCGGTACGGGGTCCGACGGAGTTTTGTCATAAAATGTAAAACGATCCCCGTAACGATATAATGGTTTTTTTTTCTCTCTTTCATAACATACACAGTGTTGTGTGTGGCGTGCGTGCGCGTAAACCACGACGACGACGACGACGACGACGAATCGCTCGCGCGTGACGTCGAAACGATTTACTTGTGGAAATTATCGGTCGGCGCGAAGTACATGCAATATAGGCAACTACTCGTGTGGGTGACCGGCGGGGGCGGCGACGGCATAAAAATATAGTATCGCCTTCTGTTCGTGTCCTCGCGTATTATTTCACACCCGTCGATTATTGAAACTAACGCATTAATGTGTTTTATTTGTAAATTTAATACGGGTTTTCTAATATTATATATTATATATTATCAATACAATAATTGTTTATTAAGACTTTGGATGGTGTTTTTAACCGCACGACACAGAGCCTAAACCGGCTCGGAGGACTGATAAGTTGAGATCGACGCGCGCGGACGTAAAGAGAAGACGGCCGGCGGAAACTGCGGTTGATCAGAGCGAGACGTTTCGCGCGGACATAATAATAGGCCCGTGTTAATCGGAGACCTAGATAACGGACGCTTTGTGTTTGACGGCGGTAGGAGCGGACTATGGAGATTGATAGCGAGAAGACGATAATCTGCCGTCCCGCGGGCGGACGTGCAGCGGACGGATTCGGTTTCGTTAAATTTTATCCTGCCCGGCCGAACAAAGAGTATACGGAACGATATTATATTAAATAATAACGTTTCGCCGATATTAGATTTCTGACGGTTCGCGGTCCGCTGCCAGGGACGACGAAACGGCGGACGGGCGACGGCCAAAAATTATGCGCGGATCAAAGGCGAAACGGATACGTCGGCAATAGTGTTTTACCGCGGGACGAGAGTGCCGCGATAGCGTAGTCGCGCGCATAACAAACGCATTAAACAATGATTATCCGTCGGCACGGCCAACGCGGTAATGTCCCGACGGGGTTTGCGGGCCGCGGACCAAATCGTTACCAAAGTCTCCCGTGGCGCAGACGTCCCGGAAGATGGTTAGAGCTCCTCGAACACAAGGACGATATAATTGGATTTATGGGCCCGCGAGTGTTGCAGCAGGTGTCCTGCGCGGTAGAGGAAATGGCGCGCGTACCTATCGGTAGCGATTAAAATCGTTTTTCAGCGCGAATACATTGGGTGATGGGTGCCGGACGATTCGTAAAAAATAAAATAAATGACACCATAACTTTTTACAGTAAAAGACGCAAATCGGACAGTCGGCGGTTTCGGCGGCGGCGTTGGAGAGCGTGATATTATAGCGTCGTCGGCGGTAAACAAAAACAATAATTATGAAAAAAAAAAGCCTCCGGTGGCCGACAACGGAACAAAAGCATTAGGCGTTAAATGAAAAAAAAAAAAAACTGAATAAACGACCCGGAGAGGGAAAAAAAAACGAAAAACTCTGCCCGCGATAACGACGAAACGAACGCGCGCGAGAGAGAGAGAGAGAGAGAGAGAGGGCACTCGATATTTCGGGGCGCATTGTTCTCACCAGCAGCCCGCCCGAGCTTTCCGACCGACGACGTTAATATTATCATTGTTTTTGGCGAATACGTCGAATCGTCGCGCCTTTCGGCGAGTAGATCGTAAATAATATTATATTTCCCGTCCCGCACTCCGACGGGGCTCTCCGATCGTCGCGTTACCTATGCGCAATAATATATTATGCCCGATCGGGCCTAGCGGGTTATTTATTTATTTTTTTTTTTTTTTTTAGTTTTTTTCCAACGCACATTATCGTCGCGGACGTAATGATGTGTTATAACAATACACGCCTACCTCGACGGAGAGACGGAGGGGGGAGGGGGGTAGAGGGCTATAGATTTTAACCGAGACCCTTCAAACGCAGCTCGATCACAGTTCGTCCTACGCCGTGTTCGCGGTGAATCGCGTATAATGGCCGGTACCCATGTCCGTTCGAGAATCGATCATCGCGGATTGTCGTCGGATTTACATGCCGCGGCGGTGAACAAAACACTACGCTCGCGTCGCGTATTTCACAACAGTCGACACCGCGTCGATTCGTGAAACTCCCTCCCGCGTCCGAAAGAAAAATAAATTAAATAAATAAAACCCGCGCCGTTCAGATTTTCCGATATCGTACGTATATACCGACGGCGAAAATATGATTAGCGACGACGACGAGAAATTTCGACGAGCTTAGACGCGCAAATGTTTTGTTTGACATACCGTACGCGTCGCTACGATTTTTTCAAAGGGATGAGCGGGAAAAATTCGGCCCAGTCCGTGTAACATTATACGCATAACTTGTGTAATTTGTGTTTCAAAAGTGTAATTTCACACGAAAACATAATACGTGGCTCGAATGTATAAATACTATACGACAGATAATTTTTTTCACCTTGTTTTTCCATCTATAAATCGTTTGTAAAATGTTTAGATATAAAAAATTTACGACTTTTCAATAAACGGTGTAATGATATAAAATGCTAATTTAAAAATATCAATTTAATCCGTTCCATTTGAATATCGTTTTTATTTTATTTTTTATTCCTTATTGAATAGGTATATATATATATATAAATAAATATGGGTTTTTTTTTTTTTTTTTAATCCAGAGGGTTACGTATATTTTTTACACCAACTGCCGTCGGTGGCACTTAATTCAGAGTTATTTACGTAAAAGTTGATCCAAATCGCGAAAAAAATACACTCGTCACGATTATGACATCATTTCAAAACTCAATAATAAAACACGATCGTTGCGATTTCGACGCGAACCGAAGGAATAAATAAGAATAGTAAGCTTACCTTAGCTATTGGCGCCGAGTAGTGTTCGTTTCTGCCGACCGACTTCGACGCGCTGACGGAATGACATTTTCGACAAACAATCGGATTGCGACCGCGACCGAGTTCGTAATGAGAATGCGATCGAGATTTCTAACGTTTTCGGAAATTAAAATTAAACACTTGTTAAACCGTTTTGTCGAGCTAAATTATATTACAATAAACAAAACGAGCGTGATGCGAACACTTACTGCAGCAGAGCGAACTGTAAATCGATAAAACGTGAGAAATATAGATCGCGTACGATAATACTAGTCGACGACGAAGCTCCACCCAATCGTTGTGCAACTAGCACAGGCAGCGTGACGACAGCGACTGGTTTCTTTTGTTTTGTTCGTGTGGGCTTTGAACACGACCAACCGTCGCCGACGCCACGCCACGCCCATACTCGCTTTGTTTTTTTTTTTTTTCGGCTGTTACGCGCGTTATGATAAAACAATCAGGTGTTTACTCGAAACACGATTATTTATTTTAATTTTCGACTATTATGCAATACTTCCGAACTAAAATTATCACGAAAACAAAACAAAATCATTTCTTTTATCGCTTTATAAACTACGAAAACGTGTGATGAGTTGTGATATCGTTTACTTACACACATAGATTCGTAGATTAACCCTAAGCACACCGCGTAATTATAACGTTATTATATTCGCGTTTTGACGAGTTTTTGGTTTTTTTTTTTTTTTTTTTATTCTGTTTACGTTTAAAGTTTTATGCCGATACGCAATGAAATCGCGAAACTATACTACTGCAATCGTCGACTACCGTACTTAGATGACATATTATTATGCGGTATTGTCAGTGCAGAGTGCACGTCATATTATTATCATTGCAGGTACGTTGTAGCTCGTTTTCCACGCGCGCACTTATTGTCCCGAAAGTTTATAGTCTATTGTAACGATTCGCCGCGCCAACAACCACTTGAACTCTGCGATCGCGGTTAAATACCGTACGTCGTTGTGCGGCGCCGCGCCGGAGGAAATGGAAATTCGAATAACCCACAGACGAAACCGTCGATATTATTTATTCGTGTTTCGGCCGACCGGCAAACTACGCGTAACGCGAGTCATCGCTATAACAATAAATTGTTATCGAACACATGAGATCGAAATAAATTTCGGCCGTCCGCGCTTTCCGCGGGCCTGCGAAGAACGCGCTCGCAGCACGAAAACATTCGAAATCGTATAGTCGCCCTCGACGTAAAAGTGCGGACGAAACGGTTTGTCGAGTGTCTGCGGAAATGCCGAGAGAAGGAGGACACGTCTTGTCCGGCTCGCGTATTTGACTTTTGCATCGTTGAACAGACGTCGGATCTCGAGCAAACCACGCCGCGCCGACGATCTTGTGCGCGGAACGGACTCGCCCCGTCGCCCGCCGAGTGTGTACGTATCTTATACGCGCGGGCGTATCTCGCCGAGCGCGTTCGCCATGCATTATTTCAGACCGTCGTCGTCGCGCGCGAGTTGGATTCTCTTTCTCGCGTACCCACTCGTTTCGCGCGCAGATTATTCAATTTGCATTCCGACTGAACGTTTTATCAAAGACGTCACGCGAAAACGGTTTTGTTTGCGATGTTATCGAATACATAATAATATGTACGTATACGCGAAATATAAATATCATAAGACTCGCGTTCGAAACGCGCGCGACGACGGGCGTGTACACGTGGCCCGTCCGTCTCGCGTGTTATTTCCACCGGGACGTAACCCATTTCGCCCGGTAGTTTGAAACAAAAAAAAAAAACACTCGTTTCAATCGAACGATTTCGACCGGATCGTCGATACATTAAAATATCGATGTATTTTTATTTTTAAACTTCTTTTGGAGATGAAAAAAGAAAAAGAAAAAAAAAGGCATAGAAGCGCGAACACACGACGTGTTGTTGAAACGTTTTCAAGGCCGAGAAACTCATCGGATTAAGATTGTTTAAAAACGTACGTCGTCGTTTTATTCGTACCTGTCGCTTAGAACAGTATATACAATAACAATAACAGTTACAAACAATACGCCAATTGTTTTAGTGGGATAAACAGAAAGGACTCTTCGTTTTAAAAATAAAACTCTCACGTAACGGTTGTGTTTTGTTTATCGATCATTTAACGGGTGTCGGGTTCGTTTTTTTTTTTTAAATATCACTCGAAATAATCGCACGAATATCTGCACGTATTCAACGAATCGAGCCGATCTTAATAATTAATGTATGCGTATTATTTCTTCGAGTCGTATGCATTCACTACGTTCTACAGATGATAAACCAAATTGAGTTCTAAATTCTGATAAAACACTTGATCGTTCGGTTAACTGCGCAGTGGCCGCGTGTGGTTTATAGCCTCTGTTAACAGAGAATACACATACTCGTTTTATAATACGCATTGATCAACGTGTCGGTAAGCACAATATTAGTTTTTACCGAGAAGACGAGTTAAACGTTACTTTGCCACTTGGAATCCATCTGGTTACGCCATCATAAATTCCACGAAACCGTTGTCGCACGCGATTAAACGAAATACTATAATAATCAAAATTAAAAAACATTTAAAAAAAAAAACATCCACCGTTTTTAAAAGTACCGTAGAATATGATAGAAGTATTTTTTTTTTTCTTCGATCGTACACTGTTTAAATGTTTACTCGTATTAATATCAATTAAAATTGCGCTATCGAGATGGACAAATATTTATTTGAATATTAACCTGATCGAGGAGAAAACAAGAAGTTTGCTTTTTCGCGAACGAAACGAATCGAATCGGACGCGCGTACGTATAATCGTTAGTCTGTAAAAAAATCTCGATCAGCAAAATTACAACGTAATTTCTGTGTGCCAAAATAAACGAAAGAATATTACACCGATGTCTAATAATAAGTCGAAACTTTTGCGAAACCGTTTCCACTTTTGCGCAGAGTGTTTTTTTGTGTAAAGAATATCGTTTTAAATAAACGCGCGGGAAAAAAAAAAACTCTAATTTTTAGTGCCCAAAAGAGAGTTTAATCACGTTGGATAATATTATTTTCAAAACGCAAACAGAGAAGTATGATGATTATACTTTTTCCTCGTGATCGATAAAATAAATTCGTTTTGTTACTTAAAGTTAGATGCGGTAATATCGACGGAGGATAAGTGACTATTCGAATATATTTGACTTTTTCAAACCATCTCCGTAACGGTTACATCGCCGTCGGACTGAATACAACGCGACGTCGAAACATTCGGTTACAATATTGAACTTTGACGACGCACTAACGCATCAACACCGCATATATTATTACTCGACACTAATAATTTATTTATCGTGAATTAAAACTACCTACTACCGCAAAACACTGCCGATAATAATTACTAATTCAATTACTATACCGGGATACTTGTTAAACGCGCAGGACTCGATTATAATATTATGAATTCCAATCGGAGACACGGTATAATAACTGTATAATATTCTCTAGGTCCTAGAGTCCGGTAGGATACGGTGAGATTTTTTTCTTTTTCAATCGTTGAACGTTAATTTTCTCGGTAAATCCTGGTGCTTTTTTCTAAGATATTTTGAAATAATTATCATAGCGAGTGTTTTAATCGTAATCGCGACTAGAAAATGTTTGCGCGAAAAAACGAATTTCTACTTTTTTCATCTTGCCGAGAGTTTACTCGTTTCACTTTTCTTACTTTTTTTCTTTTTCTTTTAACGTCGTTTGATAAATATTAAATTTCTAATTTTTAAATTGACTGACACACCACCGGTTTATGAATAAAAATGTATACAAGTCGTTCTATTTAACTGGACGATACTGATATTTAAATACCTCTATAGAAATTATCGACTGCTCGTTCGATTTTTAGTCATCGATATTTTCTGAAAACTATTTCGTCGTTTTAAATTGTAAAAAGCTTGTGAAAAATCACGATAACATCTTGTTTAAAAAAAAAAAAAACAACTGTAAAACGATAAAAAATATATATATAAAATATATTATATTATAGTTAAGTATATTGGCGGTATTAAGGGAATTTTTTATTCATACACAGTATTTTCCAGATACGCGAATACATTTCTTTGGATTTTCACACTTGATATTATGATGAAATAACGATAATCGATTTAACTCGGTAGTAACCTACTTACTTTCAAAATAGACGCGATAAAATAGTACACGTTATTGCACGAGTAATTCGATTAATTTCGTATCGTTAACTTTATAATACGAAAATGGAAACGAACGGGTTAGGTTAATTCGATAATACGCTCCATAAATTGTAATTTTATTTTGAAAATTTAACGACATAATATCATCACGTAGAATAATCTGGTGATGAATTTAACCGAATGTTTTCGTATAATCAATGAAAAAAAATTTTGTTTTTTTAAACAAAATAAGTAAGATAAGTAAAACTAAAAATAATATAAATATATGTAACTGAGTTCAAAGTTCGGAATAAGCAAACAAAACGAATCCGATTGTTATTGCGTCACACCACCTGACAATGGCGTCGGTGAAGTGAAATCGATTCGGACGAGCATTATTTTACTATTTTATATAATTATTACTATTTTATTATTTCAATATCTCGTATTACAAGGTCAACTAAAACACGTCGTTTGAGACACCGGATTAATTTCTATTATAAATTTATAACTTTTAGAATAAACGGCAAATAAAAGCACGATGCGAGCATAACAAACTAAACTAATGTACGAAAAAAATGTCAAATATCAATAGGTATATTTTTTATCGATACCATAAATTACAAATATCAAACGTTAACAATATTCGGAGCAATAATATTTTGTTGGTGCCACATTGCGTTAGTTATTCAAAAGTTTTAATATTTTTAAATACACTTTTTAGTTTCCTAGGTAGAATACTCGCATGTATCCTAGCCGACCTAACCCAACAATACTCTTAGTCACAATAAAGCAATTTTTAACACCCCAAACGCACATGAAAAATGCGACTTGATAACACGTTAGTTCGGTATTTTTAAAAATTATAACATTACATAACGATATTCTATACGTCATCGTGTCATACACGTTTGTGTGTAAAACGTTTTCACGTGAATTTACCCAACAATGGTTTTCATCTATACTCGATGAAATAATCGATCTTTTAGATCTTGTACTTTTAGTACAACGCTTCGTACTCGCCCATATACGTGATCAAAGACACTTAAAATTGTGTGCATTCAAAGTGTTAAATAATAACGTAGAGTCCCGATAAATACCGCGAAACGCAATTGTACCCCGCGTTCACTGCGAAGACGAACGCGAACGTTTTTAAAATCCGGTCTGCAGGTAAATAACAACACTATCGTGTGGTTTTTATTCGGGAATTATTATTATTATTATTATTATTATTTATATATAAAACGCTCGCGAGTCGATTTGAATTATTAATATTCAATGCGCAGAACGCGCGAGATTTCTCTTGTTTGCCGTTGTTATTAAAACGCGTGTACTTCAGCGGAAAAAAAAAGAAAAAAAAGAACGACGTCTTCATTAAAATTATACTCATCGCGCAGTTTTAAATTTCAGCAAAAAAAAAAAGAAAATAATAAAAAACGATGATTACGACGTAGTCGTGTACGGCGGCGGCGCGTATAAGCACACGGGAATAATGATTATTTCGTGAAATTTAAAAAAAACGTTCGCTCGCGCCTACAGCGCGCTATCGTCGCGGCTTTTGTACGGCCAAAACGGCCGCGTCGATTAAATAAAACCGATTGAACACAGAATACGGTATCGTTTGGACACACGTGTATTATATAATACGAGGTCGTCCGGCGCGGAACTAAATTACGGCCGGCCCGAGAACGAAACTAATAGTGAAACTTTCGAGTCTATTAAAACGCGCCGAAGAACTGAACGTGGCGCGGACGGGATAAATTACAAGCGGCCACGCTTTGCCGTAGGGCAACGGTGAATAATTGCTATTCCAAAAGTCGGTCTCGGATGCGAGAAACGCATTAGGTTCACGTCCCCAAACGTGAAGGCGGCGGCGTCGGCGGCGGTCGCGGTGTAAGGACCGAAGAAGTAGACGACTGTTGCTCGAACAAAGCAATACGTACGAAAGTGACTCGTCCCGTCGTCGTCGAATCGATAAAACGATCGAACAATCTAACTGTATCGAATGATATTATTCCGAACTCGTTTCCCGTCTACTCTATCCGTCGTACGGCAGACGGGTGAATATTTTTGGTGCGCCCGAATGGATTTCAACTCGGCCGGTTGTATGTGAGAACGCCTCGTGCCGTTCGCCCTCAAGACGCGCCGACAATAGACGTTTCACATCAACAAATTCGTCTCGAGGTCGTATTTGTAGTATAAAAACGTCATCCGGTTTGGCATCAAAATCATATAATAATCACACGCGATGAACAAAAATACGTGATATATATTATTTCGTTACATAATAATTGTAATTGTAAGTAAATATATAATCATCGGATACGAGTATAATTTTTATACGCATTCCGAGTTGAAAATGACCTCTGATCCGCCTCTGATCGGTACCGTTATGGTGAAAACGAGACGAGGAGCGATAGATACTCGTATTTGGCGGTCGCGCGCGGCGCTTTTGGTGAAAACCCGTTTGCCGGAGACCATGACCACTAGTAAGTAGGGTTTTTCGTGAGGTCGTTGTTAAAACTTTGATCGTCTAACGATTATATAGTACGCCCCACGAGAGACGCTAAACCAAGTCCGAAAGTTAGCGCTCTCATTGGCCGCCGTCGCGTGTAACGTGGTGTTGGATCAACGATCGCCGCGTTGGGTAGGTCGTTGAACGCGTAGCTCTCGTCGTTTAGGTGCGCCGAGGAGTAGCGTCTCTCTCGGGTGGCCGTACTATATACTCACGATCAAAGTTTTTACAACGACCCTCACGAAAAACCCCACTTACTAGTGGTCATGGTCTCCGGCAACCGGGTTTTCACCAAAAGCGCCGCGCGCCGCGTCTTCTTTGACCGCCAAATCGCCTCGAATACGCTAATTGCCCCGCGCCGTTGGAAAATTAAAACTCGCTGACACGCGTTACGTCGTTTGTGTTTCACACGGCCGATTTCAAAAGCGTCCGCCGCTAACGCCCAGACCAAACGGAAAACGGTAAAAGGGGTACAAATCGAAAACGTTTTTTTTTTGTTCCGATTTTTTTGAAATTAAGTATACACACTCTCTATACAAACACAAATATAAACATTGTCTATAAAATTTATTTTTTGTAGAATTTAACTCTCCTAAGTGGGTTAAACGGGGTAAAAAGGGTGAAACTAGAAAAATTCGCCCCGCCGGAGCTTTGAGTATCAAATTAGGCCAGCAGTATACCTAGGTTCTCGTTTTTACGTGTTAGTTAGTTAGTTTTAAGTTAGTTAGTTAGTTAGTTAGTTTTTAATACACACACACACACACCGACGTTGTTGGGTCGGTAAAAATAAATTTGTACGTATATACGTATATAAATTTGTACGTATATTGTATATTCATAATAAACTGTTCAATAATAATAATAGCTGTCAGTTGATAACGGGAAAATGTAAATTATTATTATTATTATTTGGGCCGTACACATTTTTCATACTTAAAACCGGCAAAGACGGGTAGATTCAGCTAGTAATCGTATAATTGTGAAAACAATGTCGACGATGAGTCATCATTGATGACATAACAACAGTATAATAATTACGTAATATTGGTAATAGTAATAACGTGACGATGCGATATTACGAAATCGAAATGAATGAAAGTTTACGTCAGTCCGATGTAAAGTGTGCCAATAAATGCCAAACTGCGCGCGTTCCACCCGACCAATAGCAGCCGCGTTGCGCACGCAATCGAACCAGTTACTCGCGAAAGCAGCTTGCCAACGCACCGCGTGCGGACTGGCGATCAGTCTAGTGTCGACAACGGTTCGGAAAGCTCATTTCGGTTTTGAATATTTCGATTTTTTAATTTTTCTCCGGAACGATCAATAATGTTATATTACTCATTACGGCGACGATAAATAATTACGAACTTAAAATCGCGATTTTTTTTTCTTTCTCGTTTTTATCGAGTGATTTTCGTAGTGGTCCGTTACTTTTTTTTTAATTCACAAGACGCATCGCTGCGAACACACCGAACCTCAGCTGTACTACTCGCCGGAAAGCTGTAAGTAGATTATATTTTAATTATAGTTCGTTTATTATTAAGTCGCGATCGGTTATAACTCGTAAAATCGTTATAAAATCGATAGTAAATTTACAATTAGAAAATGATTTTATCCTATTTATTTTCTAATTATTTTCTATCTAAACGTAAATATTTCCAATATTTAAGACAAACGTTTCACAGTTCATAATAGGTTATTCCATATTTATATTTACCACAGTACGTCTTAGGTAGGGGCTCTAAAAACAACGCTTTTCAAACACAAAATTCGTTCTTTACATCACAAAACTAAAAAAAAAAAAAAATTAAATTTCGTTTTTAAAATCAATTATCTATCCTTAATTTGTTTTAATAAAGTCATTATTTCTTTTTTTGAAAAAATAAAATCCACACTCTGGTGATTTCTGAAAAAAATTGAGTTACGCCAAAAAAATACAAGTAAACGCCTACTCTCGGCTTCCCGATAGTATTAAGTTTTTTTTACCGTAACTATTGCCTTTCACACATTTTTATTTCGCCACCCCTATTTCACATGTCACGTCTATACGCGCGTTAATATAACAACCGTCTCGACGCTGTCAATTATTATGCTTCGCCGAATACAACGATATTATGATACCATCCAGATGATGAACGGGATTATTATTATTATTATTATTACTATTATTATTGTTTTGATGCGTTAGCGGATCGCACAGGCTGTTAAACAACAATCGTCTGATTAAATGATATTTCCGTTCTTGGTGTGATGTTATTAATTTGCGGAATCGAGTGTCGAGATTTATTTGCCACCGCGCGGTTTTCTAACGCGATTAAGCCGGGAATTAAACTGATTGAATTTCCACGGGCGCGCGGCAGCGGTACAAATCGCGGCCAAATAAGCGTTCCGTACGAGTCAACGAGAATCGCGCAATCCGAGAAAACTTAATTATATACGATATATCGCGAAATAAAATAAAACAAAAATTAAAAGCCGCGCGGGACCCCGTCGTCGCATTCAGTCCTTTCTATTTAGTAGTTTTCCATTTTCTCGTCGTCGGAATCAACGCGCGCGCGCGCGCACACACACAATACCGAGATATTGTTCCGTTTACTCGCAGTAAACGATACAAACGCCCCGTCGTCGTGGCGATGACAAAATAAAGAGTAGTTTTTTTTTTGTTTTTTTTTCTACAAAATCGAACACGCGCAACTCTATAAACGTCGTCGCATATTTTCGAGACGGACGCACGCCGGAATGCCAAGCGTTCCGTCGACGACCCTCGTTTAATTTGTCCGTTAAATTGATATTTTATCGTTTAATTTTTATAACTACGAAAATGTTAGAGTATTTAATCGCCTAATTTCTATTGATTAATGAGCACTATGCGTATATCGCACTCGTGAATTCCACTGTTTCGGGCCCCGTGTACCCGTCGACTTAACAGTTATATAAAACGATGATAATATTTTCATTTCGTTTGATTACTAAATAACGAGTCTCGGACACATTGATGCGCGCGCATAAAACTCGCGTAGTGACGCGTAGTTTTTTTTCGAATCGCGAGTATAACTCTACTTTAAAGGCTTCCCGAATCCGCCGTTAATTTGTTTTCGACATAACACGTCGAATTATATTATCCGTGCGCGTTGTGCGCCTGGAAATCATACGGCGATCGTCTCGCGGTAATTTTTCTGAATGACTATCGTCGCGTGTCTTCCTGTTTGCGAGTATATACATTTTTTTTGCTCCTCGCGCGACCACGAGTGCCACAGTCGCGGGGGCGTCCGATGAATTTCAGCGCCGTCTCCGAGTAATATTTCACACCATATAAATCGATCGAAAGCGACCGGGGGGTGACGATGCGTCTTACGGCCCGGAGAAGAAGACTGCGGGGTCTATTCTCGGCTCCTCGGCACCTAGGAGAGGCCGACAACCCACGACTCCATCGTCGTCGTCGTCGTCGTCGTGACCCGAACGCGGCGTGTCTCGCGGGCATAACTTTTACGCGCGAATTTCGTCTTCTTTACCGCGGCGGCGGTGGCGTATTATACGCGCGACAATAATGACAATGTAGAATCCCGCACCGTCACCTCGTCCTCGTTATAATAATATAATATCCTTCTCCTCTTTCTGATCCTTCCGCCGTCGCGTCTTACCCGTCCGGTATCGCACGCGCGCGCGCGTAAATAAATATAATATGTACACCCGCGCGATTCACCTTTGTTTCGGGTAGTTCGTCAGCGGCGGGGGAGCCCTTATCGCCGGCGTCGCGTACCATTAACTACGATAAATTGTTTTACGACGTTCCCGCCGCCTCGGTCGCGAGACACACGCAGAGCGAGAGAGAGCCCATATAAGATAATGCGATACGCGTCAGCATCATCAACCCATTTCGAACCGCCTCCCCGCGCCTGACCCGTAATATATCGTGTGTATACGCAACGTGTACGTCCGTATATTATTATTATTATACGCGCGTACATTATAATAATACGATACGGGTGAACGTTCGCGAGGGGTCGCGTCCTGTGCGACGTGTACGCGTGAGCGAGTGTACCCGCCGCGCCGTTATATTTATCATTTGTAATTGTCGGTAATAGCGAGTTTGACGCGGTGTGGCGTGGAGATAGAAAGATAGAAAGTGTGTGTGGCGCGAAGGAAGAGGGTTATCCGTATCCCTTCGCGACGCGCTATTCCTATTGTGCGTATACCTACTCTTATACGAGAATAATTATTTGCGACACGTGTCGGTAGCACGCTCTAACCGTATGCAAATGATGACCCCCCGCGCGACGAGTGGGCTAACGCGAAAATTATTTGTTTTTTTGCCTCCCCCCTCGCCCCCCCCCCCCCGACGCGTCCTGTTCCTGCGGCTTTTCTTGTGCAATTCGGCCCCGGCCCCTCGGCGCGGATGGCCAAAATATTTTTGTTCAAAGGTCCTCTGAAACTATAAAATTATAAACACACGTCCGAGTGAAATCGCGTAAATAAAATATGTAGCCTCAATTCTTACGGCTCGGTCGGCTTTAATTTTGTACAAAAAGACTATCTTCAGCGATTTGCGTAATCTAATAATCGACTTCTCAAACACAGATAGATAACGCCTTTCTGTTTCTATCATCTATATAGTGATTAATTATTATTAATTTTCTACCGACATTAACGTTGAATACAATAAACGATAAAAAAAAAAAAAGAAGAAGCAATTACCGCTGTTTATTTCGTTTAACACTGTTCTTACACTACTTCGTAGTGTGTTGTTTTGTACTGTTACTCGAAAATTCGACCCAAAAGTATGAAATCCACCCGAATTTGCAACCGGCCCGGGTTGCGATTTCCACATCGCCTCCGGTCGGCGCATGGTTCGTACGATTCCGCGTCTGTCGCGGCGGCCACTAGTGCCGTTGGAGCCGGTCGATTTTTTTTGTTTTTTCCATTTCAAAGGATACCGAGAATACCGTGAATCGGGAAAAATAAATAAAAAAAAATGCCGCTCGTAAGGATTTTCGGAAGCGATTACCGCAGAATAATCTAAACGCCCCGGCACTACTATTAGCCTCGGAATATATAATATTACGCGCGAAAATTAAATTTAATAATTATTTTAAACAAACACCACTGCGGGAGAATATTTATTCTGGGACACGCTGTATATACACCGGGACAATATCATTGTGCACGGGGTACTTTTAAAAGTCAATTAAACCTTTAAATTTATCTTATCCCGAGGCTTTAAAGATATTTCGTCTCCAAATAAGAGACCCTCGCCTCGCCCCGTCCCATTACCATTAATTCTAATTTTATACTGGTTTCGTTTCAAATAATCTCTTTTGCTCTCTCTCTCTCTGTCCGCTCTGCTTTTCCCTTATATATATATATATTTCTGTTTCTCGCATTGTCGCGTTCGGATGACACGACATCTATCATAATTCATAATATACCGCATAGTGGTGTGCTGCACGTAATACCAGCGCCATATAATAGCCATCTATTTGATGATATCAGACGGAGAAGACACATCTAATATAAACCGGCTTATAATTTGTAGGTCAATTAAGCGTGCCGAGAGACGGCGGTGGCGTAAGGGAATAGAAAAATAAACAAACAATACGACTGTATCTCTCGGGACGGGGGAAAAAACCGAATAGAGATTCGTTTGGGCCGTCCACCGCGCGCGACACGTACCTAATAATAATCACAACGTTTTGCTCGTTTATTGAGCGTCTGTATCGATCCGTAACGAATTAGCTGCCCAATAACAGTCTCCATATTAACATATTTCGCGCGAAACTATTGCGCGAGCGCATAATATGGATCGTTTCGGGCGCGCGAGAACATTATGACTAGAACTTACACCCGACGCCGCCGTCGCGCTGCCCTTCTTAGCCGTTATTATAGTTGCGTTCGACAATATATTATTACGCCGCGTCGCCGTCGACTAGTGTTTGAATTTGAAAACTCTTGCATCCGTCTCGGAAGATGAAAAATAAAAATATCTCATAACGCGCGGCATGTTCCCCACGGGTCTTGTCTGACGAACGTCGAATGACTTTTGTACCAACACTTTTAATTCTTTTCTTTTCTTAATAATATTTACTAGAACCCTGAGCTCTACAGTGCGTATATTTGTAATAACGCTCTGTATATTTTTTTTCCGACATCAAAGATTTAAAAATAACGTTTTTGCTACGTTTTGCTTCGTTCTTTGTTTGTTTGTTTGAAATGGCCGCTTTGTGATGTACAATTTTCGAAATAATTTTCGGGAAAGAAACGTTTGTTAGTTAATATTCTGTAATTTTTTTAAACTTTACAAACCGTCGATTAAATTATAATGATAACTTTACATCGATAAAATTGTGTAGTGAGAAAAATATTTTTAACAGACGCGACCTTATTGAAAGTCTTAAACGCCGACATTTTTCTAAAAGAAATTTTCGTAATAAATTACTACGTAACGTTGAATGTTTTGTTTGTCTCTTTGATTAGGATAATATTTTATATCTTTTAATTCGAGTTCTTTACGATCCAGATTCTTTTAAAAAACACCTATTACATTGAATAACAGAAAAATGCTAAAATATATCGAATATATTTTATAATTTTAAATATATAAATGGGATTTGAGTATAATATTGTATACATACTTATGTATAAGTATATATACATAATAATATACTAGATTGACGTATATAAGTATATATTTACCGAATAACATCGGTCCTCCCCTGAGCAGAGAATCAAAGCGAATCAAAGTTCAGCAGACTGAGGGACGATTCGGATAACGTTTGCTGAACATATTCGCGAAATTACAGCCGCAGACGAAATCGAAGGCGAAACTACACATACCACATCATATTATTACGGGTATACAAGCGGTATTATAGTCGATTATTTATTCATCAACACCATTTCCTCAGGTATTAATCGCGTCGTCTATCTCGCTCGCGCGCAGAGTGATCCCCCCCCCCGTCCCCGCCGTGTTCCCGTTTAACCGCGGTCGACGCGGGTGCGCGCGGAGATTCGGGGTTGCCCGTTCGAGTTTTAGACTTTGCCCTGCGCCCCGCGCGTTCAAAACGGCCGATCGCGATGATGCGAACACCGCGTAAATAATAATATCATCTAATCGACATCGCCTCGATTGAAATACGGTTTTATGTAAATATCATATCGTATTCATGAGATCCGTACGGGGCGGTATGGCGGCGCACGCGCGCGCAACTGTTAGCCGAACGACTATTGCCGTTAAGTCGATCGCGTTGTCCTTTCTTTTTTTTTGCCGTTTTGTTTTTTCGATTCCGTTGTAGCGGATTATTGAAATTCATTTTACCGTACGCGGTAGACATCGGTAATTATTAGATTATAAATAAATGCAACTCTATAGTAATATTATTCGATTGTAAATGGTGTACATCCACCACGCACGAGTACTATAACGCGTATATTGTTTATGTATAAAAAGTGCTCGAATTATAATGCGAAACAAAATATTATACAATATCCGCATTGTTATCTCGATAAAAAATAAAAATGACAGTAATAAATTTGTTTTCATCAGAACGTATTAGTTTTTGGTAGGTACTTGAAAAACTTTAAAAACGACATAAAACTTTTAAATTGCATTTGCAGCTCTATGCACGAATAATCTCATATATCACCCGAGTTATGACGTCATCTTCCGAGTTTTAAAGTATTTCCATTTTTTTTTCTGCTTACCGGTTAAATTATTATCGTCTGACTTTGTGGACGTAAGTAGGATTTTAATAACGCGCCGCGTACAAAAACACAACGATACGACGACGACGATGATAATATAACATATTATTCTAATTCATTTACGCGACGTTTGAAAAACGTACGTCGTCGTCAAACCGCATCGATTGTATTATTAATATTGTTGGCGCGTCTACGTAGAGTTTTATCACTAATTGCAATTATAATATTATTATTATGCAGATACATAATTGTATAATAGGTTCGTAATACTAATTTATAATAATAAACAATTGTTAATCAAAACGATATTGATACGATTGACCGATAGAAATAGTTTTAAACAAGGTGAAAAATATTATGGTAATTTGTTTATTATTTATTTTATTTAAATATAATCGTTATTGATTTAAATCGACGTATAATTAATTGATTGATCGACGTGATTTTAAACTAACGTAAAATTGAACGGCAAATAATCATTTTCAATTATTATTATGAATAATTAATAATTCATTGTCTCAGTGTTAGAAATGACCCGACTCGTCGTAACAGCTTAACGAAACATTTATATTTTTAACATATTATTATATTTTCAGAAAATCGTGATTCGAATTATTATAATTTTCTAAGACTACAATTTTTTATAGTATTCGGTCATCGATTCGATGAAACCATAATATAATATCTGTTGCAAACAGGGTCAGACGACCTTTTTTTTTTGTACTATCGGAGAGACGTTGTAAAATGCATTTTAACACGGAAAGTGAATAACGATAGGCATGAAAAAAACAAACGAATCCAATATTAAACGTCCGTTTCGAATAACGTCTCATTATCGATGTTATTGTTTTTTTTTTTTCGTAAGACATAAATTCGTGAAAAATCGGAATGTACCGCGCACAATAATATTCGTTCGGTCGTTACGCACCAAAAGTGACGTGATAAAAGTTAATATTGCGCGTTATATTTTGGTCCCGAAAAAAAATCATCCGGACCTTTGTGTCTACGAGCCACCCCGCGCGCCATAAGTCATTTCGATAATAACGACGACGGCAAATTCTTTTTTCTATTTTCACGTAATGTTTCGATAAACCACACAAACACGCTCTTATCCTGACCCTCGGCCGTCGAATTCCTAAATACATCTCTGTGACGTGCTGAAGATATCGGCTGAAGCGTATAAAAATCATATCGTAATTGTGCGCACACTGACGTGTGTTTAATGGGTTCTCGAGAAGAAAATGTTATTATAGTCGTGTGTCACTATTGCTTTGTTTTTACGGAATATTTCGAGCGACATTGATCATTGCAGCACGCACTCGAATCGCCGCCTCGCGAGTAGTTGACCTATTTCTTTCCGAAAATCGTCTCCGTAAGTCTTATATTATTATCTAGCAGTGACGTAGAACATCACGTACGAGCGAGATAAAAAAATTGTAGTGTATTTATTTGATCGTCCGTTTTTGTCGTGCGTGGAAACGTTCACGGGTTCTTTCGTCCGAACGCGTTTCGCACGTAAACAATTAATAAAAAAAAAATAATGAAAATATCCTTTTGTAACACGCATGTGACATTCGGGACTCGATGGTTTTGAACGAAACCCGTGACGGTAACTACTCTAACTCGTGACGTTTTGACGAATACGAGTGGTGACGCGTAAAAAGTAGACAAGTACCTACTACTCGTATTCGATCGAAACACTAACGTTTTCCCGGAAATTGTCGAGTTTCTTTTTTTATACCGTTAACTCGTGAAAACATAAAAAAAAATTCATCGAAAAACTAAACTAGCTATTGTAAAGTTGCAGGTGCGCGAGTCGAAAGTCGCGTAAAAACAATGCTTTTAAACGTTTTTTTTTTTTTTTTCTACGTTAAACAATACTTTTGCGGATAGTCGTAGTCAAAGTTGTGTAATATGCTAAATCAGTTACTTTTGCGCGTTATCGGTGTAATTTACACACGGCAATAGGCTATTCGAGGAACCGACGAGAGACGATGCGTGTGCACTTCAATCGATAACCGAGTTTGCTCGCGAGTCAACGCAGATTTCTCAACTCCCGAACTCGCGCCGCCTGTAAACTATACTACACATTATACTCGTAGTGATTTCTAGCGTTTCTACCGCTTTCTTTTCGGCCCGTTACGTTTTTTTCAAGGGGCAAACCGAAAATCCGGCGCAAACGGTTTTCTTTTAACGCGACCGTTTTTTTTTTTTCTCTACGGAATTTCGTCACGCGTAATCTTTTTTAATGACAAACGATTATTTGCATATTATATCATTAGCCCCCCGAGTACTTTGACGGTATCAAAATAATTTAGATATTATAATAGTCGAGAAATAAGTCCGATGGATTCATAATACTCGGATCAAGTGAAAAATAAATATAAACAGTTCATTTTCCCCGCGTAATAATATTATAAGGAGACCTTTTCGGGAATTCAAAAACTTTCCGCGATAGACCAACCACTATAACCACCAGAAACCACCTTTGTAATTATTAAAAATTGGACCTAGTTTTTCTGGGTCGTCAACGTGTCCACAACATTTTTTATCCAATTCACGTAATTAAAAACAATTTTTTAAATAATTCGATTTTCGTAAAGTATTCGACATGTATCCTACTCTCGTCATCAAATTTTTTCCCCGCATAAACGGCCGACCGTCGTCGCGTCGGAGGGAAATTCGTAGGGAAATATATTGTCCTATTTAATCGAATAGTAGTCGAGTACGACGATGCCGTCTCGACGCACGACGGTTATGATCGCGTCGCGGCCGCGGATTTGCGTTCGGTTTTGGGAATGTCGCCAAATCCCAGGTATTGATTTTCATCGAAAAGTACACCCGTCATCGTCGGGGATAGGACCGGGGCACTCGCGCCCGAAACGGGTATTAATCGCGACCCGTTGAAACGATAATATTATTTTCGTTCGCGGTCACCGTTCGTCGATCGTAACGCGTCACCGTCGCCGTCACGACACGTTACGCGAGCCGTATACATGATGCATACGCGTGCACGGAACCGTATGATATAATATTATGACGACGTCACTCTCGTCGTTACCATCTGCTGTCGCGATCCGAAGACACGAGGATTTCAAAATCAACTCGATTCGGTCGGAATTTTTCGCGATTATCGGATATTTTTTCCCGACGACCGATACAGTCGTTGAAATATCAATATTATACAATATACGTATATTATACGAGTATGCGTATGTATAATATATAATATGTGGTGCGGACGTATAAATCGTGTTTTTATTTTTTCGTAAATTGCGGCCATTCCGCCGGAGAAACGTTTACTGTAAACGGCCATAAGAACATAACGCGGTTGATACCGCGGCGCACACATACGCGCGGTACATATAATACGTTATTTTTATATCGTTTCGCGTCATGAGAGCAAAAAATAATAATAATAAATCCCGAGTAACCGTTTGGCGATGTTAAAGTTCTCGAACCATAACAGCTGAACAATAATTGCAAATAACAATTCCACCCGTCTGTTGTCCCCGTCGGTATAGCGTGTTAGAAAGAATTACAAAGTTTATTTTTACTCTCCGGTAAATTGGCTTAAAAGTTAAATGCTACAATCAAAAGGAAACTTGTGCGCCCACCACGATAAACGATTTCACTCACGTCTTTACGTATATCCTCTGCTGCTGCTGCTGCTGCTGCTGCTGCTGCTGCTTCTTCTTCTTCTTTTAGTTTTTTTTTTTTTTTTCTCTTTATTTTCTTTTCTCCTGCGTCTACGGCAATTTATTTGCCATAACTTTTTTCCGTTTCTTTTCTTTTCTCTGTTTTTTTTTTTATTTTTTATTTTTCCACCGGACTCTTGGCTTCTTTTTAACTGTTTTACCACGTCGTCAAAAATAATCTTATTTATCTTAAAGCGTAGGCACGCCCCCGTTCGGCTCGGAACGACGGTGTACTCTTAACAAAACGTTACACCTGCACCGTTTTTCGCGAGCGGCCGTAACGTTTTGTATATATTTTAGGTATGTATTTTAATCGTAGTGAACACGGACACTTATTATCGCGTTGATACGTTCTCCAAACAAAATGGAAAAACGGCGCTTCGGAATAATAATAACTCTTGCCGGGGAACGACTGGTCGTCGCACATTATACGCTGCGCAAACATTATTAAGTAGGTCAAACACTCGAGGAAAATTGTAATTGACGCTTTATTTTATTGAATTCCTCGAGAACGCGAAATCGATACCAGATTTTTGTTTTTTCCAGACCAATCTACAGTAGTAGTAGTGGTGGAACGGTTATTTTTTTTTATGGAAAACGAATCCATTACACACCGCCGTCGTCGTATCCTTTTCGGCGTTTCCCGGACGAGATATACACAGTCCTTCGCGTTGAAGTCCTTCGAAAAAAGCGTGCACGAATATTATCGTATTACGTACAGGCCCGCGCGATATATAAATCAAACGTCGATTTTGTTTTCAAAGCTATAAAACATAGAAAAAAACGGATTTTTTTCGTTTTTTTTTTTTTACGTCAGCGAATAAAAGTGCATTTATTTTTATTACAATCAGATGTGAAATTTATATATTCAGAGGGAAGGAGGAGCCTTCTGCGGGTCCCTTTGGTGTACTGACAAAAGGCGATGACGTTTTTACTATGTGCAATTCGGTCCGAAGACTGAAAACGTTCGAACCGTTATTTAATTTGTAATAAAGTGGACAAGCAAAATAACCGTTTAAGTTATATCAATCAAAGTAATTGAAGTCCAAGTTAAAAGTAAGCCACTATATTTTTTATAACTCCGTCGAGTTAAAAATGAATAGAAAAAAACATTTACTAAATTAAATATTACATAATATCACACTAATAAGTCGGAAAAGTAATTTGTTCTATTTAATGCAATTTAATTCAATTGTTAATTCCTATGTTATGGACATGGACGATTTTCAAATATCTATAAAACGTTATTTCTCGTAAATAGAAAATCGAATTGAAAAGTACGATTGAACGAACAGCATACGTAGAAATTTAACTCGACTTTAATATTTTTGCACACAGTGTAACTCGAAACCAACACGTGAAAAATGCTTGTGAATTTAAAATTTGATTCCATAAAACAGTAACGTCGAGTGTCTTAAAAATAGTTAAAATTAACACGACGTATTGACTTAATTTACGATTTCAACTCGTTAATGCCCAGCTTAAATATTAAAATGTTCATAGATTCGAGTATCTCTTTTAAGTACCGTGAAATCGGTATCTACCAACAAAATATAAATATAATTATATAAAATAATAATATTCGACTTAAAGATTGAGAGTCTATCGTTCCGACGCTCGCGATTTTTTACGATCCGTTTGTAATGTTTTAAGTTAATATTTGGCATCGGGCCTAAAAAGGTCGAGAGAACGAGCTTAAACCGACTGCGGCATTTGGATTAACGCGGTAAAATTGTTATAAAGCCCGTTTAAAACCCTTGAAAATTACACGCCGCTAACATCTGAAATCCAATAATTCAATACAAAAAAAAAACGTTTGGACAAATAGTAATGCCTATAGCGCGACTGTTACAATAGTTAAATACTATATTATGAAAACGTACGTTCGCTCGGCAAACATACACACGACGCATTTGTAATAGAATAATCGTTTCGTATTCGGACGCCTAACGTAATGAGAAGTAAACAGAATGTAATATACATAGACCCAGCTGGTTTTAACAATCGGCGTGTGCACGTTTTTATCATAATAATGATAATCCTGTTTTTCGCAGCGATACGGTGACGCCACCTCTTCTGGTGTTACCGGAAACGCTGGAAACCCCCATTTTAAAAACTCCCTCGTAAGACTCTTTGATTATTTTCAATCGTTAAACACACGACGATCGATACCTAGGAAACGTATAATTCATACCATTACGATGCGCTTTTTGAAAAGATCATCAATAAAACGCGCGCTAACCTAAACAAAACGACGAATTTCAGTAATAATTGTTTTCGTAAATATAAGCTTAAAACAATAGTATGCACTCTGAAATTGAATTTGAAAAACAAATAACACATATTATTATACAAAACGTGTAAAATAAAACACGCGCTCTTTCGATGAGAACGAACTACACAATTCGAACACGTTCGCGATTATCAGATTTCAAATAATTAGCTCATTCTTACGATACGTTTGCGTATAAATCCGTCACCTTTAATCGCCATACTTATAAGATGTAACGTATCCGTTTTCAAAACTGACTGCACATTTCGTTTCGGACGAATCGCGTTGTTGGTGGTTCGCGTTGAATTTGTGTAATTGTTTTTAATTATCTTTCCACGGTACCTCTGCTTGACCGATGAGCATACTTACTAATGTGACATTATCTAATAACACGCGGTATAATAACCGTATATTATAATGTATAATAAGTGGCGACTTTGCGACATAAATATTGAATTGTTTCGATCTCACCAAATATAATAATAACACGACCGGTAACCGCTATAACCTACAACTAAAATGTGAGAAATCGTTGTTCCGGGGTAACGTTTTTATTGCAATTATCGGATACAATAATTCACACGTTTTATGGTATTATTTGTACTGTTGGTCGTATTGTTCATTTCATAGTTCTCGAATTCTATTTCGAATCGTACCGTTTATCCGAAACGGACGACTTCAATAAATCACTCGAATGTTAATGAAATCGATAAATCAGCAAACGATTTTGAGTCGACGACGCCGAAAAAATAGAAACGTCAGATACTAACGGTTAGGTTTTTTTTTTTTTATATAGATTAAATAATATTATAACGATCTGTTGAGATCACGACGACGCGCGACGGTTGAATTTTTGTACGGTAATAATAGAAGAAAAAAAACCGAGCGATTGAATGTTTATTTCGATTAATTTCGTATGATTTTTGACATTACTCTAAGACGATTTCTCAATAGTTCGGATATTTTAAGTTCGATATCTATATATATAAAAATCGATGTACATTTTAATAAATTTTATAGCTCAAGATCCACCGAACCGATTTCGATAAAAATTTTAGGGCATATTAAGATTGATATGCAGATGGTTTTTGTGAAGTTTGTACGCTGTGCGATATGTGGTTCCGGAGTTATGGCCTCTTAAGTGTACAATATTAATCACGCACGCACGCACGATATTCAACAATATTATTGTTTTGCCATGGAGATATATATACACTCTATGTGGTTATTTTTTATTATTTGTTTCCGAAAATAGAAAGAAGGTAAATAATAAACATCTGATTTAAGAATTTCATTTAGAGAAAGCAATAACTGCACACGGGCGAAGCCGGGTTATTCAGCTAGTTATTTATATTTTTTGCGATAGATTTTTGTCGGATGTAAAACGAGTGTCGTTTGTTTTAAGAACGCTCCGCTCGGAAAATAGGTGACCCAGAGTTTATTCTGCCTTTTGCTCCCCCCCTCCCGAAAAAAAGTCTGGTCGCGCACCGGTCACGTATGTTTATACCGACACGACCAAGTGTACCCCCCCCGTGTAGCAACCACTCGAGTGCGCGATCATATGTTACGTATACTTATTATAATATTTTTATTATGCACGTACGTCTGCGTTTTGATTAAAAGCTCGCGCGGACCTCTCGCACTGCAGATGCGATATATTTTCTCCGGCACGACTTCAATCGTTCGCGAGCGAAGGCTATACCCGGTACGTATATACTCGTATATATACGTATATTTATATACGAGTATATAGTTTCTAGCGAACGTTTTCAAACGCGCGCCACGAGAAAACAGTTCGTCCGCAGTGCTCAAATACATTGTATACGTGTCTCGAATGTTATCCGAGACGTTGCGTTCCCGGAAGTCGTATTGTATTGTTTTTTTTTTTCCCGCGAGAAACGAATATAAAAATTCATTATCGGCACTTATCGCGCGCAGCAGGAGGAGGTAGGCGCTCATCGCTGCGCGTATATTATCATCATTATTATTATTATTGTTCACTCGAAATAATATTAGTTAGGTTTCGCGCGGCCGTCAGACCCCGGTCGGTATCCCGACGGAAATACGTCCGTAAATATTAATCTTTCTTTGGGCGTTTTTTTTTTTTTTTTGTTTTTCAATACGATTTTACGGCGACACTTCTGGCCGAATTCCTCCTCCCCCTCCCCTTTCAACTGGCTCGGAAAAACGACTTTTTTCGAATTATCGTTCGTTTCTATGATTACGTATGTCGCCATAACTATTAAAATCGTAAATTAATTCACAACCCCCCGTAGACGTCATAATTGTTATTACACATTACGTGCACATTTACGTCATTTACGACCGTCGTTTTGGGATGATATTGAAAAATCTGTAGCGCATAAACTAATGTTTTGGTGATTTTATTTTTCAGAGAAAAAAGAATGCATGCGAAAAATACCGCAAAGCAGATTCGGTCATGTCGACATAATATATTATTCTGATCGCTGTTCCAATACGAACATCGACACGACGCGCAGTAAAAATGTTTAGCCATCACTCGGAAAACATCTGTGCGCAAAAAAACACTGCCGTAAGTCGCTTTCGTTTGCTTTTTTTTTTTTTTTTTCGATAATACGAGTAAAAACTATACAAACCACTGAATTTTTACAATCGATAATTATTGAACAACTAATTGATTTAAAAACATACGATTATTTGAAAAAACTAAAAACGCCCCAATAAAATAATCACACAAAAAATCAGGCGCTGGTCTATCTCCTCTATAAAATTTGGACGATATAATACTTATTATTACTATACGCGATATTACGTGGTCTCGCGGGTTTTCTCAAGTTTGTTTTGAAATTTCCCAAAATCATGTAATACGATTAATAATGAAATTTATGTCCGGTTTGGATTTTTCAAAATCATTATAACATTATAAAATCGATAATAGTCAATAATAGTTGATATAAATAGTAGTTGAATTCAATTATCGTAACGAATTCGTTTTATTTTCATTAATCCGACTCGAATTTAATTGAAATATATAATAAATAATGTTTTTAATGGTTTTGTCGTGTACGATAATATAGTCGTATTCCTTTCCTTTTTGATTTTTTTATTTTTTATTTTTTTCGAAAATCAGAGGGGGGAAAATGGTCGGTCAGTTTCAAATTCATAATCAATAAAACATAATGTACTGAACTTTTCGAACACTGTTATTTTATCAAAAAAGTTTTTTTCCATCACACGACTCGATGGAAAAAAAACTACTAATGTAGAACATTAATAATTTTCTCTTGACAATACTCAAAATGTGAACACATTAGTTCTGTTTTATTGAAATAATCATCTCCGGCCATATTAACCCGTCGTCGGTACACATTTGAGCTCACACAAATAGCATTTCGAGCGTTATTCGTACAAATATTATCGAATTAATCCGATACTATAAATACCTTCAAATAACATGTCTATGAATATATTATATTATTATATAAACACGTGTTTTTATTTTCTTTCGATTTATCATGACTATAATAAAATTAATTCGTGGTTAGTAGAGGAGACCGAAGAAGCTTTTTTAGATGACTTTTTTCTAAATTTTCATTTATAATAAGTTTTTAATAATTAATTCGTACTACTTTATAAATGAAAAAAATTAAAAAAATTTTTTACCATAAGATTGTAGTTTATTTTGTTTTTATTTTATAAATTAATAATTGTACATAAAAAGTATTTAGTAAACTTTTTAGTAAAGGATAAAAATATACATATTTTTTAAGTTAATCGAGTAGTAATAATTAATAATGCTATAAAAAGTAAAGGGCGAGCGTTCATAGTGTAGCGATCATGTTACAAACTATATTATGTGTACCGACGACGATGTTAAATGCAGAAGACTAATTTTTTTTTCGTTCCTAAAGTGTTATACATTTCATCGATTGAAATCGATTCGAACGCGTACTTTACAATCTCCTTTTACGAGAGTAACATTATACTAATTATTATTCGAACAATAGTATATTATACTATATAGTAAACAACAGACGGGTTTCGTTCTATTAAATTCCGGAGTGATTTGACTGACCTTAAATTTAAAAACGAAAACTACCATTATCGCGACAGTACATTATGCTTGAATAATAATTGTTCTAAAACAAATCTTTTCTTCGGAAAACTTGATAGTAAGGGCTATTAATTTCAATTTGTTTACGAGAGAATGTTTTATTATCATTAAGATTATAAGCTTTATATTATTATAATGACGTGTAAAAAAAATAAATAATATTATTATGTGCACTTTTCAACTGAACGGCGCGGCGTACCTATACCTTTATTTATAGTAATATCGCACGTTATATTTATAATATTATACTTACCCATTTAAAACACGCGCAACGCGTAGGTCAGGAGGTATTAAAAAGCCGAATAAAAAATAAATACAAGTCCCGTAGCTCCTTAACGCGCGGCCATATCGATTTTCGGCGTGTTTGTCTTCGACCCTTTTGTCCTCGTCGTTTTACTTTAGGATAATACATTTCTCACTTTTCGAAATTACGGCAATCAATCATAATGTAATATTTCGATACCAGTCTACCTAATGCTCCGATGCAAATTGATTCTTTGACGATTATACCCCCCCCCCCCCCCCCGGATGTCTATGTAGTGCCCACTATTGTACGCAATAATAATACCGCGCGCCCGCGTTCAAATTTTTATATATAATATTATAAAAAAAAAAAACCAGAGCGCTAACTATTGTCGCGATTATTATTACTATTGTTCTGGGAAATCGGTTGACGCCACATTTTTTTCACTCGAGCCAAGTCGATATCGAATCGTGGTCCGTCGACTCGGTATCAAATCGTATTTGCTGCGCTCGGGAGATTTATTTATTTATTTTTTTTTTTGTTTTCGCCGTCTTTCGCCGTCCGAACTCGATCGAAACGCAATGGACCGAGTTTAAAAAAAAATATAACGTCGATTTTAGCCTCGGGCAAATGTAAATACGTACGCCTCTCTGTCGGACACTATAATTATTATTGAAGTCATAGCGTTTATTATACTCTGCGTATAGTTTATTCGATCATCGGTCCGGTGAAAATTCGTTAAAAAAAAAAAACTTACTGCAACGTTGCATATCGCGCGACCATGTCCGTCGGGGGTGAAGGGATATTGCAGGAGATAAGGGACTTGAAAACGGTGTTGCGCGAATTCCGTAACGTTCGCCACTCGACGTCTCCTCGAAATCCCTTTAGTGCCCGAAACTATTCTTACCGCGTGAATATTTTATCGTCGCGCACGTCGTAATAACAACACGGGCGGGCGTGTGTTACGAGCGGATTTCAGACGTCACTCGCCATACGCGACGTGACGTAACGTTATTAAAAAATAGAAAATAAATAAAGTAATTATATTATTAATAATAATAATATCAATGGTTAATACGCATAAATAATAACAAGATATTATTAAATATTATAAAAATTATTTCAATACAAACTATTAAATTAATATATCTAAACAATAATAAAATTAAATTAAAGTCTTGCCTTGAGTATTAATTATAATAAAGAGTGCAAAAATAGTCACGACCGGTATCGATTAAAAATCATCATGTTTATTTTATTTTATTTCACTATTGTTTAAATACGTTTAATAGTTTGTATTAAAATAATTTTATATATTTAATAATATTTTGTTATAACGTTATTATAGTTTATCGCCTTTTGGAATAACATTATTATATCGTATACCTATATAATATATTATATGAATCGCTAAATGCAGATTGCAAACCCGCAGACATTGTTTTTCAGTACGTATTTAATGTATTTAATGTTACGTCGACGATAATATTTAAAAACGTACCACAGATGACAGTAAAACCGAGAAAACCAAACTCATTTAATGTCGACATGAATATCATAATAATATATTATAAGATAACGAAGCAATAGTGTCCGAAATATAAAATTAAAAGGAAAAATATCAAAGAAAAAAAAAACTACTACTCTCTAAAATTTAACATTGGTTGGCTATTGTCACCCCCTCCCCCTCCAGCCCTCAAATGCGATCCTGCAACCATCCATCATCGAACAACTTTACCTAACCTGACCTATTCTAAACGTGAACACGTCCGAATCGTTTGATAATTATCTCTCAAATAATTGATACGTACATCAAAATGTATTGTAAATAGTTATGTAACAAACAATATGTTATGTGCGATCGACGCTAACACGCGAGTCAATATCGGCGTGATCATTTGTGATTATTTTAAAATTATTTGCGAATGAAACCGTGTTGTAGTCAATTTTTCGGAGTTGATGATTGCGAAGATGGTCCCGCGAATTCGTGTTTATTGAAATGTAAGCTTTCGTTAAAAACACTCGAAAACAGCTACTACAGTGATGTTATTCCGTCGCGCTCTGGTTGTCAGCGGCTCGCGGCGTTCGCAATATTGAACGAAAATATCGAAAACTGCACGCGACGACGACGAGCCGTTTATGGACTGCTCCGATTGAGCGCGGGGAAACTTTTTGGCGCCAAATCGCGTTTTCGCGTATGACTGTCACCGACATGTTTCCGCGAAATAAAAGTTATGCCCGGAAGTTTATCGTCGATTTAGACAAGTGATATTTGTCTATTTTGCGAGGAATTGTTTGGAAGAAAAAAAAACTCCATTAAATGCATAAACACGTCGGCTGTTCGAGAAATGTTTGTCGTTTCCTTCAGTAAAGTCGAGTGTTTGAAAAAAAAAAAAAACGAAAAACGAAAAACAAAAAAAAAAACCGGCAAATTGTTCTTCGTGCCGGAGTGTCGAGCGTATACTATTGTAATCGTTAATTAAAAGTCAACATAAAAAAATCAACTTTGAACGCGCGTTTGAATAAAATATGAATCTCGCTTTTGATGATATACTCGTATTACTGTTGTTGTCAAAACTAAAAAGGGCCAGTGAATAATCGATCTTTTTCCCCATTGGTGTTGTGTAAAAATCATTAACGACAGGCATTTGTCGATTTCGTCGAGAGCAACCGCGTGTAACACATACTCAACTGAACAAATAATCGATTTAATCGAAGAGAAAATCATATTCCGACTGTTGAAAATCATAAACACGTTAGAAATATCCGTTCCGCCTGACACGCAAATCGTCGGTGTTGGTGGACACTGTTTCCCTAAAAAACACGCGCGCGCGAAAAATTCGGATTTCCACCGACTCGAGGAGAATAATAATTAATGAATGTAAAAGAAACACACTATAGCAGCTTTCGCGTGTCAACATTTGAATAGAAAATAACTTAAATAAGTGAATACAGGCTAAACATCTAAACAAAGTTCCCGGGGCTGTATATAAACACAGACACACAAACTGAACTGGAATCCGACGTTTTGTATAAACCGTCTAGTAAGATAATAATATTATCTGAGATACGCATAGTGATTTAAATAACGAACACAAAATGATTTAAAATTTAAATAAAAAGCGAAATTTTGTTTTTTATTTATCGAACAACACATTCTGGTCCGAGACGCTAACTAATCGTCTCTCGGCCACAATAATACGCATCACGTGTGATGATATAATTTCACAATGTCAAGCTTATGTCTCAGCTTATTTGCTTCATCGACTCGTTTAATAAAGATTGCAATCAAAGTCATTACGCTTAATTATCTAAGGTTAGTATTAATAATAAAATATAATAAATATTAAAGTGTGGAGATATTCCTCGCGATCGTTCCGTAAATCCAATATAAATCCGTGTCGTGTTTCTTGAAAAAAAAGAAGAAAAAAACAAGTTAAAACGTGCCGAGTTAATGCAATGTAACTACGTATGTAAGTTTACATAAATTCGTTTGGTCGACATTTTGTGGCATCACAATTATTCTAGGGGTAAAATTCAATGCTCATTACATTTTTAAAATACTTCTTTATTTGTATATTATTATGTCACGTATTTATAACGATTTCGTGTTGTTTATTTCAATTGAGATTTCAGGAATCTAAAACGACGTATTCAATTCGATTAGACGAATAAAAACACTAAAAAATATGTGAAGTTAGGAAATTTTAATGACATATTGATGAAATCAATCACCATAACAGCAACTACCTAAATAATAACCTGCGAGATTTAAATGCGAGAAATAACGTTCTTTATTTTAACCCCTTTTACCCCTTTAGGGGTTGAATTTTGAGAAATAAGTCAGTAGATTTTGCATTATTATGAAACACGTATAATTGAAAATGATTCGCAAAAAAATGTATAGACAATGAATAGGTATACATATAAAACGTTAATTTTTTAAAAATATTTGTGGTGGGCCGCCCCTCTAGGGGTTTAAAAAATAGTTTATGTCCTATTCCTATTCTCAGAGCTACCAAATATATACGAAAAATTTCATGAAAATCGGTCAAGCCGTTTCGAAGGAGTTCGATAGCAAACACTGTGACAGGAGAATTTTATATATAAGATATATATTAATTATGTTTTAATTTTAACCCGATATTAGAATTATTAAAAAATAGATAAATGTATTTGGATATACGAATTACATGGACTATATCGAAACAATATTATTGAGTATTATGATGTTAATGAGCAACGTAAAAAAGGACGATTTGTATATCACTTATTAAAATGGAATTAAAATTGAATGAATCGCTCGAGGTTTAATACCAGTTTTTCTCGTGGCCTGGTGTCGTCAAACTACTTTTAAAGCTAAGGTCAAGATTTCTCACGATCCTAACGACAATTATGTAAACAGACAATAGGTAAGATATAAATTAAATAATAATATTGTATGATATACTTACGTATATCATATTACGATATTATACGATAGGGAAGTCTATATCGTGATCCAAACGTCTTTTCTAAGGACAAATATATTTAAAGACAAAATATAGAATTCAATTATATCCGAGAATATTCACGCAATAAATATAAATCAGCAACAGGAGAATCTTAATAAAGTAATTATTAAAACAATAAAGAAAAAAACTGATTCGTTTAACTATTATAAAAAATAAGTGAAAATTAAATATATTACTGTCACAGGGGACTTCGTGGACGAGACTTTTTTGTCACTCTTGCGGCGATGTCGAACGTTTTTTACTGGAACAGCAGATCTTATCGTAGTTTTATCTTCTCGAGACTTTCTTGTCACTACTTCGCCGTAATCGTAGTAGTCTACTGGAAGAAATTGTTCCGTAGTACCTTTCTAAGGACAAATATATTTAAAGACAAAATATAGAATTCAATTATATCCGAGAATATTCACGCAATAAATATAAATCAGCAACAGGAGAATCTTAATAAAGTAATTATTAAAACAATAAAGAAAAAAACTGATTCGTTTAACTATTATAAAAAATAAGTGAAAATTAAATATATTACTGTCACAGGGGACTTCGTGGACGAGACTTTTTTGTCACTCTTGCGGCGATGTCGAACGTTTGTTACTGGAACAGTAGATCTTCTCGTAGTATCTCCCTAAGGACAAATATATTTTAAGACAAAATATAGAATTAAATTATATCCGAGAATATCTTCTCCGCCTGGACAATCAATCATGTCATTACACATAAATTGTTTAGGCAAACATTGGCCGGTCAAACACCTGAAGGATAGTAGTGGACTACAGTTGAAACTCTACGACAAAAAATAATACCGCGTCAACGTAACGATTCAAACGGAGCATTTCAAATTTAATCATTTCGTTCTTAAATAATATATTTGCCAGATAAAAATATAAATAAAAATACGAAATGAAATATAGGAATAATAGCAACGGAAGAATCTGAATCAGATAGTTATTAAAACAATTACACTATAAATAATGACAGTTATCTATCTTAGTATTCTCCAATAATTGGTCGCCGGGATTCGACATCAGATGCGAAGGGAATTCGTTTCTTTCGATATTAATACGATGATTTAGAATCGTAAACTTTCGTCGAGAAAATATGTCATTCTATACACGTAGGAAGAATTAAATGCATCCTTACAATCCGCCACACTTGTAGGTTTTCTACATGAAATAGTCACAAAGATCCGGGATAATATATGGTTTAAAATAAAATCACGTCAACCAATAGGAAATCAATTATCATATTAAAGTGTACGACCTAAAAACGATAACTAATCTAAACTGAAACATCTAATATTAATTATTCGAAAAGGTACATACCTTTAAGAATGCACACATATTTTCATCTTCGTCAGCGCCATCTCTACAGTGTTTTTTTCCATCACACAAATTACTAACAAGAATTACATGCTCGCCGGGACCTTTGCAAATTCTAATAAGGTCTGGGGACCCTGGACCTTCAAATTTTATCAAATTAATTTCTAAATATTATAACATTATAAACAAATCGTGTCCCGTTGTCCCGACAAAATGCAAACGGGACGCTCTTTATTCTGTTTTAATCCCGTTTTTTCCACATCATTACATTATATTTGTAAAAGAGAAAAATAATAAATCTATCATACAATTATGAAATAGTTTTATATAAAAAAATGTATCGGTTAGTATTGATGTGTAACAATGTACCTATCGTTTAATACTTTAATGATAAAAAGTGAATTATTTTATTTTTAGTAAAAAGAAAGCCTTCTAATTCTTAAAAAAAAAAAAATAGATTATATTTTTTGATTAATATGCAATTTTTTTGAGGGCGGGTGGGGGAGAGAGTGTCCCGTTATTTTTTCTCAAAATGGTCACCCTAGATTGTTTGTTTGTTTGTTAGACAACACCTATAAATCTAATAATTTTTATTTTTTTTTTTTCATCAAATAAACCCATTGTATATTGTACGTGTGTATGTACTGGAACTTTTGAATTGGACATTTCTATTCGTCGGTAATTTTACATTTGGACTTTTTTACCTATAGATTGAGTTTATTTGCATTTAAATGTTTTCCAAAAATAACGACGAAAACGACAAATGAAATTATATATTTAAATGCCCAATATATTATATTTTATTAGAATAAAATAATTAATTTCTCATTGTTGAATGTAAACGTAAATAATACGTCAACGCCTGTAGTTACATTGGGATTGTAGTCCTTTAACAACGGAACACGAATTGAACACATTTGAAGAAAAAAAAATAAGTTCGTTTAAAAGCGATCGGTGACAGTAGTTGTTAACGTTTTACACGTTTTAGAATATCTATCAAATGATGAAAAAAAAAAACAAAAAACAAAAAACTTACTTGCCGCGACGCCAACAATTACAAACACGAGTGCGACTAGCGCGCAGTAAATTGACTTCATGTTTTGACGGGCAATTTAGATCTTTGGCGTGTGGTTGAAATATCTGCGTAGTATCACAACTGCAGCATTTGAAACCGTAATGATGTGACGAGAGCTCGATTAGCCGCTATTTAAATGCACTTTCGCCGGATGCACGAGATACGAAAAGTGCGTAGGAGTTACGTGTTTTTGCTATCTAGGTTTGGCGTTCGTTTTAATAATAATTATCACCGAAAATAGCTGATATGCATCGTGGACGCCGAGTTGCATAATATTCGTACTATATAGATACGTTTCGATGATAGGTATTTACCGGTAGAGAGATACTGTAACGCCGTATCTGCAATAATATAATATTATATACCCGTCAGTATCAATTTTTAATTTTAATTTTTAAATAAAATTGTCCGCCTGTAATAATAATCAATAATATTAATGTTTTCATTTTCATTATTATTATTTATTTTTATTTTTATAATACGTCGATGATTCAAACGCGACGAAAAACGTGTTCGACTACGTCGCGGATTAAAACAATAGCGTACAAATTTATTTTTTCACATATTGTAATATAATATATTTTATTTTTTATTTTTCGTAGACGAGATAGTCTCTGCTCTGTATCGTTTTGGCCAAGTTCTTTTTTCAGAAGACCGCATAAATTAGTAGACTCAATTCTACGTTTCGAGTAAACAGAAAAAAAAAAAAAAAAACAATAATAATACTCATACACAATTAATTATTATCGCTGTTTACATTACGTATACTAAAATGATTTTTAAGCACTCGCGAGCGTGTATCATTTTCGAAACGAAAATCGAATATTTTTCATTTTAGCGTAAACGAACGTCAGACTTTTGGCGGAAATCAACAGCTACCAATCATCATTGTCCGAGTACACATATAATACAGAAAACATAACTCGACTCGCAGTGGCTCACTCAGCGTGCATTTTAACGGCGCGAATGCAAAATTGTCTGGAGCAACAACTCGACTAATCAATCCAATACCCGAACAATACGATTTTCATTAATAGTTATTGATTTCAGAACATTGAAGAAAACAAAAAAAGTATACTAATACTATATTATACATATTGTATATTATATATTATTATTTATTTATTTATATACTCGTGTTTATATATCTATAATATATTTAATTCGTATACGAATTATAACGTCAGCCAACACAACGCAAAGCGATTTTTATGTCTCAATAGGACAAGGTCAAAGTTTGGATTTTTAACGTGTGTTGAAATATCAGTATCGAACAATAATAATAATTAACACGACTCGTCATGTTATTAAAATGCCCTATCGACGGATGTACGATAAAATGTGTGCGTGGGCACAAAAGCATGGTTTTAATTATCGATTTTTCGCCGACTACTAGTACTAAAGGTATTAGTACTGTAGACATTTACATTATGGTATAATATTCGCGTTATAGATACATTTCAACGATAACAAACTTCAACGCGAAAACTTATCTGCAGAATATTATATATAAATCCGTCAATGTCGATTTTTAAATTAAATAATAATTTCTATGTGAAATTTAAATAATTATCAATAATAAATGAAACGATTTTTCTAAATTAATTTTCGTCCATATTCAAATGGCCATGCCGGATTAAAATAATAGAGTACGCGATTATTTTTTCATAAAAACGCGATATATGAATACACTCATTATTTAGTATTTCTATTCAAACGTTTCGGTTGAACTCGTTTCAGACGACGACATTATTAGATATTCGTCTGGAGGTAGGATTTATTATATTCTCATAAAATCATTAAAATATGATGTTTTTATGTCGCTTAAAATAGGCAACATAATATCGACTTAATATTCTTTTAAAATACCAGATATATGATGTTTTACGTCCTTAAATATGCAAAAAATTATTTTAATATTAAAAATGAAATAAAAAAAAATGAATTATATAATTTTTATCATTCATTTTATCGTTATGTGATTCATACGAGTATATCGCACTCAAATATCAACACGCGACGCGACGGGCGACCGGATAGTCGCGACAGCTAACGAAATGACCGATGTGCGGATAAGGAATTTCTGGTGATTAATTTTTATTTGAAATAAATTTATTTAAATATTGTATTTATCGAAATGCCCGTATACGTGAAATATGTTCGTTATATGCCGATTTTACAAAAGTATTCTCTAAAGTGTTGGATATTCTCCAACCTCTAAAATATGCTCTTTTATGCAAAATAAATGTTTTCCTATCGCTTCTGTGTCTCTCGAATCGTAAAGATATCCTACTCCCGTTCAACTGCATACACCAGAAACAAATATGTAAAATCATAAAAATCCGACCTCTAGACATTACTCTCTCAGTTCTATGTTTGGACGGAACACGGGAAAAAAAAACTCGCACACATTTAATAGAATAATATAATAAAAGGCTTTTAATGTTCGCGGGATATAATAACAGCTTTAAGTTTAGTAAACTCCGTTTAGAATTGTTTTTGCATGTGACAATCATTTTGTAATATCGCACGCAATTTCGTTCGATTAACACGACCGACGACGGACGGTGGGAACAAAAGACAATCCAAATCGAATCTCGGTGATTTTTCTTTTCTTTTTTTCGTCGCAATTTAGACACGCATTAATTTTATATAAAAGAAAAACGTAAAACACGAAAACGTCGCGAAATCAATACCTCCCTCGGATATATTAATTTCTATTCATACTGTACTTATATTTATTTTTGCTTTAACAGGTAGACGGCCGTAAAATTAAAAGACCTATAATATTATAGGTAGTATGTTCATATTCGAATCTTAAGTTCGAAACATTATGCAAGTACAACAATAATAATTCAACACGACTTAAGGTACGCGTATTACATAAATCATTAACTTTGAGTAAACGATATTATTCTGATGTCCGGTAGACAACGCGTGTTCTTTCGAAACTGCAGCTGTAAACGTTGTGCATTGAGTTGCGTACATTTCTTTTCCTCCGGCACCGAGACCGAATCATCAGTCTACTTTGTAACAATTGCAGATGTTTGATAGTGAGTTACTGTTGAGCAGTAATTAAAACCATCTTATGGCCGTACTATTAAAATAATAGGCGTGTTAGTATGATATTAATTAGCTTTAATCGGTATCGTCGATTTTATTTATATAAATATTATATTTTATGTATATTTTATACTCGATCGCGTGGAATAGAAATTATCCAAAACGTATATTATATTTTCTTTTCTTTTCTTTTTTTTTTTTCAATTTTTCAGTTTATTTATAAGAATGAAAAACATTTATGTAATATTGAACAATCTCGGTGGGGAAGAGAGGATTTTCGATTGTTTTAGTTATGCAATCTGAAACCTATAATAAGTGACCATCGTCTTCATTTTCATCGCCATGCACATCACCTCTTCGTCACCAATAACATCAGTCAGGTAGTAATTTTTTTTTGATACGTTTAAGTTCATCGGAGTTTCGTTAAAATTATTATTATTTGCGCGTCTATTAAAACGTATTCGATAATGTTATCTACTAATTACGTATCACCCGGATACATGGTAAACTAATATCGATAAACACGTCCCACACCGAGTCCGAGTATGAGTTTAATAACTACTATATTAAATGACACAACCTAACCGTGTACGATGTAATAATGCCGTTTTGGGGTTTTATTTTTTATTTTTCAAAACGACATTTTCAAACGTAAACAAAATGCAAAAACCTATTTTAGGAAGATCGGAATTACGTTCACCGTGTGTGTTCAAAAATATCGCATGCTTTTTTTAAGTACCTACTGCGATATTTTTCACCGATCGAAAACGATCTCAGGCACGACACGTGATTTATTGTATTGCGAAATAACGATAAAATATTTTACTCTTAGAATTCTCACTGTTTTAAAATACACATCGGAAATTTATTAACTCTCCCGGACCCCGTCGACGGCAAATGCGTTGAAAAACCGCGACAGTGCGCGTCCGTTATCGGATATCGCTTTGCCATAATAAACGCGCGTACGAGCACGTTCAGTTGCCTTTACAGCGCGATCCGGTAAACGTAGACCATCGATTTATACGATATTATTACCGTGTGCCCGACACGTTAAAAATAAACAATGAAAAAACCGCCGTGAAACGCGTTGAAATTTAATCTGTTCAGCTTTGAAAATATAGAAATTAACTCTCAGTTTATTTCCAATACTTATTTACAGCGTAAAACAAAAAAAATAAGATCGCTTTTTACAATATTATTGTTATTTTTTATTTCTAAAGAATGCGCCAATATTGCTTTATTAGGTTATAAATTAAAATGGTTCTGGATTTCCCGAATGCAATCCATCGACGATAATACGTAATTCCGTAATAGTGCGCATTTCTCTCTCTCTCTCTCTCTCTCTCTGTGTGTGTAAATAATTTCATAATATTAAATGGGAGTAATGAAAAGTGCTCTGAAAGTCGAAAATGCGAAAAAAATGACCCGCAGAGTAAAAAATGCACAATATAAATGGCATTTGATTGACCGGGGTCGTATCACACGAAATACATAAATTCATACTATACAATAAAGGCTCGCTTTTATATGCGCGAAAAAAATGAAAAAAAGAAAAATGAAAATCCCAGCTTTAACAATAATTATTATAACATCATATCGATGCATTTTATATACGAAAAGTTTTATTGTTATTCTATCACGTTGGCCTACGTCGTAATCGTGTCGAATACGCATCAGACTTATTTATCGCCATAAAATAGCGTATCAAACCGTTCGCCGTGGGTTAATCGAAACGGGAGTTTTACCGGTCGCAGTATTCGGCGGAAAAAAATCCACGACGGCTGATCTACGTATGCTCTTACCGTCTTCGGAACGATCGTCACACCCCCCGGAAAACACGCCGACTCAAAATCGAAAAAAATACAAAATGATTTTATAACCGAAAGAAAAAAAAAAAACAACCAACGAAATTGCATTCGAATAAATTGCAATCGACGTTTTCCACGATTATAAACTCAAACGCACCGTGTATATTATTTACTATTTTTATCTAAAACTGTCAGTGGACCAAACGTTTTTGCGACCCACGCGTATACCAACAGACAACAAAATATTCCGAAGCGCGGTATAATATCACGATTATCAAACGAAATTCAGACTCAAATCAACGGATATTTCGGGACACAAAGACAAAGTGTTTGAAACCGTATTATTCGGTGGCGTGCGCACGATATTTCTCTGGTCGGGGTTTACTTTTCATACTCGGCAACACACAAACAGCGTTGAATAGGAGGTACGCATATGTTTCAAGTCAGAATGTCAACAATGACGATACGTCGCACGTACTTTACATTGTCGGAATTTCAGAAAGTGTATTCGTTCAAAGTGTACTCTTTTGCTCTCGCCGTACTTCGATTCCTACATTCCGACGCGTTTTGACTCGTTAAAAAAACCGTTTAAACCCCAAACCCGTCCCCGTCTAACTATGCCGTCGATATTAATATTAAGCAATTGCACAATATAGGATCTATACCCACACTTCAATTTCGTTATGTCGTATAGGTTCACAAAGGGGGGGGGGAGCGAATTTTCGAAAATTAAAAGTAATTTATTTTTACAACATTATACAACGGAAACCGAAAAATATTGAAAATTGGTTTTACAAAACTGAATCGTTACGTCTTTTCTTCTACTCGACAAACCCGTCGATAATATTATCTTCCGCGTTTAATTTTACGTCCCTGTGGATGTGCCAGTTAATAAAATAAAAGGGCCTTAATCGTTTTTCCGAGACCTCAACCCGGACCAATGAAACGAATGATGACCACGGTCAATATCTACATATTATCTGGACAATAGATATTTACGTTTATGATACTATATAAAAAAAAAACGGAAAACACGGCCCGAAAAACTCGAATCCGCCACTGCCGTCGTCGTCGTGACGAAATGCAGTCGCGGAATATTGTCTCGCGAACGTTCGTCGGATTTACAAGGCGCCGCTAAACTTGGTTTTTTTTTTAATTTCGGCGTCACGCGATAAAACGTCGACCATCCTTCCCTCGCTCCTATCGGGCCCGCGCGCGTGACGGGCGACCGGCTCCGCTGCAAAGTCCTCGGGTCCGTACAATAACGCACTCGCGACACAGTGTCGTCGTCGTCGTCGTCTCTTTTGTCTCGGACGTTTAGTCTTGGACGAGACCTTTTTCTCCCCCTCGCGTCGTCGCCCGGACCGACGAATGCGGTTAGGCAGGTCGCACACACGCACGACGCTCTACGTGTACGTGTCAACGGCACGTTTATTAACCCGGCGTGGGTTACGAGCGAAATCCCGAGAACCACGGGGCTTTATATACGGGGTTTTAGTCGTTTTGCTTTATTTTTTTTTTCTTTTCGTTTAATACGATCACTGTCGTCGTCGTCGTCGGCGCGTAACGGATCTGTGTACATTATATTGCCGTCCGCGACTCGTGCAACCCGATAACACGCGAGCAGCGTCTGTATCGGCGGCGCTTCGCCGATTAAAAACGTAACAAGTGATAATACGGAAAATAACGCGGCGGCGAAAAAAAAAACAAGTTCTCGTCCGCAAATGATATAATGTCTACGTCGCGTCGTCGGGTTTAGTGAGAATTCGATTAATCGCGAGTCGTCTCTCGTCGGGGTAGTTCGAACGAGCCGATCTGATCCGCGCCGATTTTCGGTGTTTTCCACGATATACTTTGGTCGAAACATCAATTCGATCGCGAAAATGTTGTCTATTTGGTACTTTGAGACGGTCGTTTTTTAAATTTCCAAAAGTTTTCTTAATGATTGCGAAAAGTGACAACAAATTGTCGAAAATAAAATATAAATAACAATACAATTTACTACACAACAGTGTTCGACGAAATCGAAATTTTTTTTCGTCACAACTCAAATATTTATAGCTGGAGCAACTCGAAATTATTACCGAATACTTTGGCGTTTTTTGGAGATAACATGATTTTCAAATATAGTTTTATTGAATTTTATGCTGTTAAAAATATTTGAAATTGTTGAGTTTTCTTAGTTTTTTTTTTTTTTTTTGATCTGTAAAATGTCGGTAAAGTATTATACTTCGAGCCAAAAAGATTGAAAATGCTATAGTAGGTATCTCATACATTGTTTTTACTGATAAAAGAAAAATGCTATGAGCGTAGTATCACATACAATTTTTATAAGCTTTTGAAGTTTAAATTTTGATAAAACTCGAGAAAATCACGAAAAACTGCAAACACGTGGTAGTTAAAAATGCATGAAACTTTCAATTTTAATACTTAAGGTTTGAAAATGCAACACTATAGATTTTAGATAAGTTGCTCGTTGTTAAAAAAAATAAATATGTCCACAACGTCGTGAAAAAATGTTGGAACATTAAATTCTCGATCAATGATAGTGGTTATTTTTTCGTAATATTTAAAAGAAGAATCCATAAGATACAACGGTACATTTGGTTTAAAATTCAAAAGACCAATCCACCAGTATCGATCACCCATAGCATGTATTTAATTCGTCATCAATCTCCGGCCTCGCTCATTTGTCTATTTGGATTTTTTTTTTTAAAATATCTAAACTCATAAATTTAGAATTTTCAATCTTAATTTGTTTGCAGTGAATACAATACTAATATGTTTCAGAAAAAAGTATTTTTTAAACGGAGTAGAATAATATTGGAAAGTAGAAAAACATCGAAACTCTCGCGTTCAGTACTCGTAATCGTATTCAATTTTATTCAGTACGCTTAAAAATCGACCAAATATATCGGAGAAATAAAAATAAATCGTTGCCACCAACACAACGGCAGAAGATCTCTGTCAACAAAGCGAAAATAAATAACGACCAAAATAACACGAATAACACACACGTCGTCCTCGGCCGAGTAGATTCGTCACTAATTTCCCACGATTTTACCGAAACGATTCGCGTCGAATGTCGCCAAAAACAATCAAACGACGACGACGACGACGACGACAAACGAATCGGATTTTCACTTTGAAACTTTGACTGCGAAGTGTTCCCTCCCCGCGCGGATCGCTTTGAACGCGCGGTGTAAACACGCGATTTATACGCCACTCACGCCGCGAATAATATTAACGAAATCGGGCACCGACACTGCGGCGGCGGCGGCATAATTCAATTTTTAGTTTTAACGACGATTTGCACCGAAGAATAATGTTCCAAGAAATTAAATCGCACGTCTCGCGGAGGCGTACGAGACGAATAATTCGTCGAATTCACCGCCGCGTCGACGGTTCGAAAAGTCGGACCGCAGCAAACCCGGTACAGTGGTTCGTAATTCGAAAAACCCGCTCGATCCGGCCGGACGGGGAAAACGACGACGCCCACACACACACTGCGGCGGTGTAATCGCGTTCGAGCCGCCGCCGCCGCCGGAACGCGCATAATAGCGATCGTATTATTTTCGCGATCGAATAAACTCGAAATTCTCGTTTCGCCGCGAGATGATCGCGCCTAATTCAATACGGAATTATGTATTCGCTATTTCTTTTCCCCCTCCGACGAAATAATAATAGTAGGTCAAAAGTTCAACGGCAAAAGAATCAAACGTAAAGACGTTTCTGCTTATAGCCATCAGACCGAGAACGTACGATTGCACTCGGCCGACGACGACGACGACGGAGAGAAAAAACAAACGAAACTTTTTTTCTTCTCGTTTTTTTTTTTTCCATGTCATACGTATGAAAAGCATCGAGACCTTTATAATATAATTCGTGGAAAACGCGACGATGATACCTTTTGGTTTTATGTCTCTCTTTCGTATATATATATATATATATATACGACTACGGCGTCGTTAAAAATAACAACGATTATCGCGACGGAAACCGCAGTGTAAATATTAACGAATATCGCGTCGGCGACGCGAAAAATATGAAAACTCTCCCCCTCTGCCAGGGCACACGGCACCGTTTGGAAAACACGAATTTCAAATCGACGCGATCGTGCACTCGCCTCTCCGATCGTTTTGATTAGCGTCAGCTGATTATGTTTGTACCCGGAGCGTCCCGAAGCGTTCGTCGATGGACTTTAAAATATGAAACTATTAAGTAAGCCGAAACACGGACGATTATTACCGAGCTCGATTAGAGACGAATGTGCAGAACCGGATTTACATTTTTATTTTTATTTTTTAAATCGTTTCTCGTTTTCGTCCGAAACGACGACTTCGAAAAGTGGTAACTATGAAAGGGGATTGAAAATTTCACGCTACGAGTAATAATAATTAGTCCGATCTTGTAATTATTAATGTTTACAAGCCGCGCAAAAAAGGTTTCCAAAAAACATTTCCAGGCTGTTATAGGCTGTTATTATATGTTTGACCATCACGTCGCACTCGTTTTCTTTTTCGGTCATTAAGTTGTTCAGATTTGTCGCGTATTAAACGAAAACACGTTTTTAACAACGTAAACATTACATTTTCGCAATGTATACATGGACTTTTAATAATATGTAACAATTGTTATTGTTTCATAATATCGCGTCGTATTATTATATTGTATTCTAAGACGAATAAAACGTGCCATTAAAAACGAAAACTTTATTTACCCAAAAAACACTTCTTCGGCTTTTATGTTCTTGTACACTTATATAAATCTTATATAATTTAACCTTCGTTTGCGTTTGATAATTATTAAACAAAACGATAAAGTCAACAGAGAGAAAAGTTTTCATTCGCAAAATTTAAAATATATCGAAACGATTTTCATATTTTTGACGATTCGCTCCCGCGTAATATGGATAAACCGAAAAATATATTATGTACGCGCGTTTGCTATATGTTCGACTTTGAAGTATCGTTTTAACAGTTTTATGACACGTTGTTGTGATGGCACATGACGTCCGCTTTTCTTTTTTTTCAACGCCGCACACAACTCACACTGTACATTTCGACAAAGCAAACTGTCGTGAAATTGATTCGGTTATTATTGTTCTGTATTCCATAAACGTTTTTAAAGACCGAGGACAAAGTTATTATTATTTTTTTTCATTTTTTTTTTTTGTAGTAAAACAAATAAGACTTAACATAAAAAAAAAAAATCTTTTTTTTTTTTTTATACCAGACGTTTGAATAATTTAAAAGCTAGGTTTTAATTTCAGACGTTATTGTATACTTGTTGAAATTAATTTGCGTTTCGTATTATTTCCTTGCGACTGTTATTTTTTTCATAATATAACACACATAAATAATATAATATATTCTATTCTTTTTGCGATTTTTTCGTCTAGAAAAACGAACATTACTCGGTAAATTAAATACTCGGAGTGGGTATGGAAAATAATAATCACACTCGACGAGCGTCCCATTTACCAGAACATTTTTCTTAGACTTAACAATTATTTTCATTTCCATCAGTTGTGTAGCATAAAAGAAAAAACAAACACAAAGAACAAATAACATGTATTCAAATCTCCGAGATTCGTACTCTAACCGAGTGAAACATTTTGTATTTTACACACACGATAAAAAAAAACTACACGGAACATATTAATATCGTATCGTTACAATCGAAGACAGTATTAAACATTTGCATTTTTTTCCTCCACGTTAATCAACAAGCATCGAATCAAATAAAAAAGGATCGAAAATAGTCGTCGTCGACTTTATTTTTAAGGCGTTTTGTTTATATACACCGTGTTCGTCGGCGCGTCGTATTGCAACAGGAATAATAATAATAATGATAAAAAAAGACCGAGACAGTAATTAACATACCGGACGTCTACGATCGATTGTCGGAAAATATTGTCGTGTCCGAGAGCGGTGCGTATTCGCGCGAACGCGTTTCTTTAACAAATCTAGTTTCACCTCGATTTCAACCGACACGAGCCGGCACCTCGAATTATTTTTTCGTTTCCGCCCAATTTAAACTATAAAAACGTCGGTGAAAGCCGAGCGTCACACGCTACATAATAATAGGCATAACAGGCGCGGAGGCGCTCGCCGTGAACGTAATCTAGATTAATTTTTTTTGTTTTCATTACCGAATCGATTCGTCCGAGCAACACAGACGATATTATTATTTTAAAAACGAAAAACGACCGGACAGCGGTGGCCAAGGCGTAGGAGAACGTGGCGCGTGCGAGTAGGTCGCCGTGTAATCCAGAAACCATTTCAAACTGGTCCGACGGAACAGCTAAAAAAGAAGAACGCATTCCATTTCGGCACAACAATATAACGATAATCGCGCGTAAAAACACGCCGTTGTGACCGGATAATAAAATCGGATACGATATTCGCGCGTTCGCCGCAACAAAGACGTCGTCGGTCGCGAGTCTCGTCGTTTCAAGAAACGCACAAAACGCCTCGCGTTCTGACGAACGCGGTTGTCGTCCGCCGAGTGCGCTTGTTTTACGGACTGTGACGCTAGAAATTGAAGACGATTATTTCGGGTAAAGAAAAAAAAAAGAAAAGAAAAAATAAACGCGCGTCGCGGACAGACGACGATTTCAACGTGAAAGCAGAGAAGACGACGATTTAATTCAGAAACAGAGTTCGAAATATCCGCCCGTAACGCGTACGTACGCATAATAACGTACGCCGTGGCATAGAATGAAATTATCCAACACCAACACAATTGCGATCGCAATTCGTTTCGTTTGCATACGAAACGAAGATCATTATTAACTATTATTATTATTGAAACTTGAGACATCGTAATAGGTTTGAAAACTTTTTAGCAATACGGACGTACACAACGTGGAGAATTTTTATCCACTCGATTTCGTATTAAAATATCTACCAAAAAGAATATTATTTACACACAACGTTGAGATAAAAAAACACACGATCTCATATGAGATTATATTTTGTTTTCACTATGATTACACACACATTTGAAATAATTGTTTTCGTCGTTTCACTTTTATTTATAAAATATTATTATGTCGTAGGAAATTTCAAAAATTACAATATCTTTAATACTAACTATACGTATATATTAAATATTAAATATTATCAATACTGAACGTACATTTAGTTTTTAATTAAAAAAAAAACAAATAACATCCGAGGTGCTATATTTTACACCAATTAATTATAACAGTGAAACGTGTGATAATTTGTTTTGATAATTTAATGAACATCAAGTCCAAATTATTTGTTGGAAGTTTTTGTTTTCAGAGTTTATACTTACTGGCCGCGTGCCAGTTAACTCGTGTTGGTCAGCTTTTATCCTTCGATTGTTGTCCCGACTTCCTGTGGTAAGTTCTTCCCATCAAATATACGAGCCATGTGGTAACCTATACTAAACATGTTTTGTGTTTGGCAAACAAAATACGAGAAAATGTAAATGTTTAAAAAATAAATGTGTGCGCGTGTGTGTGTGTGTGTGTGTGTGTGTGTATTCTCAGTCCGTACTAGATTCTCAAAGTTATACAAACACGGTTCCCGTTTCCGATTTCATATAATAAATCATTAACTCGTATTGTTTTTTCGAATTTATCTTTAATGTCTCAACTTGCAACGATTACCTTTGCATTACTATATGATAAATAACTCATATTGTTCACATTTGTCATGAAAACGTAGTTTAACAACTACTGGTAATATATTAATAATAAACCACCCCAAAGGGACGTATTTTTCAGTATGAAGTCGTCAATCGTGTTTAACATACCAAGTCAATTTATTCTCCACAGTTTTAGATTTCAGTTATACCTATCATAATAATTAAAATAAAAAATTTCGGGAAGACTTTAATTAATCAACACGAAATCACATTAAACGGTTTTGTTATTAGACGATCGAAGTCGACGTGGAAAACGGTTTCGTTTTTCTATTGAACACCAATACTAGAAAGAAAAAAAATACCCCTCAACGCCAATTTACATGATAAAGTATCGAACTCGTCCGTTATTGATTTTCGCGACCAATAGAAAGCACCTGCAATTCAGTCAGTTGTGGCAAGATTCGCGTAATTAAAAAATAATAACACTCAAAACTTTAAAGTCTCATAATATATAGGTATTTCGAGTGAACGAATTAATAATATACAAATCAATCGTTTGAAATGGTATTTCTTAACTTTGAGGGTCACCGAACTGTCCCTGTCCCCGCTCCCATCCGAAAAGGATTCGGAATTTTCAAGTTGGCACGAAGATCGATTCAGTTAAAGGCAATTCTATATGGTTAAATAAAAGAGGCCAAGACGTATACACGACGATACCAAACGATCGTATTAGTTTTAAGCTTTAACCACGATGCCGAATCGAATTCTTCAGTAGATAATAATAATGTTTATCGTCAATAAAACATATTATATAGGTATTTAACGAGATGGAGACGCGCGATTTTTACAATTTAAAAACTAGGCGTGAATTAAGAAAGTCGAGAACCTTTGATTTGACACGACGGATTGTGAAGGTTTTATTTTCGCACTCAAATGTAGAAATTAAAACCCTGAGGTATGGCGCGGCGACGACGTTTAGACGAGAAAAAATGAACAGTTTATTTTTTCACCCTACGGCAAAAACGAAATCGCACGACGCGTCCGAATTAAAAGTAAAACGGATCGGTATCGCCGTCGAGAGTAGTAAGTCTATTCGGTAAACGCAGTTCTCCGGAACGCTCGACTCGCATCGACGCGATGTACTATTTATTATAAATACGTGTTCACAGTAAGAGCCGGAGTAGAATAATAATTATTATAATAATACGATCACGCGTTTTGTAAAAGTTTAAGCCCGCGTTGTTGTTTTTTTTTTCTTTTTCCTCGCTAACAGCGCAGTGAAAATAACAATAGATTTATAATCGTTTTACAAATGTATACAAACGTACGCGCACAGTTTAATATAATACTATGTATACATTATTATAATATGTAGCGCGCGTTTGGTGTGTGTAATTTTAATTATGGATTAAAATAGTGGATTAATCTTGCGCGTTAATACGGACGGGGGGGGGGGGGGGGGTGTGTGTGTTTGAATTTATTATAATAGATTAGCGAGGGAAACATTTTTATCGTCGCGCATTATCAACGATATTTATTCATGAATATGATTTTTCGAGGAGCGAGCCACTATCGGGCGGAATAAATTAACGGTGGAACGAGCGTAGAAATTAAAACGCCGTTTGATTACGTTTTCGGACGTTGTTTGATTTGTTTTTGAAATGCAAAAAAAAATAAAAAAATAAATATCGATTATTAGATTAAACGGCGGCGGCGGTCGATCGACGCGGACAATAACAAAAAAAAAGTTAATTAATTAAAATACATTATTTTGTGTGTAGTTTAAAATATAGTGTGTACAGACGCGTCGTCGTGTCATTCGATTTGCATGCAAAGTCGAAACGAGGGTGGCGTACGCGTATTTTATTACCATTATGCAAATTTAACACTTTGTGTACCTTTGCGTGTATATTTTTAACGGTTACGTGTCCATTGGCGTATCGTCTCGGACTATAAATATAATATGATATGACGCTCGCGACTGACAAATGCGCCATTAAAGCGCGAAACATGAAAACAATTATACTACGCCTACGCGAAAGGTTTGGAGGTCGGTGAAAGACGGCCGCCGCCGTGTGCACGAGAACGTGTTGGAATAATAGATTTTTCTCGCGTCGCTCCGCTCGTTACCCTGCGTCTCACACATTCTTACGTTTACAACCCGCTCGTACTTATATATTTATTTTCATCGCTACGACAACCGATTTTTCTTCCGGCCCGTCTCTTTCCCGGCTACCCCCGCATAATATCTTTTCGACTGTAATTTGTAATCGTTTCGGAACGACGAGCGTGCAGATATCACGAAGACGTTGTCGAAGTAACCCGAAAATATCGCCACTCACCGCAGAAATCGTTCACAATGTTACCGTTCGAGAAAAAAAAAACCGGTCGTTTACATCGCAAAGTGTCCGGCAAACTAAAGTAGGTAATATACGTATATATATATAATATATCGACTGCGTTTGCGGTGACCGAAAACGGTCGCAACTACTACGTATTTCAAAACCTACTCGCCGTTAGCGCGTTCGATCGTATCGAATTATTGACTCTGCAAACATTAAAATATATTGTATTGAAATTGAATCTTAAGCATGTAAACGTGCCGCTCAGTCGGTCCGCGTGGCGTAACTGTGCGCAGATAAATAAAAAATAACTACCGCCAAACGAATTATACTGCAGCAGTCGAAGTTACAAAACGCAAAGGATACGAAGTTATAACTACTCGTTCGTCTCGTTGTCTATAGTATGTGTGGCGACGGAAACATTATTTTATTAATCCGATAGATTTACTATTTCGTTGTTCGACAACTAAACGACGACGGTCTTTTCGACATTTTTTGAGCGCCTACGGCTCGTACGCTGTGGTATTATTTTTAAACGTTTAAAACCGCTGTGATAAATGTATTATTAATTCAACAAAATTACAACAATAAAACCGCATATTATTTGAAAAGATAATATCTCACTTGTTGTGTGACTCGTAGGTCAATTCGATTTCAGTCCGAACGAAAATCGTACCGCCATTCGAATACAAGCGGTCTCGGGAGCGATATTTTTATTTCAACGATAATAATAAGTATTTTAATATCAAAAACGGTATAACGAACCGTTATATCAACGTTACATTTTAGACATGCATAGCGTGTACAGTCGGCAAATCGTTTTCAAATTCTTAACAATATCGGGTAATCACTTAATTATATTCAGACCGCGATACACAGATTAGCATATTGTTATAAGATAATAGTCATGATAAATCAAAAAGCTTTTGACAGCGGCTACAATTTATTTCTGCGTCACACATCACACACACACACACACACACACACCGTAAGTAATAACGATATAATAACCGTGAAAAATCTAATTTATTAGATTTACAAATTTATCGTTCGAATTCAGGAATTTCGCAACCGTGAAAATTTACGTTTATTATAATAAATATGTAGGCTTTACTTTCCAGTTTTTTTTTTCACCAATACCTATAGATAATAATAATTACAGGGGCAACACAACGGTTTCACAGTCGTTTTATAGGACCAATACTAATCGGTCTCCGTTGTCACTACTCTTATTGTACAGAAAATAGTCTAGCCGTGTTGGAATTTAAATTTCACCCGATTTGAAGTCCGATTGATTTTATGACGAAAAAGAAATAATACGTTAACGAGTAGATATTGTTATATTTAGTTTCCATTGGTTCGTTGAACAGGTGCTTTTTGCGCAAACGGGTTTTAAATTTTCAAGAGACAAACGAGACCGGCTGATTGACTTTTTAAACGATGCGAAATTACAGATTAAAATATCGATTTTTCAATCGAAATACTCAAAAAAAAATAAATAGAAACAAGTCCCTACGGTCAGAGTTGCTCAAACCGCGGTAGTCGTTAATGAAATTCGGGAAGGTCGCGTAGATTCAACGAATAGTAAGCAATGAAAAAACTTTCTTTTTTTTTAATTAAATAAACTATATATAGGTTCTGTGTTTACAATGCATTACTCTATAAATACGGTTAAATATAGTCAAGAGGTTGTGAATGTTTTTTCTCTCTCGATACGAGTTATTTATTCGAAAAAAAAAAGAAGAAAAAAAGGTTATTCGGTGGATGGCCATGATTTAAAAATATTTCAAAACGGACGGTACCGCGAATGGTTTGGGAACAGTCTGACGAGGGTCAGAATATGAAAGAAGAAAACACACGAAATATTATTTAGAAATAAAGTCCGAGTCGAGTACGGTCCTGACGCCACCCTGTACGGCACACATAATAATATACTTACCGCACTGCAGACAGATACAGTGCGCGTACGAATCGTTACTTATAATAATAATCCGGAAACAGTGTAATAATAACGACGGCGCGTCGTCGGCAGCACGTGATAACAGAAGTCGTAGTAGAACGTTTGGGCCGTGACTGCACACGTCATTAATGGCATCTAATAGCGGCGGCGGCGGCGGCAAAAGTCCTCTCCGCCAAAGAACTCGCGAGAGCACATCACACGCACACGGACGCGAATCTGTCAAGTCTGGGAGACGGTGGCGGCCTCGCGATCGTGACCGGAATCTCGTACTTTTTTTTTTTTCGCGGGCAATCCGAGACTGAGACTATATGCCGGTCACATACGTATTGTAGTATATACGGCGCGGCGGCGGCGGCGGCGGCGGCGAGCGACTTGATTCTTGTTTTATTTTTTTATTTTCCCGTCGCGATTTTTTTTTCCCCTCTTTTCTTTTTTTTTTTTCATATATTATGTGTTTTTTTTTTTTTATATTTTTCCCGTCTCAAAGAGGTCCCGACTGCGAAAAATAAAACGAATAGAACTATAATAAAACGGACGGCGGAGGCCACGGTTTGGCGATTGCCAGATGTCCCGGCACTGGATGCCTTCAAAACGATCGGCCGACTTCGGTGGCCCGCCGGTTTTATTTACTCTACATCGGCGCTGTCATTACACCGGCGACAGGTCAATACTCAACGATTACGCAGAACCATGCCACGGCTGTGATCTATTGTGCAGTCCATCTAACGTGTTTCGGTGTCGAAGCGACGAGCCGAGACGGTTAGTGCGAAAACCATTCGCGACTATATTTTCTACGGTTCACTTGAAAAATGCGCTCAAACGACCATGAGATTATTATTATTTTTTATTTTTTTCTTTTCCTAACCGACAAGACTCGACATTAAGCAGACGTAATCAATATTAATGTACAACAATGTAAACGGAGAAAAGTGAAACGACAAGTTTTCAATGAAATCGAGTCTTACCTATCTTATCGTCATTATCCTTACAGTTATCATCGTCATTATTTAAAACGATCGGAGTTTGCAAAAGTTTACGCCTAATTTGGCGGACGAAAACGATCGATTTGACGTTCGTTCGCCGTAGAAGTAATTCTATTATATCGACACGGGCATGTCTCATGGCCGTTTCGAAAATTTGTCTGCGAAAACGTTACCATTTTTACCGCGGTAACCGATTGCGAGCCCGTTACCGAGCGACAAAACGACCAAATTCTTTTGTCGACCGAAGAATTCGGTAGCCGCAAGCACTGCACCGATGTATCTGCGCGCAGTGTAGATTCTATATCCTATTTATATCGACGCAGTTTGGAATGATGCGCTGGTGTATAATATAAATAATAATTATCGTTAGGTCTCGCGTGACGTAGGAATTCTGCGTGGAAGTCGAGTCGACGCTGTAACGGTTGCGCGGCAAGCGGGGGTGTTGGATGTAACTCACACCGGGACACAAGAGTACCATAATATTATAATATTCTAGGAAACGCCGTCTATTTGCGTTCACACGGTAGTCAGAGAGCGCAGAATTAGAACTACATTCGGAATATACTTTGCGAACGCTGAAAATATATCTTGTAAATATTACGTTTACACTACGGACATTAGAAAAACCTTGGTCGCATTTTATATCAAATTGTGATATTTCAAGTGTTTTGTTTTTTTTTTGTTCGAGTGAAAAAAGGTCGTTTTCGAGAAAACGGTCATCCATCACTGTTTTGTCGGACGTTGAAAAATCAAACGTTGATAAAACGATACGTAACTTTGTCAAATCAAAAGTTAGGCGAGCACCCGCCCGAGTTTCGTTGACTTTTGATAATAAACAGTCTTAAAATATCAAATTAAGCAGAGTCCGAAATTAAGTTTCAGTAGTAAGTGTTGATTTGAAATCCGAGTGAATTATTTATAAACTGTCGATGTTTATTTATATTTACTCGCTGACGCGAGTTAGTTTGTGTTTGAATTACGAACTTTTTGATCTCTTTGTGTCACGCGAACACTTTTGATTTGCCTCGCGACGTCCTAACGCGTACGACGAACAATGCTTTGTATTGAGAAAACGGTTGAATTTCGGTCGCCCGACCGACCGACGGCGAACGTCGCGTCGTCGCGCGCCGACTGAAAACGATCACGAAAAATAAAAAGTAAAAAAAAAAAACCAAACAAGAAAAAAACTTTTAGACTCGTGCGATGCGACGACGAAGTGTCATTCTATTCCACGACGGTTCATAAAACAGCGGAAATGTTATCGTCCGCATCGAGTATACCAGCCGTACGAACGACCCGCGACGACGATCGAACCATTGGGTACGATTAGAAAACACGAAAACGCTCTCAGGTAATAAAACGGATGACCTTTTGTCGCGCCCCATACACGGCGGCGGCGGCATACCGAAAACTACTCGAACCGATTTCGCGAGATACGAATCAGAAACGTAACGATAAAAGTGTATTTGACTTGTTGAATTCTATTTATTATTTTTCGTTTAAAAGCATTTGCCTGGTAAAACAAAATATCACACTAATGGTATGCGTCGCGCGCGTCGTCGTACGATTCGTCTCGACGTTAGCAAATTTTAAAACTCTTTCACTGATAATAATGGTTTTGTTTTTAGTTCGGACGCGTACGGTTTTTTTTTTTTTTTTGTTTTATTTTCCTTTTCATACCGTCCTCTCGTAACGCATTACTAACTTGACTGATCAAACTATTGCGATAATATTTTACATTAGAAAACATGAAAACACTCTCGAGCGACCTTTTTTCGAAGGTACGGCCGACGACCTACACCTACTTGGCGACGAATCGCGCGAGATACGAATCTAAAACGCAGAAACAAATATATAATATTATGACTTATCGAATTCCATTTTTAATTTTTTTTCTCTCGTATAAACACTTAATATCTAAGGGAGTTGAACGAAAAAAACAATTCCAAGAATATCGTACGTCGTCGTCGTCGCACGGTTCAACTCGACGCTGACAAATTTTAAAACTCTTTCGCCGCTAACTGAAAAAGGTTTGTCTTTTGTTTAAACGCGACCGTACGTTTCTTCGTTTATTTTTTGTTTTTTTTACCATCCCCCACATGACGTATCACCAACTTAACTCGAAAACGGCTATTCCCCAGAGCGCCATATCAGATGTACATAGTCGCGCGCGCGCACGGGGCCAGAAAATGGCGCACATATAATATGATGCAATCTCCTCGACTTAAACTTTACCCGAAGACCAGGAAACGGGACAGTGTTGTTCGCAATACCAGACTTACGCGCTTTTTTTCCTCGTTTCTCAGAGACAACACATAATAGTGTACTATACTATACGTATCGTAATTGTATCGAAAAAAAAGTGGAAAAAAACCAAATAAATGGCACTTTTTAAGTAAGTACGTTTATTGTGATCCAGTTCATTGTTTTCAACTATTCTTCGTTCTGTTTGAATTTGCATGCTAACGAGCGTTGTTTTCACGACATTCACATGTCACGTGTAATAAGCACGCCGTTATACACGTTTTAAGAGCATACTAAAATACTTTTAGAATACAACGCACAATTATCGCGAATTTCATGCGGCGCGCCGTCTTTGATATGACGTGTTAAACTTAAAACTCACGCCTAATTAAATCACAAATCAAAGTTAGAGCAGTGTGCATTAACGAACTTTATCATCGCGCTGTTGTGATAATTATTAGAGCATTTAAAACAGCCAGCGCGTTTGGGATTTTTTTTTTTTTTAATAATAATTTATTTTCCGGTATAGCGTTGTAATAAGCGCTCGGTAAAAAAATAAAATACATATTTTATCTATCGCCATTAATTACCATAATTTACTCAGTAGGCTATAACTTGTTAGACAGACGTGTACCGTTACTGATAAACATTAACATTAGATCGTTAATAATGACCTTACTTTGTCCTTTTCACCGGAAATGAACAATTATTTTACGAATTCGTCTACTTTAGGGAACATGCTTAATAATTATTCTTTATTTATTAATTGATTTTTTTTTTTTTTTTAATAGATTGACAGAAACTAAATCGAATAACGCAACATAATAACAATATCACAGCCCACAGGTATGTATTTTTAACTTTCATATACCTATTATTTATACTAGAAAATTAGGTATTTTAGAGATTTTTTCATTTTTCTTTTACTCATAATAATATACGTCTTGTTTTGTCACGAAACTGCGAGACGATTCGAACAAAAATTGAAATTTGTTACCTAATAATTACTATGTGTAAAGTATTTTTACCAAACACGAGCACTTGCGAAATGGACAAAATATTAATTTTTTTTAAATGTTTACGATTAGGATCTATCATGATACTTCTTACGCGTTAGTAGTAATATACGATACAAACAAAGACACAAACTAAAATGGTCGAAAAATAAATTATAGAAAAAACACACCGATCGTCTATTTTAAAATAGTAAACACATTTTTTATCAATTACGCACTTAATGTAAATGTTTATATTTATTTAAAATTCTCTAAACATTTGACTGTAATCTAAAACACTCGTTTCTTTTTTTACGCGCAAAAAACACAGCTGGATTTTTTGATCGAGAGCCAATCTTTTTATTTACGTTTTTAGATCCTTTTATCTCGTGATACAAGTAACAACTGCATAGCCTCATCGCGGGTATAACTCTAAATGCGGTCAGATAGGTTTTTACTACCCACTCTCGATACCTACCAACTATTGTTTTAAATCGACGTCCATATTCCACACAACAATGCGGAATAATTAATATTCTGTTTTTGGATTTAAGGTTTTTTTTTTTTTACTTTTTTACTGTTTTCAAGCATTACGCCGCCGTAAAGTTCAGTTTTATTCAATAACGATTAGTAAAACTATATTTTTATCCTCGAATAATTATTTGACTATTACTGAGAAAATATTAACAAACACCACGACACATTTCTAGGTGTCTATATAATAACTTGCAACTCGTAGTCGTGATAAAAGTGTTTTTTTTTTTTTTTTTTTGTTTTTTCTAATACAACGCGATATATTATTATAACTTATATTTTACTTCTCGTAGGAAATAAAAACGGCGCACGATTATTCGCGTTGAAAATTAATAATACTTACGTACGCATGGTATAGAAATATCGCGTTAGTCATTTTATGAAATAAAATATTATTACATTTACTAGAAGTTGTTTTCATTAAAAAAAAATACACAATTACGAGTTATGGTAAAACAAATACCCGTGGCTCTAGAATGTTTAAATATTTTATTCTTGAGACTTAAAACCCGAGTTCAATTAAGTAATGAAACTTTACTGTTTGGTTTGGTTGGTGTGTAGGTACAGTGTTTTTTTTTTTTTTTTTTAATACTTTTTTTTAATGTTTATAATAAAATCCTTTTTTTCCAATTAAGTACAACAATAACTTTCATAATACTATTTTAAAAATGTATATGTTTAAAAAGAAAAAAAAAAACAAAACAAAAAACCGACTAGGTACAAATAAATTCGCCGCCGCGTACAACGTTCGCGTCGGTCTCGTAATAAATTACATAAATCCGTATTAAAATACTAACGTTAAAACCGTGTTTTATTTTAAAGTTTACGTATACCTGCTCGCGCATTAGCCGAGTGCGACGGTAAATATTTAATAACACGATTCCCGTTTAATCAGTCGCCGCGAGGCCGTTTTGTCGTCGTAGTTACGTATATTCCAACACCGCTCCGGCGTGCGATTCCGTGGTGACGGGCGTCGTGAGACTGGCGCGAGCATCGGACCGCGGTCGTTACGGCGAAACGCCGAGAACTGAAAAGTCATTTTCCGAATCGAAAAACATAATAATTATCACTAGTGCGCTACGGCGACGCGCGGATTATGTGGTTTAAATATTACCCGGATGAGATTACGAACCATGTACGACGAGTCGTTTCGGAAACCGGCTAATTCGTGAAAAAAAAAAAAAAAAGAAAGAAAGAAAAGCGTTTCCATTCCGAAATCAGAAGATTGGTTTCCGCGAGCGAACCGACGACGGAGAATTCGATTCGCCGATAAGTCACCGTTTTCGCGCATAACGCCGCCGCCAGTAACGGTAACGCGTTGCAATTCATAGTAGACATACTTTGGAATAATATCATCACGACGACTTACACCTGTATTTCGGTCGCGAAACGTTGGCCTCGACGGAGAAACCGAACCGAACAGTTTCACGGAGTACCTACGAAAGTCGTAACGTCTACGGCTACTATTCCAGCCGAAACTCGAACGATATTTACACGAACGTGTGTGTACGTTTTGAAAATGTTTTTGCCCGACGAGCAAACTGCCGAACGTAAAAATAATATCAATTATTATCAAAAGTCGTCGAGTCACAGTGATGAAAAGTTAGTCGCGAAACGCGCGCTATATTATTGTTGTGTCGCATAATAACGAGTGACGGCAGACTTTTTCGCGCGCGCGGTTTCACTAAACGCTTTCGTGAATTTTACTTTGTTTCGACTTATTGCAGGTCGCCGCCGTAACGCGTACGAATAAATTTAATGTCCTTAACACGCACATTATTATTACTATAATATCATACACGGCAGCCGGGTGACTTGTCGTTTGACGGATATTATCAACTCGTCTTATCATTGACCGTACGCGGTAGGAAAAAAACGAAAGGAAAAACGTTTTCCACTTTTACCGAAATATTAGATTGAAAAAAAAAAAAAACCCCGGTAGAAAAATCGAACGTGTTCGCCCGAAAACGATCTCGAACGTCGTCGTCGTGACGATCGGATGCAAGTCCGCTTTCTACGCACGTATATAACCGACGAGACGATTTTTCTAAATTATTGTAATCGGAAATTATTTCCGTAGTTTCGATTTATACGGTAGTTCGCGCAGTTTATTATGTAGTTTTCAAAGTTTTCGGAATGTTCGTTTGCGTTCTCGCGTAAAACGTTATTTATTCTCCGGATTTCCAAACACTGGAGAACCGTGGTTTAGACGTCGACGACTGACGACGCCTCGTCTAAATTAACACGAAAAACACGACATTATTATATTCTCTACGGTATACTGTGCCCACGCGTTTTGTGTTTACTTACGCGAATGAATAAAATTAACATTCGAATCGTTTCGTATGCCTCAAATAATACGCTCGTAATTGCGATGTTTTACATATTATTATATTTAAAGTGCGTACCTATCGCGTATAATGCTATAATATATTTTATTCGATACATTATAACGATAAGACGTGAACTCGAATATTCAAGTCAATCAGAAATACACGGTTGTGACGTAGAATAATTTAATAGATACATAATGACCTACCTGATGATAATAATAATAATAATATAATATACAGTTTTCAGAATAAGTATTGTAATGGTTTCAACAATCGCATAGACTGAGATGATGAACCGCCGTTTTGGGTAAACGTTTCAAAAACCGACTTTGAAAAATTAGGATTTAGAAAACGTAAGTAAGGGTTTTTTGTAAATATTGTAACGAAACAAATATTATAATTAAATATTTAATAGACTTGAACCGTTACGCTAAAATACGAGTCATAGAAAATTATGTATGGTGCTATAAATACGTATTTGGGATTTATTTCATTGTTAATTGATACAATATTACTATAGAACAGAAGTGATAAAAATCCAACATGCATATGTGAGATTGCATCTGATACTAAAAAAAAAAAAAAAAATACAATTATTTTATAACATACGATATACATGTGCAAGTTTGAATCGCGTGGAAATATGAAATGAAACTTTTTTAATGATTCGTTTTTATTTGGCTCAAGGCTCCTTTTCGCAGAACGAATACAATTTTGAACGAAAAATTAAATTCATAAAATTCGTTTTTTAACGTTCGTATTATTTAATTGTCTAAACGAAGTGTAGCTATGCTTATAGATTAAAATGTATAATAAGTAATTTTCGGGTAAAAATTGTCCCATTTAACATTTGATTTTTCTAAAACATTACGATTTGAGACTGTTTAAAAAGTGTTCCGATACTACGAATACTCGTATACTATCTAAAATCACTGACCGTATTTTTCAATTAATCATTTTAGATTATATTATATTTATACTAACTATATCGTCTTTCCATAGGTACATACTACATAATATATGTATATTAACATAGACGCGACAGGTGGGATTAAAAGCAAAGCAGCGAATCACCGCGTAAAATTTCAAATCGTTTCATTCGAATAAATGTTACGACCGAACGTCACTTGAAGGATTCTCGTCCTCGTTGCGCTTTTTTACACATCGAACGGACATCATCATTCCTACGTGTACAATGGCGAAACTACGTTTCTGTAGGTACACTTATTATTTACGTTGAATTTAATGTATTCTAAGTAAATAATAAAAGCAACATATTTACCGTGTTTTTATTTTATTTATTCAAAAAAGCAAAACAACATTGGGCCGAAAATCAGATTCGAATGTGATACAATAGTAACGATTGATGATTAATATTTATCTTCTACTCGAAAATTTTAAATCAATGTACAATTATTGTTTTGGAAAACTAATTCTACGCGGAGGAGATCAGACGGACCGATTACAATTTCCAAGTGTTCGAAACATTCGATTTCGTATATCAACTTGAATTATAAACAAACAAAAAAAATTAAATAAAAACGTTACAAGACAACTAAATGCAATACCCGGCGCACGTTTTTCAATTTGCATTAGTATTGTTGTAAATTACTCGGAATTTGTGGAGCTGACTGCACTTTTGACATTTATGACCCTATTCGAGTCCTCGGAACTGACCGTTAGAACGAGGCTCTCCTTCCATTTTTCAAAGCGAGAATACCCTACATTATTCATTACCTACGGGCCGTGTGTGAAGTCATATCCGTGTAACTCGTATATTATTCAATACGACGTAACAATTATTATAGACTGTGTCGAGCCCTTACGTCGTCGATCGAGATAAGCCACGGTCACGCGTGAAAAATAAGCGGCGCTAAAACCGTTTAGCAAAGGTACTGCGTTGTGCGTTTCACTCGGCGGATTGGTCGAACCGCCGACAACGGCCCGAGAGACGAACTGTGCCGGAAAGACGACCGCGACGCGAATCGTATCACAATATCTCGGCGCACAGCGAGAACGGCAATATAGGCGGCGAGAACGGCAATCGAAAAATGCGTGCGCATAAAAAGTAAACGAATAAACAGCCCCGGTCCACTGCAGTGCTCGGGGACGCGGCATTAAAGTCTCAAAGGCTTAATGCCCGATTAAACGCCACAGCACCTGAGACATTAATTCGAAATATGCGCCGGATAAATCTGTCACGGCGAGACTGCGAGATTAGAAATCCGTAGGCACCGGCGGCGGCGGCGGCGGCGGCGTCGCACCGAGTGAATACGATTTAAACTCGTAACGGAGAAATTAATTATGAAAACATAACCCCGCGCGCGGCAGCACATTAAACTGTTATGATATTATGGCGCGTACGATATCGCGCGTTTGTTTAACGACTCGGCGACGTATAAAACGATATGATATACTACGGTATACGCATACGTATAGCCTACGTATTTATTTATTTATTATAGATTTACTTCGCTCGGTGACGCGTGTACTCGAAGACGTATTAAATCATTATGACTTAACCGTGGACGAAAAAAAAACACGAACAAACACAACAATACATTCGGCTCGAGACTGAAACGCAATATAATATTTATAGCTTCGTTACTAAATAAACGACGTTTTGTCGTCGAGTTCCGACGGGGTAAAACGTTAACAATGCAATGCACGGGAAAACGACGACGGAGGTCGAACCAACAGAGTTAATATTATTTATTCGGCGTATTAATAAAGGAGGAAGAGAAAAAAGAAAAAGAAAAAAACTACCAATTTGGCGCGTTCGACTTAATGAAATTGCTTTAACATATAATAAAACGGTATTCTCTCTACCTCTCTCTCTCTCTTCGCGATTCCTTATAAATCACTAAGCGTGTATGCCGCACACACACACACACACACACACACACACACTATTACCTTCTGAATGGAAAATCGTAGTATAAACACTAAATCGTCGGTCATATAATATAAATATAATATATATACCTATATATGTATTGTACGGTCCGTATTAATAATTGGAAAAGGAAAGGGTGGGAAAAAAAAGAACGCGAAAAGAAACGAATACGACGTGGTATTATTATTATTTTTATTATTTCGCGTATATACAAACAATAATAACGGTGCTGCAGAACCGAAATAAACGTTGACCTCGTGCGTCTAGTGCAATAAACGTCACTCGATCAAACGTAGTCGCAAATAAAAAGCCGGTCGTGTTTCGCACGACAAAAGAGGACACTATAATACGACTACTGCGTAGGTACGATAGGTATACCCTATCGCATACATTCGTATGCGCGGGGTAGACCTCAATTTCGGGTTGTCATTTCGAATTGAAAACCTACCGCGACGTCGCGTACGCGTAAATGTTCTCAACGAGCACACAAACACACGTGTATATATATATAATTATAGATATTCACACCGTGTAAGCGTATACTGATGCACGTATACATATACTTCAGGGACGTATTTCACTCGTCCGTCAAATAGAAAAGCCAACGGATCGAAATAAACACATTTATATGTCAGCGCCCCGTAACCACAGGATAATGACTCTCATAGTTCTATACGAGTTTGACCACGATCTGAGGTTAAACGTAAAATCCGACATTTCGAATTACAGATTTCCATATACGTACAATATTATTATATACAATTGATGTGCACGCTGCGAATCGGCCGCGTGTCTTACAGGTCGTCTATATTTTATGGGTTGACTGAAATCGAATAACGCCTTCGTTACGGAATAATTATCAACAATCATGCCAAGAGTATTTTTCGACGAGAGAAAATGGTTTTGCATTCCTAAAATTCGAGTATAGTGATTCGACACGAATTAAAAAGTAAAATACTAATTGTGCCTGCTAGATTTTCCGTTCGACTAGATTCCGCTAAAGCTCGGTATCACTACTTTTTCGATTGGCAGAACATGGATACAGAACGAACACAGCTCATTAGTAATTCTATACTTACCGCGGGTACCGATTAAAAATTATTTTTATCAACATCTCCCGAAAGTGTGTAAACTATTTCCTTGCGTAATACTTCTGAGTGAGTCATTGTTAGTCGAAATTCGTCACTTAATCATAAATTCATGAATAATATTATATACATTTCATTAATATAATAATAGATTTAACTGGCCGTATAAGATACCAAAATGATAAAAATCGATTATGTTTGATTTTATAATTATCTCGGAAGATTTCTTTAGTGTATTTCATTTCGTTGAATATATTATTAAATTATATAACCACCGATAACAGATTTTCGAGCAATAATTATAGGTCATAATATACTGCACGTAAAAATCGATACTTATAGGCGTACTATCGCCGCGATCGGATCCCTCGAATAGTGCCACTAGACTTCAACAAAATCAAAAAAGTTGTACGATTAGTATCGTCGAAGTTTCCCGACAACAATACTATATTATATATAGTAAAATGTGATGTTATTTACACCTGTATTAATCGCGCGATGACAGAAATTCGACCGTTTTGAAGAGCAAAAAAATGCAATTAAATGAAAAATGAAAACGCAAATCGTTCGCAACGTCGTCGCTGCGAAACCGAATGGTATCGGCGGAGCGGGCGGTAAGGGTCGGTTGTTTATAAAACGACGGAAATGTCGACGGAGAAAAATAATTTATTACTGTACGCGAGTGCAATGATTTTCGGTCGATTGATTCCGCACTTCCGCGGCAATGCTTACGCGAAGTGGTCGGAAAGTTGGAAATTGTTTTCGGATTGAGAAAAATATAAAAATAAAAAAATAAAAATCAATTCACTCTACGTCGTGCGATATTCTGCGAGCGCGTTCCACTCGGGATCCAGTACGGTCGCGATTGCGAAACGAGGAAAAACATTAATCGCGCTCACGAATATTACTACATTATTATTATTATTATTATTATTTACCTACTCGTGTATATTGTATAAATGAAAAGGGTTCTGGCGGCGGCGGCGGGATATTATATTATTATTATTATTATTATTATTATTATTATTATTATAACGTTGCGGCGCACGGCGAATACTTTCACAAAGTTTACGGCGCCCTTTGATCCTCACTTCGATTATTAAAAATAATATACAAACAGTCGGAACGTTTATTTTTCAATTAAAATTTAGAATTAAAGCAGTAAATTTATTCGAACAAAACGCGTCTCTGTACGACCAAAACGCGTGTATATATTATTATTATATAGCGTACCCGAGTAATGGTAGCTGCTCAAAGACTCGCAGTAACAGATTAATGGATCGGTGAGCAAGCGGAACGCCTTGTTACGCGAGGTCAAAGGGTTAGGTATCCCTCGGCCCACTGTCGGAATAATTTATCCAAGTTCAAATACATATAATTGAACTTGAATTTATGTCTGCGTGCGTGTGTAGTGCGCACGCGTTTTATAAAATCGGTCTGAGCAGTTGGGACGGGGAAAAAAATTAAACGTCGAGCACAGTTAGTATAATGTAGGTTCTCGCCGAATGTTATTTTCTAATAATTCCTATACGATTGAATAAAATATGTGAATAATAAAAAATTTTGAGAAAACCGTAACGTTACAAAATAACGTAACGTTACGCCCTGAATTACAAAAATATATATTCACAACAGTACCAACACACACTCACACGCGAATACAACATATTATACGTGTTGTTACGATCTTTGCGTAATGTTGCTTAACGTGTAATTACACAAAACATAATATATAAGTTGTTGTTCTGTTTGCGGAAGTGTCGTTGTGTTTGTGCTTCGAGAAAGAAACTAGTTCTTGCCTTTTTGGCCTTTGCCGACAACCTCTATATATACGTATACGAGTATAAATATATTTATACGTGTGCCGCGTTCGCGTTTACCTAGACTTGTTAAATATTTATATCCATAACGACCGTGCCCCGCTCCGTGCGAAACGTTCGTTAACGTTTACGCGCGTTCGGTTATGGATCAAAGAGTGAAAATGAGTGCCGTCTGCCACTACGCGTTACGACGTTTTTACATAAGTACTCTGTTGAAACGTTATATCCGATTTTGGCTTTGTAAAAGTATAACTCGTAATAATTTGTACACCGTTTCCGCCGTTGCGAACCGAACACGAAGACGCGTCAAGCATTGCGTTTTGCACGCGCGGTTAAATCACAGCGTCTTGATTATTTTGTTGCGTTTTTCTGAAAAAAAAGAAAAAAGAACATAATATTTATCGTGCGATTGTGCGAAAATAGAATTGCGATTCGTTAGAAAACCCGAAAAAAAAAAAAAAAAAAAAACATTGGATTTTTTGTTCGTTTATATTGTTATGTTTCACGTTGATATTGTAATATTTAAACGTTTATCTCCGGTTTTTTTCCAAGTGTTTTTCCGTAACGCTAAATGCAAATATCATCTTCGATCTCGATTGCGTTTAGCTTATATTTTATGGCACTCGATCAAACGTTTTTATCGAACTCGAATACGGATATTTATAATATTATAATATGGCCCGGCAGGCGTAGGGAAAAAATCAAGCATTTTACACGAGCAAAAGTTAAAAAATTCAATGCAAACATACGATATTATTCCTTAGTGTTTTATTCGAGTACTGTAATATATCACTACGAATCAAGCAAATAACAAAGACGCCACAAAATGAAAATATAATCTGCCGGAAAATACAATACGTTTGTATTGAATTTGTTCCCCTTTGCGATAGTAAACTATACGACGTGTACTATATAGTGATAAATACGATACGTTAAATCATAAAAAAAAAAAAAAGAAGAAAACAAATCGGTTTTCCAGGAAAAATCTAAAACCAAACGCCGCCGCTGAAATTTCGAAACCGTATAATTGATATTATACTTACACACACACGCGCGCGCGATCATTAGCTACGCGGAAACCGAATCTATTATCGATCGTAAATTGCACAGAAGCGGCGTTTCGCGTGTACCTATTTCATCCCGCGGATCCGGACCCTTTTGCGCCGCGATGTTTTAGCGAGCGCTTATTGAATGTAAATATGCAAACAGCAAACACTGCGGACTGTTTACCGCGCGTGTTTATAGGATAATACGCGTTTGACCGCCGCCGCGGGTTATTTATCGTTATTACCTCGCGACTCCATGAGGTTTGTCGATAATTATTATTTAGTAGCTCCTAATGCTCGGATGTAATACGTCGATATAGATAATATCGCGAACAAACAGCGCGCGATATCGTGCTCTATCCGCGTTCGTCCAGACCGCGTGTAGAGACAGAGGACGGGGGCGTTGAAATACAGTGCACTCGCGGTGATTCGGAAAACTCAACAAATCGAACTTGGTTCTCCGTCCCCGAAGAAAATCTCTGTTATTCCGAAATATAATATTAATCCGTCTCCTCTAGAATTCGAAGTGCGAAGCCGAGGCAAACGCTGTACGATTCGAATTATTTTCACCAAAACCTCTTTGAATTCGAACTCGTACGCGCACACGCGGCGATGAATTTTACTCTCCGGTAAATTACCATTGTTTTATTTTAACTTTAATCCGGGACAAGACGCACTTTTATTATTTTCATGATATGAGTGTTAACCGATAAACGTTATTTCTTTTCTATTTTGTTATATTTTAATTATTATTTATCTTTAATCGTTTATTGTTTAGACAAAAGTCGAACGAAATTCGTTAATCTTTTTTTGTCCACTTATGTGCCGTTATTTTTATCCGGAAGGTATTTTTTTTTTAAATTTTTTTTCGTTTTGCCGTCCGGTCCGAGTGTCGAAAACGCCGAAATCGCCAACGCGGCCGTCGATACGTTTTCGCAACGCGCGCGGCACGGCCGTCGTCGTCGTCGTCTTGTCCCATTCGTTCCGTTTCACCGTTTTTCGAGGTTTCCGGTTCACGGTGTACCCGGGCCCGCCATGTCCGGCCCGAGCCGACTCCGGCGGGTGACCGTGGTCGCGCGTTTAATCGATTATCGTTCGCGTGCGCGAGTTCAATCGCACAGCCGTCGAACCGTCGCGCGTTAAACTGATAGCGTTTACCAACAATGCACGTGCCGGGCACGTACGTGACGTCGAAACCGGTAACGGTAATAATAATATTGTCGCGCGGCGGCAACACCAAACGGCCAGTCCTGCAATGTCGTCGTAACAACACAAAACGGTAGTGATAATAATAACGATAATGTTCTTACCGACGCGGGTAGTGTGAACAGAAAAGAAAAAAGGAAAAACGCGAAAAAGAAAATCGATGAAAAAAAAAAAAAAAACCGCGTCACGTACACAGGTATGGTTCACGCGCTCTCGTGCGGCGCGGTGACATTGTAATTCGTAATGTTTTCGGATCGAACGGCCACGACGGCCGGCGAACGAACGCGGTCGTCGACGTATAATAATAATGATAATTATATGTAAAATAGTTGCGTCGTACGGAACGGGTATAGCTATAATTACGCGAAATTACGCAAGAAAGCAATCAGCGGGTAGTATTGCGCCGAGCCGCAAAACGGCGGCGGCGTGTCGTAGTGTTCGTTTAGTTTAGGTTTTTTCATCGAATCGCTAATTGCGACGACAATTATTTATTTAACCGCTATACAGTCGGTGTCTGGTTTTTTTCTTTTTTTTTTTTTTCACGACTTTTACATTATTTCCGTCCAATTCGATCTTGTTTAATCATTATTCTGCGGCGTTTGTTTGGTTTTTTTTTTTTTTTTTTTTTTCGTTTATTATCATTTTCCATTATTCGTTCGAACGTGCCACCGACAGAAGATGACCCACTTGACATCGACTGCGAGAGCTATTTGAATTCAACACGGGCTCCGTTACCACCGCTCACTTACCGTTTAAAAACGACTTTTTCCCCCCCCCCTTTTTTTTTTACCCCGACCTTTACTCTATTCAATATTCGAGTCGTTGTTTATATTATTATACTGTTACCAAATGTTTAAAACCAAACAAACGGTTATTTATTTTTTATTCAATTATCCGATCGTTCCGTGTGTCACATATTTACATAGGCAATCCATAGGTAATGTTAAATGTTTAAAGTTTATAATGCTTTTATTATCACACGTAATACGATATCAAACATAATATTTCGAATACACCTCAAGTAGAACAGAGCCACTGGTCAAAATCGTAAGCGAAAAACATAACACGCGGTTGTGTCCGACGACGAGGTCTGACGAACAAAGTTTCGAATCGGAAACGAAAATCTTTCCCCTGCACACCATTATTCATAAAATTTTTAATTGTCAATCGGACAATTATTGTGATGTCGCGTGTCAATCAACGGAGACCGAATCATGTATTACATGAAGCCACATACAGGCCAACCATTCACTCGCGGGCACGAGCCAACGCCGTTCACAGACGACGACGTTTTCGGTCGAAAACATTAAAATTATTTTTGATTTGATTAAATCGGTGTTGTAGAAAACCGTTCGAAGCCAATATTGTTCGACTTTAGCACGTTGAAAAACTAGTCTCGTGCAGAGAAGCCATATTTCAAAAAAAATTTATACACCTATATACGTATATATATGTATGAAATCCGTAATAAACAATTATTAACAGCAGAACAAATATAAGTGTCGATTACAGAAGTCCAACAATAACGCTGTAAACTTCTGGGGAGCACTTTTGGCCGAATAACCGTTGTACGTAAGAATTGAAATAAATATTATATTTATTATTATTTTTTTTTTAACGATTTCACTGGATAAGTTTCGTGAAAAAACTTTTCGATTACCGACGACGAAGAACGGCATGCTAATGTAAGAATAGAACCGATCAAATTGGCCATGGGTTAAAAATCCAACGTGACGGACGGTGAAAAAAGTTTTAGACAGATGTTCGCAACTGTAATAAATAACAACATTTTGTCGGGTAAAAATATATTTCACGGGCGAAAAAAAAGAAGAAAAGAAATAGTAATAATAATGATAAAATAAAAAATGACAGTGAATTTCAAGTTTAAAGAAACGAGACGTGGAAGAAAATCACTCGGCGCAATTAATATCGGGGATGTTTGCGAATTCCACTAAGTGCCGTTGTCTTATGACTACCGTTAAATCTTTTACGCAGAGTTATTTTAATACGGTCGATTTCTTTCTTTTTTTTTTTTTTTTTATCTTAATATTATTTCATGAAAATAGAATCAATAAAAAAAAAAAAAAAAAAGAAGAAGAAGACGAAGAAGGAGAAGTAGAAGAAGTAGAGAATTGCAAAAGTTTTTTGATTACGGTAATTCAAAGTGTGTACTTTGATCGTAAAAACTGTACTAAAAAATGTTACACCAGTTTTAAGTAATTTTAACTATCTAACCGAAGTATAGTTTTAAACTAGAATAAGTGAGTTTGGCGAATGAATAATTTAGACGGAGGGAAATTTATTTTCGAAATAATTCTCGTAAAACGTTACGCGTAAAATATACGTATTATTTTAGCTGTAGCTAAAAAGCGATATAAAATATATTTTTACCGCGTTCCCGAATTATTCGTCGTAAAAATAAATAAATAATTATTTTCTTTGTGGATTGTAATTGTACCGGGTATGCGGGATCGCCGTCCCACCGCGGATATTGTGTTCGATGTACTAACGGAACTCGTTAAAACTTTAAAAGAAAAACTGTCGTTTGATTCACGACACGCGTAGTATAACTGCACGTACCTAACCGAGTCGCGGTCACGATGCGGTTAATGTAGTAATAATTATTGTCTGGGATATTATTATTATTTCTCCGCGCCGAATGTGCGTAAAAAATATTACGAATTTTCCAACACGCTTTTTCCATTTAGTAAACACATAATACTACTAGATACTACAAAAACATAATATTATAACGTGTCATGAAAACACGAAAAAACCGAATAAGATATCCACGTGACGGACGGCTTTGGAATTATTTAGATTGACATGATTTCCTCTGCGATTCTTACAGTCACCGTCGTGCTACAGGCCGCTCGACTTGAAAAAAAAAACGTCATACTTTGATATTGAAAATTTATAATTTCGTCGTCTAGATCGGGGTTTTAATAATAATTTACCATTTTACGATTAATCAAATACTAGAATATTTGGACATTACATTTATGTAAATATCCCGTAGTTTTTAGTCGGATATATATATATAATATGATCGTACACGCTGTATTTATAGCCTGATATCTCTTCTCGTCTTTGAAGTGTATTGCGCTCGACGGTTTTAATTAGACACATCCGGCGAATAGAAAATCAAACGACACGTGTCGAGAAAACTATATTATACTTTTCTGGATAAAGTGAAATTTTGGAACGCGGTCGGCTGCCACGTGGGGGCGCATGCATGCGCTCAGGCATGCTCTCGAGGACGTCGCACGAGGCGTCGGACCGCGACGAGGACTGCCAGTGAATAATACGCGGTGAAAACATATTGTTTTAATGACGTACGTAATGTAAACGCTGTTCCGCGTCGTCGGTCCAGAATTCATTTTTCGGGCGAAAATCGCGTAATCGAATTTCAACTGTTTAATTTGCCCAAATAAATTATCGTTAGCTCATAATCCGGCGACACCGAGAGCCCTCGGTGTATAATTTAAGCGTCGGAAGTCGAAAGAGTCAAAAAGTTTCCGTAACTGCATTACCAAACTCTCGTATACTCTTTTAACGGAATATAATTACTATCAATTCCGTCGCTGTGTGTACGATGAGACGACGACGGGCATAGTGATAATTCGATTTTCTATTTTAGCACCATAACTCGCCCGGGCTTACGCGATGCCCACTCGATCGACGTGAAATAATAATATACCATCGCTATTATTAGGTCCGCGCGCCCGGGCCGAATCATATAACGATCGTGCATAATACGAAACCATAAACATCGTGAAACAAACACCGACCGCGCGCGCGATCCAGTCGCTCGGGAGAAGCTTCGACGGTGCCGGACGGTTTGCCTTCCCGTTGTCTCGAACGTCAATTTTCACGAAATACAAAACAGTCGATATAAATAAATTACCATTACGTCGTTGTATAATACCGAGTGGAGATTTAGTCAAACGTTAGGGGGCGAAATGTTAATATTATAATTAAATCATTCGTTTAGTCGTCGACTTCACTCCCCGAACGAACCCCGAAAATAGACCAAAACCAAGGCGAATTTATAAACAATAAAATAATAACAAATCGTTCGATCGACGTTACATATCGACGTCGATTGCGAGTATAATAAGTGTCGAATATAATCGACGATGTCAAATCACAATTTGGAAACTGGAAAATATTTCAACCAGGTAGTCCAAAATGTAAAATTGGTTGGAAAACTATTTAAAGGAGCTAAACTCGCGCTCGTTCGTCGGTTATGATACCCGCGTCGTCGTCGGATAAATGAACATCTATATATTATTATTTAATACGTTCCGCGTTATTGCGGATATTCCGCAGACCGTTTGCAAAATGCAGTTTTCATTACAATACGTCGCCGTCGGTTCGGTATGCGGCGGGCACATATTATATACATCACGAGAACCGGCCGTGTCGATTATTTACCGTCGACGCGAAACGATCCGATAAAATATGAACGTAAAAATCGTACACGTTTATATATAAAAAATCTCGCGTTATTAGATTTCTCGTTCCGGGGAGAGGAAATTTCCATCGACGAAAAAAAAATAAAAATAAACACACGCCCGGGATATACGTAAGTATCACGAGTAATAATTATAAGCACTCTACCTACCTGTATAACGTGTGTAACATTATATTTATTTGTCGGGCAAAAAAAAAAAAACTACTTAATTTTACGATCGAACCGTTTTCCCGGTCGAACGGCGCTGTGCGCAGTATAATAACATCACGCGTACGTAGCGGCGGCGGCGGCGGCAGCAGCAATAATAATAATAATAATAATAGATTGGCTTCGTCGTCCGGACCGTGTTACTAGCGTGCACACGTGACTTTTTTTTTTTCGCAATTTTATATATTTATATTACATTAACTCGATTTAACGGTAATCGCAACACTGTGACCGGACGATTTTCACTTTTGCCGCCACTCTTGGCATCGCCCGCATCTCAGGTCGCCCCGCGCTTCCGCGTGCCATCGCCGCCGACGTTTCCTCCTCGCTCTCCTGACCGGTTGATAATATATATTTATATATATATGTGTGTGTGTGTACGGTAGCGGTGCGCGGCGTCGAGCAACAGCGGGAGGAGTAAAAATCCATTACCCGACAAAACTTGGCTTTCGAATGTTTTTTTTTTTTTTAATCGTCCGATAACATCGAAAGAATTCCGACAGAAACTCCATTAATTAGGAAGAAGAAGTCCGTCGTAAAACTTTGGACGGTTTGAAATTAAATCGGCGGCGGAATGAAAAAATAAAAAAAAATAAATAAATAAGAAGAATAATGGGCGAATGGTACGCGTGTTTGTGTGTGTGTGTGTACATTATAAGAACGTAAAGAAAGCGAACTGGCGAAGCGAATGACAAAACGAGAGGGAGAGAGAGAAAAAGAAAAGAAGAAAAATTCAAACCGTTTTCCGTTTCTTCTCGTCCCGAGGATCGTATTTCGTATCGTTGAAACGCGTGGCGGTTATATCGAACGTCAGGGATCGCGCGTTAATTAACGCGTTTCTCGCCGGCGCGGCGACGTTGTCGGACCGCGGCGTACGCATTATCGTCTTCCGGGCGAAATCCGCCGTCCGGCCAAATGTGCCGTTTAAACGCGCGTTAGGCCCCGCGAATCGTCCGCGATCGTATTATCTCGCCGGCTGAGCTAAATCTAATAGTGTATTATGTTTTCTCGAAGACGACGGGGAAACGAAATCGCCAGAGTCCCACGCGTACAGGATGTTCCGCGCGAGGGTTTACCGAGCGGTCCGAGTAATGAAAACTACATTAAACCCGCAGCTCGGGGAACATCCTGTACGCAAAACGCGTACTTGCCGACTACACGATGTACAGGATGTCCCACGGCGATCGGTCAATTCGTAGAGTTTCGCGAGACTAACGGAGACATGGTCGCGATTTTTTTTTTTCACGGAAACGAACGTGCCGCAGTAGTCAGCGGCAGTGTTTTGATTTTCCATCGGACTCTACTTTTACCACGGGGTCTCACATTTCGAAATCCACTCGTCACCGGACGCGCGTTTCGGTCACTCTGGTTTATTGCCCGTCATTTGGCACGCTGCGATTCGCAAACTTCCACTCGAACTCAATCACGCCGGAAGTGGCATGAAACAATGCCGCGACTTGGAGAAAAAAATTAAACCAAAAATGTATATGTCTATTGAACCAGAGCTTCGCCGAGACCCGTTCCTATATCCTAAAATTCGCAAACCGTAAGCGCGTAGGTTTATGAGACGCGAGCGAAAGTTTAGTCGAATCTTGGAGGTTTCAGTCTGTTTAACTAAAACTTATAAATTCCGACACACGAATTTCCATAAACGTACTTAACCGTATCAATTCTATACAAACAAACCGAGATAGAGTATGGCTCGTGAATAATTTTAAAACAATATAGCAATAGTCATTCCATTGTCACATGGTTTAACGTTGATTTTAAAAAACCGTTTATTCTATTATTTATAATCAATAATGATTTTATAATTACAAATTAAGTCGTGTACATAAAATAACTTTAAATACTATATTATGTTATCATTCTCTAAAAATTATATAGTTTTCAAAATATTTAGACTTTTTTGCCTTTTCTATAGTTGTTTGAAATTTTCGAGTTTTCCAAGTTTTTTTCCGTAAAATTATGTCGATCAAATAATTTTAGCCGAACAACAAAATAATAAATATGGAAAATTTAATTGGAAATTTCTCGTACAACGTGTACAGTTATGTACATAATATAATTAAAATAATAAAAAAAATTAAGTTTTTATGTGATTAAGAAAAATGCTTCTCCCCCCCTCCCTTAGACGAAGGACCGAGTCCATTAACAATGTAAAACGTCAAATTTATTTTTATTCATTAATAAATCGGTCAAAAAAACTCTTCGATAAAGTAATGACATGGTAAAAATCATAACTTGAACAAAATTAACAGTTAAATAAACGGTAACACTGAAATAAATAATAACAATAATGATATGAGCATAAGAGTACAACAAAGTAGTTGCTAACAATGACAATAAATAATAAAATATCTGCATAATAATAATAATAATAATAATGATAAAAATGTATAACAAATTTCATAATTTAATAATGGTATACAAATCAAATAACGCAACTACTAAACTCAAAGCTGAATGTACACTTTGTTTAAAAGTATTACGTGACATCGGAGAGAAATCAATATCATCGGAAATACTAGCTATGGCTAATGAAAGAGAGCTCAAAGGAAAAAAATATGTGGAACTGTAGTTGTTGTTTTTTTCTTCTTCTTCTTCTTCTTCTAACGAAACGTGAAACAAATTAGATTTTCTTAAACAGCGATTGAGTGTATTAAAATCATTCGTCGGTAACGACTCCGGAGAAGCGGTAAAACCATTTGATAAATCATTTGACAGATTAACGGAAACGTACTTATATTATAGGCAATACCGTTACACGCGTATAATCACTCAATTAGCATATATATCACATAGTGATATGAATTTCGAGACTTTAAACTCGCGACGTGACGCGACAGACAATCGTGTCGAAGCGTTTGAGAAAAAATAAACGAGTAAACAAACGAATAAAAACCATTTACTACAATCGTATCCGTCGGTCACTATCCGCGCGTGTCCTCTTTTCGTCGTCGTTTTCTACGACTCGTTTATTACATACGCTCGGCGGCCGACGCGAAACGTAACCTACATTGTCGCGGTTGACAACGCGTCTGCGAACGCGTGTCGGGCCAGGGGAAACCTCGGCGAGTAACCGCGTGCGACGAGTTCGCGGCACAGAGATTATTATTATTCGTCGCCAGTGATTGCGATTGACAATTATTCGTCAGATTTCACAACGTTTCAAAGGAATAATTTTGTGTGATCGCTGTGACGGGGGACCCGTTTTTTTGCTTTTTTTTTCCGGTAGTTTTAGACAATGCTTTTCTAGTGAAAAAAAAATGTGTTTAGACGTGTTTGGGAGTTTTTTGATTTTACAGTTTTTGGTTTTTTTTTTTTTCATGTCGATTCGAACTATTTTTTACCAACGCGGAGAATTTTTTCACGATTTTATCATTAATTTATTTTACTCGGCAATGGATCTCAGGATTATTTTATAGGAAGTACCACGCGGTTATTATGATTTATTGTCGTAAGCGATCATATTTAATTTACCGAATTATATAACACAATTATCACATGCAGGTATTAATAACCGATATTTTTTTATTTTATTTTCTACGGCTTTCTTCCGAATAACAAAATATTAAAAAGAAAAAAAAAACTCATTTTCACACTCATAATAATATTAAAGTTAGTTATTATTATTTGAATGAATTTCAACACGAGTTCAACCGAATCGACTTGTGAAAAGTCGATTGATGAATGACTCGCCGGTTTCTACTCTTTTTTTTTCTTGGCCGTCATTTTCGGATTACATACGAGTTTAAATTAGAAAACAGACGTATAATAGACGAGAAAAATTAATAAAGAAAAAAAGAAAAAAAAAACAAACAAGAAACTCACAATGTGTTCAGAAAATCAGCAGTGTAATAACACGGTAGAAAATTAGGGTTTTCAATCGAAAATAAAATATTACGACATTTTTTCACACGCGATTTTCATTGAGTTTTTTGTTTAATCTCTTTTGATTGTAAGTGTTGGACTTTGCTCGCTATCGGTACATTTGATTTTGATTTCGTACGGATTACGACTGGCCCATAGCGCATTTTTTGAAAATATACTCGTCTGTGAACGTTGAACTCATATTTACATTGCGAACGATTCTCTCGTTCAAACGACTATGTAACGATTTTAAACACCAATAACGGCGCGGCGTTTTCTCTCGTTTATGCGATCAGTGTACACTTTAATCCTCACACGTTCACACTTGCACTCGCGCCGTAATAATACCGTGACGTGTCCATGTAATACGTGTAAATAATGTAATTCGAGTGTAGGCACGCGATAATCGCACTGCGCACACACACACGTACGGCGGAGTAACGCGTCTGATAATGTCCGTTCCGCCGAGTTCCTGTAAGGTTTTAATTATACTATTCGTCTCCGCGGCCGTTTCTAAAATCCATTACTTTCCAAATTTTACAAACAGTGTACCACGCACACGCACGTTTTCGATTCGCTTCGTTCGTTATATGCGACGACGAGTGTGTGGCGCGCGCCTCGCATTGTCCAAATATCCGGACGAAACAAAACGCTCGCGCCAGCTCGAGAACATCACAGTTCAACGGTTTCGCGACGTCATCGGGTCATTAAAAAAAAAATAAAAAATAAAAAAATAAACGAACAAACCGCGTTAGCGCGCGCGCGAGAGAGAGAACGTATTCAAATTTTCGTCGCACATATTTCGTCGCTACAACAATGCCGTCGATTAACGCGAGCGAATCGTTTTCGCGACCGAAACACACACACACGACACAATATAACCATTCGAACTCGCCACTCGTCTCGACGACAAAAACGTGTAGACGACGACGTCTCGCGCGACGAGAGCGGATGGAAAAACACGTGAAACAAAATAACGTTTTAGCGCCATTCGCGACAAACGCGCGTTTAATTAAACTCTATAAGGATGTATTTGGTGCTCGACCGACGGTCAGCGCGTATACCGTCGGTCGTGTTTCTTATCATTTTGGTACATAATTTCGTTATCAGTTAATTTTATTGAGTTTTTAAATACTTAAAGTTTTTAAACGAATCCATTCATTGTAAATTCATTAATATGTGCGTATTATTTACGCAATCGACGGAAAAAAAATAAAAATATTATTATAATTATGACTAATATAATAAACAATTTACAACACAATAGGTAGGTAAAATGTATTAAAATATAAAAATCAAACAATTTGTACAATCTTGTACGCGCGTAACGATACGACGGATAATAATTCGTATACGCATTATAGCCGCTTTCGGGCAGACGCGCGTTTCAACAGACATACTCCGTTCTTCGCGATATTCGTATACTTTTAATGACTATTGAACATTTGAAACGGTTTTTTTTCCCTCTCAGTTTTCCCCATTCATTCGAACTCTCGTTTAAACGGTTTTAATCATTCGAAACGAATAATACGTGTGCGCGCCGCGTATGTTTACGCTAAGAAATCGCGTACAAGTGCACCGACAAATTTTAAATATTATTTTTTTAACTTTAAAATACTCGCTCGCGTACGACGCGCGGTCAATGTGCATTCAAAAAAAAAGAAAAAAAAATAATAAACTTTTGAAACGCGCCGCGTAGTCGAACGACACGGTGGAATAATAATGATTATTATTCGTATTTTTAATGACTGCAGTCCGATTCGTCTCTCGTCGTCAATAGTATAAAGTTAACGAATATATTATTTCACAACGCGACTCACGATAATAGCAAAACAAAAATAATTAACGTTATTATGTTTATTACAGTTTTAAATTTTAATTAACGTTTTTTAATGAGCACAACGCCAAACGCAAATCCAAAGGTGACGGAAAGTTCTCGCCCCCTGCCCTCCCGTCCTCCATCCACTAACCGAAAACAAAGAATACCCGCTATAATACCCACTCGACTACTGTCAATTATAACACAAACGGCTAACCAATTATTATTATTTTCGTATTATTATTTATTGGGTTTGATTTCAACCAACCGAGTACAACAACGTGAGTTGCCACGCAATTCCGAATGAGAAAAACATAAAATCAATATCAATATGAGCTAATGGCGAAACAGATAAACACCGCAAACACGAGTGATATAATATATTATTATATCGTACAGGTGTGTAACCGATATCCGCTCGTGTGTTTTTTGTTCATAATAATTTCTAGTAAGTAATTAGTCAATCGATGTTCGGCCACAGCGGAATTAACATAACACACGTGTCTACCGATAAGTTTCGTTCGAGACGATTAATAATATTATTCGAACCGAAGATTACGTCGCACAGTAAATAATACGCGGTGTATGGGTTATCTATTACGAGACTTTTTTTTTTTTTTCGTTTTTTCAGTTTTTTTTCTTTTTCTTTCTTTTGTTCCGACGTACAACAACACAATACTTTGAAAAAACCTAGTTACTGTAACTGTTTTTGCCAATACGATATTAATACATCATCCGTGACCTACATAATGAATAGAGAAACAAGAAACGTTCCGAGGGGAAAATATTAACATCAGCGCGCGCGTAGTCGCAACAGCGATTATCGGCTAGTTCGTGTTTCGCGTAGTTTTCGATAATTCCAAAACACGATCTCGTTATCCCGACAGTGCATATAAAAAGCGTCCGATCGCGACGTATTTGCCCGAACGTCCGCCGCAACGCACATCGCGATCGCGGCCAATCGTTGTTTTTGATTCGACGACGACGGTGACGTTATTACAAAGCCACGCGTTTCGTCCCTGGCAATTTCTCGCCGACACAAAATACTAGGCGAATGATCGCGGTATGCCGATTCCGCAGATACTATACAATAATATTATTACGATAAAGATCGCACGTACGACCGTCGTCGCGACTGCCGACTGCCGACGACCCCGAACGGTCAAGGTTGAACGACGACGACGTGTACAACGAAAATGTTTATATTTCGAATATTTTATAAATTCCGTCGCCCGGACTGTTGATAAAAGACCGATAATCGACGGATTGGTTTCGCTACGTTTTTGACGCGGACGTCATTCAGACGATAATATTTTAGATTGTCTATCCATAGAGGAACGTTTCGGTTCGTTTTTTTTTTTTTCCGGCCGAGACGCTTTGAACTAATATTAATTTTGCGGTGGAAAATAATCACGCCGCGGCTCCATTTGTTTCGTATGTACGATCGCGATTTTCACGACGACCAGTAGTTGTTCGTGCGCGCATATTATTATCGTCGTCGTCGTATTGTGTTACGTTCGAGGGGACCGGACGTGAGATAAATCCAAACACAATTGGCCGTTAGACAATAATCGTCATTATTGTTGCGAGTATTAATCTGGGAAGTCGACGGAAATTTCGAAACGAATATGATGTTTTCGACCACAAAGGATTTCGGCCGGCCAAGGCCACTGCAAACGACCGCGGTGTAGTATTTTAATAATTGGAGAAATTATTATACTCGACGTAAATAATTAATGTTATTAGTGGAAGGATTTATGAATATTTGAACATTGTTGTGTTTTTTTTATTTATTTATTTATTTATTTTTTCCGCGTAAAGTAGCCAAGCAAGCAGTGTTTTATGTAGTTGCAGACACTACTGGTGCAGAATATTGTTTACGCAAGCGTTGATTAAATTTATATTTTCGCATTTTTAATCTCGCTCGAATTTATTTCAGTTATAAGTATTTATGTTTAACGTTGAATATTGTAGTCCATTAAAACCGCAATAATTTTCTTTCCGGGGAAAAAGTTGACAAAATTAAAACACGTTTTTTCGGTACAAAGTTGTGTTTCGAAACGCATACAAAACATTTCGGCGAGCATAATTTTACATAAATTTCACCACTCGGGGTGAAAAAAAAATAAAAAAAATAATTTAATTATTATTACATGCAGCTCAAATGGGCGTGGAAACATTAGGTAAACGCGCACCTCATATTATACTGCACAATTGTAATTAATATAATCATGTATTTGATATTCACGGTAAAACCATAGAATTAATATTTTCTATCGATTCAGTACGTATCAGTGTAAAAAAAAATTAATATAATTTATTGGTATCGCTGCGTAATACTGCCGACGGGTATCTTATTATTTCGGGCTCGTGCTCGGCGCAAACCACCGACCCGTTGTGTCTTTCTCCGTTGGGTATGTTTTTTTTTCAATAATTATTTTTCTCCGCATTAATTATGATTCATTGTGACAAAGAAAGAGTCTCGGACTCGTGAAAAAAACAACGGGAAATAATGAACGGGCGAAAAAGTTTGTCTTTAATGTGAAATTCTACTCGCAGATGGCAACGGCCCAAAGAAATTAAAAAAAAAAGAAAAAAAAAAGGTTTCGGAGGTTGATAAGTTGCGTGAGGTACCGTCACGATACGGAAGGGTTGCCGATCGGTGAGAGGAAGGGATAAGGTATCGTGTGAGATTTGTGCACCGAGTTTGTTTGCTAGTCGAAAAAAGTCACCAACGACGCCGCGGCGGTCAAAATAATATAATATGTTTCATTGTGCGTTTCGAAAAAAAAAAAAAAACCGTTGAAACGAGATTTTATTACCGTTATTATTCGACCTGACGACGAAAACAGTATTTTTAAATATATGTATCGATTATTTAACGCCGGAAAATAAATGTTGTTCAATGTCGGTTAAGAGTGCGCCGCTCGACCGCAAGAACACGACCAATAATAATTGGCGTCGAAAAAAAATACACACACACACACACACTTTACACGCAACACATATTATAACAGTCTGTTATAAAGTATTATCTATTCGTTTATGGTGGGGGGGGGGGAAACGATTTGTAATAACTACAATAATAATAATACGTTTCGAAAAATCGGTTTAAAATCTCGCGGAATAGTCGACTCGTACACGGCGGCGGAGCGGCATAACAATGGCATACTGGACCGCGTCTCTCGGACGATTTTTTTCTTTTTTTTCGTTCGGAAAATATTTTCCATTTTTCTCGACGTCCGTGGATGGGGACCGCCGTAGGGGAAAATGCGTTATTTATAGAGAAAGGCTAAAAGTACGAATAGTACGAAAATGACGTATTGACGCGCATTCCGAAACGATGAAGGGCGATATCATTGTGATTAATCTCGTGCCCGCTCGCGTAACGCGTCAAAAGTTTAACGTTTCGCAATTTATGCGATTAAATTATTGATGTACGCGTTGCGATGCGCATCGACGGAGTTCTGTATATGCTCTGCGATATCGTAAAATCATTGCTAATCATAAAATCTTCGTAAATTCAGACTAAATATTTCATCGTGCGTCCGGCGGTAACGTCTCGGCGTATAATCGATAATTTCATATTACATTTGTATTTATTTTTTTTCCGTTTTTCGAGGAACGCTTTTCACCGACATTTCAATCATTAAAAACGTACGTATAAACACGAACCGCGACTACGAGTCGTGTTACAAACTACTACGGTAATAAGTATGCGCGTTTTATTATTAAGCAGACGACGAAAGTAGGTTTTTTTGTTTTTATTTAGAATCTGCAGTATTAATAATTTAGAAAATAGGTAGTGGGTACAAATATGACAACGGCGAAAACGGTGACGAGGTCGGACGGTTCGATAGAAGGAGGTGTCTATTGACGCTGTTTCAAATTTAACGATACAAGTTACAGTGTTTTTTTAACGCACCGCATTAAAGTTACATTAGTTTTGACTTTTTATCTATAATTTATAAGTTATGACGCTGCAGATAATATAACGCGGCGATATTATGAATTTATTAAAATATTCACGAATTTAATATTCATAGCCTGAAATGTTTTCTTCGAAAGCTTTCAAAATGTATCCGAGGAATTTGTAAAAACTAAATTTGTAGCGATCACCCGAGACTTATGGTAATAACGTATAACGACAACAGCTTATTGTTGCCGGCGTAATATATTTACCGAGCTTCTGCCCTCATAAATTCTAATAAATAAATTTAAAACATACAATATTATAGCGATAAAAGGCAACAGCAATTATTTTTATGGATCCGCCCGTATATAATTATACTAATTTAATCTTCTCTCCAGACTTTCTTACGGCCAACGCGAAGCGGAAAAAAAACAAAACAAAACAAAACAAAAAAAATAAATAAATAAATAAAAAAAAATTAATAAATACATCCCTCGTTGTATTCATAATATTATGTTGGATCAACAAAAATATACATATTCAACATTATGAATCATTTCTGCAAAAAGCCCTGCAGTGGCGGCATGCCGCGGCAGCAGTTCCTTTCAGGTTTAATTAAAATAATATGTAATCAATTTTCATCACAGTTTTATGACGTGTCGAGAATTCCTTTAAGGCTGGTTGCTTATAATATTTAAATCTCGACTGCTGTTTCACCGTGAGCGCCATTATTAATCAACTCTGTTAATTTACACCAGACCCCGCGCCGGAAAACAAACATTAGGATATTGTGATGAACTGATGAACGTACACCGAGTAAATGAAAACACACACACACACACACACACACACACACACAATCTGCGAACTAGTGCACACGCCGCCGCCGTCGGTATAGTGAGCGCTAGTTTAATTTTTATCGTCGTCGTGCCAGATTTGTAAACCTCATCCGATCCGAACGCTCGTTCGACTCCCCCGGCCTCGGGTTCGATTCGGCGGAAAACCGCGGGGACCTCGAATCGTCACGAATTTGCATACGGTTCGATGGTCCGTCGCGGGACGAGTGAAGAAAACGCACAACATAGCAAACACAGCGCGGGGCCGACGACGACGACGACGACGACGACGAATCGATACGAATTATTAACGTTCGTTCGGCACAGTCGAAAACGATATACCGGCAATGTATAAACGTGACGCGCGCCGTGTATTTGCGGCATGTCGATTCAAGTTGATTCGGACGATTTTTCGTTATTGATTCGCGGTAACTCGGGCCGTTGCTCAAAGCTCTTTGGCCGATTCGTTATTGACTTATTATCAGTCGTAAGCCGAACAGCCGTGTAGATCGACGGGAAAATCGGCCTTCGTCGAGAGCGAATCGTACGAATCGCGCGCGGTTCCTCATCGATCAATAGAGGAGTTCCGACCCCGCGATATCCCGCCGGTTACGTGGCGCCCACGCGATAAAGTATCGACGATGCGTGAAAACGTTTGATCGTTCCGTTATCGCGACATCGGACGTTTGACTTTTTCAACGCCGAGTTATTCAATGTTCACGATAGGCGTAGACTCGAACTTAAACATCGGCGACATAGTCAAAAAATAAAAATCTCGTGATTCGGTAGTAAACGAATTTTAAGTGAATTTATTACGTATCTTTCAGTACAAACATCAGAAAAATCCGATTAATCCGTGTTGCAAAAAAATATTTCACAAGGAGGCGTTTTAACGAAAATATTAATAGTAAAAACATCCGACTTATTTGTTCTGATTTGAGACTTGACGGAGCAATAAAAAAAAAATCTAGTTTACCGACGACGTCTCGATTTCTTATTATTCGGTATCGGACGCGTCACGCGATATTATTACTTTCGGAACCGCGATCGCCGGAAGGTATGTGCGGTCCGCATAGTTTGGATCCAACGACAATGATTCGGAGACGACTCGGGAACGTCGGAAGTCGGACCCGAACGGACGGACGTCGGAGAGTTAACATTATGATAACGACAGTAATACGTATTGACGATAATCGATCGCGTTAAGACGTGTCGTTTCCGGCTGCGGAGAAATCGGATATCCAAGTCGTTTCCGTCTCGGGTAGTCGACGAGTCAAAGACGTTATATGGACGGTGGTGTGTCGAGCTCTCGGGATGATTCCACGTCACCCTCGGTTCCCACCTCGCTCGCCTAAACGCACGCCGCCGCCGTGACCACGCTGGACGGAAACTACTACGCGACCGAGATACGGAATAACGGCGTGGCAGAACTTTTCGTAACTGATTTCCATCTATTCGAATCGTAGTCTCGAATTTCGTACGCACTCGGAAGAAAAATACCATTTCACGTACGAACACTGTCATAACGTCGTCGTCGTTACGAATAAAGTCAAAAACTCGATCGATTACAATAACGAATTAAACCACTCCGGTTCGGAGTGACGATTTTTTTATGCTTTCGGATGCCAAGACGACAATCGTGCGTGAAAAAAAAAAAACGAAACGAAACCCGTCTCGAGTGAAACTTACGGGTGACGGGACGGCCCGCCTGTAAATTATTCTCGCGGCGCTTGTAGACGCACGTTTTCACAGACGTTCGTCGTGGGAATACGTAGTCGAAACGCAGTTTTCAATCTCGTTTGTTCTCGTTCCCGTGTCACGCTGTTGTATTATTATCTCGTCGGTTTTACGTCGAGTTTTACCGAGTTTTACATCGCACGAACAGTGCATTTTTCCACCGATATGTCTAAACCGCGACGTTCGCAACTTATTATTTATTGTTGAATATTTCAACTCGCTCGCGTTAATTCGATTCAAAACGAATCACACGTTAACCGTTCGAATAGTTAATTACTTTTTACTACGTTCTTTAAAAATATCAACGCATTCGTCTGGTCGCTCACGTCATTTGCATTTTATTTCGTTATCGTAGATTTTCGGTATTATTGTTGCGGATATTAATAATTATTATTATTGATTCCGTGCTACAGACTGCCGAGCTTTATATTTGATGTTTTGTCCGAAAGTCGAAATAAAAACGATGTGCGTACGATGACTATAAAAAAAAAAATAAAAAAAAAACAGTCGTTATGAAAATAATAACTATGTCAAATACTATTTAAACGGCGCGTGTTGGTGTGAAAAGCGTTAAAACTCAAAACGAATTGGACCGTCGTTCACGTGCACGCCGCTCTGTTTCGAAAAGTATAAAAATAAAACGCGAACGCACGTTCCATTCCTTCAAACACCGGGCCGGACTAAAACGCTTACGCTCGAGGTCATGCTGATGCATTTCACGTTATGATCGTAAAAATAAAACGTCAAATAAAACACTGAGATCCTTTCGGTCCTTCCCCCAGCTGCAAGTCCGACGGTCGCGATGACCTGCACCGACGCGGAACAGCTCGAAACGTGACCTGCAACTAACGCAGGATACATCGTCGTTAATTTTTACCCCCTTTCTCTTACCGGTTAATCATATTTTTACTAATTAACCATTGACGGGAATTTTTCGTTTTTAACATCCAACTGTTTTTGGACAATTCGATACGACGCAGGAATTCACGACACGTCTTTCGGCTTCTAAATTATATCGCAAATTTGTTCGCAACGGTAACGTAATTATATTTTTATTCCCGACGAAAAGTATTGGGAACCGTACCGGAAATAACCGGGTTTGGAATCGAAACCTTTTGATAATTTCGAAACCGAACTTTTTATTCAATTAAAACAATACATTGTTATAAACTAGAAAAACAACAAATAAAACATAACCGTTCGCATAAAAGCGGAACATTTATTAGGTTCCTAAATGCGGCAACATTTCACCGACCACTAGGAAAATAATTTTCAAAGATCCAAAAAAAGGCCCGAATTTTTTTTTTTTGAAAACCCCGTTACGAAACCGGAAGTTTTCGTTGAAACGCACCGGAACCGGATGCGGCGACTTTCAAATTGCCGAATCGAAACCCAGAAAAATCGAATAGGTTTCAACGTGTAAATATTATGTCATGGATTTAATCAACGAAGTAAAAATCAACAGTCGCAGAGTACACTGACCTCGGTACCACATCGGCTGTCCGGAAGAACCGAGGGAAACCGAGTGTACTGCGACCGCGCGAAAAGCTAACCTTTGTCGCGTCGTTTCGCCGCGAATTCGAGACGTTCGCGCGTAGGTTGGACGGGCGAAGGAAACGCGATCGCGCGACGAATCGCGGCGTACGACAACAATACGACGCTCAACGCGATAGTATAGAAACGTTGGCGTAATTTTTTTCCAAATGGTCGGCTCGAGAAAACCCGCCGACCTAGCCGTGTAAGCCCCGACGCGCGACGTTCGCGTCTCTCTTTGTGAAACGGTCGCCGTCGTCGATGATATTCTCGACGGGATTAACTCTCTCAATCGAACGCGTCATTTGCCGACGACTCGGTGCCGTTGCGCGCAATCACTCGCTCGCGTGCACCCCTTAAACGCAGACGTTTTATTTTCTCGTACGCGCTACAGCACGCCGACGTATAACTCGATAATTTGCATGTCGCGTATTATAATATTATATTGCGCGGTCGAGCGTTTCGATCGCTGCGGATTGAGCAAATAAGAACGCATCGACGATTCGGTCGCGGGACTGCAGTATTATATTATTATTATTATTATTATTATTATGACGTTGTGGAGTGCGTCCTTTGGAGAGGCGCGGGACGAAAATAATTCGCAAACATCGTCGAAACAGCGCGCTCGTTTAGCCGCGTTCGTTGTGCATCGTTCTAGCGAGCCGATCGATTTTTTTTTTATTATTATTTATTTATTTTTTTATTCCATTTCGTTTCGCCGGTCGTAAACCGTTTTTAAACATTACGCTAAACGCCACGTGTGCCGGGCACCGTAGAAAACTAGACTATTCGCCCGGCAAAAGTGTTCTCGAATTAGTTACATATCGTGAAAAAAAAAAAAAAACAATCATTCGCATTATAATAATGGGATTACGTTTCCGATGAAGATAATATCGTAGACGCGTGCGTTTCCAAAGACGGCAATGATCGTTGTGGTCTCTCACAAAAGTCATCTGATTTATCTCGCGTTACCGAAGCCAACTGATTTATTCCGTGTTATTAGTAGGGTTTATTTCATATTTTCAAACCGAGTAAATAACATAATATTTTACGTCGAAAAAAAAGCTGCCGCGTCGGTCGGTATGGTATTTGAATAAATGGCACGTTGTACAAAGGCTTGATTATGTAATTTATAAAAAGTTAATAAGTGTCAAATATACGGTATTATAACGCGTTCGCTAAAAGCTCCGCGAGTCATTATTGTATATTAATAATAATGACCGGATGAAAAATTCGCGAATTAATCGCGTGGAATTTCTGAAAATTTAAAAAATTACTTGCACTAATTATTATGTAAACGTGGAATATTATGCGTGGAAAAATAATAATTTCCGTCAGAACAGCGACATGGATCTCTGATAATTTACAATTTATTATTAGACAGTCCGTTATTTTAATCGTCGAACATTTTCAATATTTCTTTATCAAACGCGAGCATAAGAAATTCAAATATTAAAAAGCGTCCGACTATTTGGATTTTTTGTTTTCCCTATCAAGACCCGGGCTCGATTCCCCCCTCCCTCCCTCCGAAGACCGTCCCGTGAACGCGCGCCGAATAAACGAGATATGCAGTCGCATCCTGCGCAGCTGGTATAACCGTGTAAGTACGGATATTATGATAATATGTTAACGATCCGTTCGTGAGACGGATGTTTGATTAATCCGAACCGAATCCACTATATATTATATTATACTGACGAGCGGCGAGCGTTTCGATTTTTAGAGCGTGAAAGCGGATGACACACAAAAAATAAAAAACAAAATAAAAATAGAATCCCATTCGTCGTCGAGTCACGCTCTTGCGATTAACATTAACGTACCTACCTAGTATATTTTTTTATTTTTTTTTTTCGATTTATTTTTTCTTCTTTTCTTTTTGTTCCGACGTGCGCTGCTCTTATAAACTTCGGGACGACACACTATTAAAGCCTACGCTTAGAGAATCGTGACCATCGATTTCTAATACACACTGAGAACGAATTAGTTTAGCAGCGTTATTGTCGTCGGTGGAAAACGACGGCGGCGGCGGCGCCCGCTCGAAACACATAATATCTCCGCGTACCGATGTATTTATTATAACGGAATAACACGCCCCGGAAAAGCGTGATAACAATCATAGTGTTGTCACACTTTCCCCCCCCCTTTATTTACGACGATACGTTATAAATATTATTATGGTAATTTCATGCGTATATTATATACCAGATCGCTTCCAAACAGTTAATCTAGTTTTACGCGCGTTGGACTATATTCGAACGTTACTCAGAGATTTAGTCTGGCTGTTGACACAGTTATGATAATATTATAATATTATGTACCGTTGGTCGTCGTCTCGAGACATCGTCGGACGTCTAATCGTTGTGTTTTCGAAAAGAATATTTCGCGAACGTTTTATAAAATACGAGTATGTCGTCCGTAGTCGTATAGTATGCGTATACTTATTATATATTTTTAAGACGCGCTGAATGGTTTGTTTTTTTTTTCACTTTTCGTTATTGAACCGTCGCGCGTCGTCGTCGATAGTGTTACGACTTTTTGAAATTTCAAGTGATAATCCATTAAAAACATAGTTGCAATCGCGAACTCGTCGTCCGAGAGAAAACTTAGTAGTAAACACACAGGACAAATTCTCATTGGATTCTAAAAGTTGGAAAATCGTGAAATCTCACTAGTACTTCTACTCGTAAATTGGATTAACACGTTAAGTCGGATAACCGTTTAAAAGATAACAAGTACAGAGTCTTGGCAAACTCCGGTGCTCGGTGATGTTTCGCTATCGTGTCATTATGTCATTAAGAAAAACATTTTGAATTTTGACGACGACCGCGACGGATTTTCAAACTAACAAAATATTAAAAGAGCTACACACCTCGAGATAGATTTTACCGAGACAATTAGAAGGACTAGATTCACCGATAAAATATTTTCAAACATTTTGCCGCGTCTACAGAGTTAATTGCACAAACGCAACATAAATACACATTAGTGGATCAAATGAAATGACGGAACTTCTCACAGCACGGACATTTTATGCGACTAAATGTTACCGAGTAATTAATAATTATATGAAACGACAGTAAATACAAAAGATTATAAACGGAATTTGGAAATGGAATTCTTTAAAAAGTGTATTATTGAGAAAACGATTTTCTGGATATAATTAATAAAATAATTATTCTTAGGAACATTTATGGTGTTTACTTTGCTAAGTAAATTGTTATTATTTTTTATGAAAACGCTTTACCGTTGAAATATCCAATGTTTTACTTGGTAGAGTGTATACTACGGTTTCGCCGAAGTAACTTCTAAGAATATAGTTCTATTTGTCTAACTCTTAGCAATAGTCGTAACGTTCGAATTGTTTGCGACGGCCATAAAGTTATCGAAAGTAATAAACCAGTCAAGATACACTCCTTTCGTGCACAAGATATTTCTTTGGCCGCAATAGTCGAAATTCAACATTTTTTTAAGGAAGTACTAATTACGAACAATTTCAATTAAAGAAATTAAAATACGCAATCAATCGGACTACTACTCGCTATTCAAAATATGTATCGTAAACGATACGATTTTTTTTTAATTTATAACATTGCAGACTTGAATAAAACATGTATACGATGGATGAATTGCACTTTGAAATATATTTCAGCGGTTATAAATGCGTATGCGAATTCAACAGACGATTTTTTCCCATGAATAACATATGCAAATTGATTCCTTATAAATAGCTGGCACTCACTCAAATCTGAACTCGATGTTCGCCATTCTTGAGAAAAGCATCTAGATTCCACCCTCGGCTTTAATATTATTTCGTATTGATTTTATACAAACGGCGTATCTTTTCGAACGGCCGATCGTTCAATTTTATTCGCCGTTCTTCGGCAATATCGTCCGGCTCCGCGGTGTTTTAATTTACAAAAGCCCGTTTCCGGAACCCCGGCCGCGACTAACGAATAATCCTCTATACTTTGGTCTAGTCTGTTCTGTTTCGGAGTATTTGGAGTGCGATTGATCGGCGTCCGTGCCTAGACAAAACCCATTATCAAAGGGTCGAGTGGGTTCTTATAGCATTCGATCAGTCGTAATCTGTAAACATTCGAGACGTAAAAAAAACTAATAATTATAATAAAACGTACGCAAATACAATAAACAATATCCGACTACTACAGAATCGATTTCGAAAGCATGATTTTTCGATTCGAGCACATTTACACCTAGGCGACGACGCAGAGTAACGCCGAATAAACATTTAAAACGTTTATCCGTCATTATTAACATATATTACTCGTATTATGGTAAATTCATCAAAAAATATAATATATTATAATTTCACGTATTTTCGCGTTCCGAAATTTTAATTGCTCGCATTTTCCAGGTGTTGGCCGCACAAAACCTCGAAAATAATAATATGCTCTACAAATAAATTCACTCGATATAAAACGCCCAATAATAAAACCGTTAGTTTAAAGAGAGGGGAAAAAAAAACGATTTCGACCGTTTTAAAATTCATTATTATTATATAATAAGAACCAATTACGAAAAGTATACATCAACATCGCTATCGTTTGAAAATAACAATTATACTTCATTAACGTAATGTTCAATATTCACGTCGTCTAAGTGCACTACAATCATATGCGATATCGCTGTTAAATGACCTGGATTCGTTCGTTTACTACCCGTTGGTTTCTTGCATTTGATTCGTTAGCGAAATAATAATTTGATTTCGCTGCAGACGCGCGGCCTGCAAGGCGCACGTTATGTATATTAGATGTATATATAATAATATAAAATGTGTTCAGTCGACTTAATCGCGAGATATCGATGTTTTTACAATTTATTTATCGGATACGACACGACGAAATCGACTGGATTCGCTTGAAAATGATTTTTGATTGAAGTCGACCCGAGCGCACGCGTAGGTAACGATAAGCCGCACACGGTGTTGACGTTTTGCGTTTCGATTCGAACTCGCGACGCGAAAGCCGAACGTTTTAACGTAACTGTTGTCATCGCAATGATAGACGCAAATAACACAACATTATTGTTCAAGACATTTGATTAAACATTCTGAACGACAGCCTGCTCGCAGCCCTATATCCTGTCACGCGACTAGGACAACCGGGGTGCCCCGGTATTACGAGGAGCCCTCATTTTAGACGTTGATTTTTTTTTTCCAGTTTCTCACGTATAATGTTGAAAAACGAAGAAAATGAAGTCGACGACTTATCCTGTCGCGACGAACGGAGCTAATTTACCGAATTTCTAAACATTTTCGTCAATGAACATGAGCCGAAATCGAAAATATAGAGCATTTTTCGGGACCAACATTTGTTTTACCTATACGGCAAACTCGAGTGACTGTGTTCCGGTGTGGTAAACTTTCGTTTACAAACAAACGTTTACTTTCGTATTTTAACAAATTTAAATACAGCTAAATATTTACAATGCACTACGAAAATCAAAAGGACAGAACAAACTTTTCTCAACCGACCCGCCAAGACTTGATCTGTTCACGGATTCGAGAATAATATTTTCGCGCGTTAGGTCGGTACGTCGCGATAACTTCGTCGCCGGAAAAAAAAACTATAACCGAAAAGAATGTGTCCTCGGAAAATTAATTTTCACACTTCGTCGGCACCATCTGTTTCGAACGTCACTCTAGAGACACGACAGTGATGTCGTCGCATTATTGTAATGATGTCGAAAGATACGATTCGCCTAAATTTCGAATTATATCCAAACGACAATATTATTGTATGCAGTTTATGGCGATTACGATTGTTCGTAAAAAACAAAGACCGCACAATCGTTTGTATATTTTGGAACGAATTAAAATATTATCAAGAAGTCTTCGCGCGAATATTATGTAAATCGAATGTACGTTCTCGAACAATTACGGCGGAAAACCGGAAAATACGCGGAAAAGAGTGGCCAGATAGAATACATTATGAGAAGACTATTGTCGTTTTCATAATTAATTCTAGTCGAGTCACCACCGAGAATCGATAACGCACGGGCGGGCAGCCTCTTCTTTTTTTCTTTTTACGCGAAATCGTAATATATTATTACTATTGTTATCGAACGTCATAATACGAGTATACGTATATCAAATATTGCGCTCGAACTCGTTGTGTCGTCGCGATTCGTATAGATAAACTTTTCGGAAACAATCGTTTTCGCTCGAAACGAATATTCGTTTCGAGCGAGCATGAAAACCACGTCGCATGCAGAGGCGTCTACGACGAAAACGAGCCACGACCGACGCGGCGGCGGATACGATGAAAAAAAACGCGACGCAAACGGACGGGAGGGAAAAAATGAAATAAAAAACGAAAACAATCGTGTGCGAGCGCGACTGCAGTTACGACCGTTTGGACGACTTTGTGTGTATACCTAGACGGTTTATTAAACGCGTATTATGCGCGTGGTTCATGGTCAATGCCCTCGTCGGGTGTCCTATTTCCGGGACAACTTTTACGCGTTTCTCGTGTACACGATTAATGTCGCTTCGCGGCGCGCGCGGCCCACGTATAGAAAAAAAACCGCTGTTACTCGCGTTTACTTACCCCACTTTAGACGCACGACGTATTAACAATATTAAATATTGACATCGATATAATACGCGCGGTCGGCGCGGCCCCGTCGATCCGCGAGGAACGACTTTCGCGGCCGATTATCTCGGTCTCTCTCCCCCGCGACGAGGAACCGCCCGGGCAACGAGACCCGCGACGACGCAGGATTTCTCTCCGATTTCGATTACCGTGTCTCACTGTTATTATAATGTACAGTTAGTTCGAGCGCGTGGCCTCGAGCCGAGGAGTTGGCGGTACGCGAGCCGTGTTATATATATTCACGCGCGGCTCGATCGCTCCGTAAAACGTCGAAAACCAAGTCGAATTTTTCAACTCGAAACGATCGAAAATACAGCTCGATAGCTTTCGTTTGGCAATCGTCGGCCTTCTGTTTAAAGTTTAAACGCTCTCGCCGCGCGCATACTAATTTACACGATGCCAATACGCGATTTCACCGGCCATGGCTGACAATTTACGATTATGTTTATGAGTTCATAAATTTCGAACTCGTCCTAGTTGAATCCCAGAAGTAATCTTCGACACAAACGTCATACACTGTTATAGTTGGGTCGCGCAGCTATAGAAAAAAAGTCACATACTATAGTTAGGTCCCGGCTATAATCTGGGCAGATTTCAAACCGACAATGAAGACTAATTCTCGCGAGTCGTTCGGTTCAAAGTGCTTTTTAGCATTCGTATCGATTTATTTTGAGGTTTTGAAAAATGTACGAAATAGATTGTTTTATATAAAAAAATAAAAATACTACAAGTGAGCGAAAAGCGAAAGACAATTTCATAGAAGAAAAATGAATGAATGGAATTGATAGGTTTGATACATATTTTAATTTTTACCGAAACCCTAATATTGATTGTAAAAGGCGTATTATTCAATTTGTGTTCGGTTTTTTAATTTTTACTAGTATATAAGCGTTTTCCCATTTTTAATACAAATGTTGAAGAGTTGCGGAAAAAAATGTCAACCGATCGACAAGAAATTAGATATCAAATGTTTTAAGCCCGAAATACATTTCAACGACACTATACTTATTATATTGCGTGTGATATAAAATACGTGGAAATATCTTCGACATAAATAAATATAATCGAAACAAATAAAAACCAACTGTTGTCATAATGAAATTGTCGAAAACCGAAGTAAATTTTTCCGGTTCTTTGTAGTTTTTCTCGACAACGATGATAGAAAAATCGTAAAATCGGAGAATTTCAATATCGACAGCCCCCTCGACCAGAAACCGTCCGCCAAGCGGAAAATAAGACCGATGTTACGATACACACGTGAAAAATATACAAAACTCAAATTCAATAATAATCGTAAAAAAATCAACGCTCGCGGTGAAATCGATTATTCCTCGGTTCACTCGAAATCTGAATATAAAAAAAAAAAAAAAAAAAACAGGCTCTCCGCATACCCCCGAGTCTCGAGACGCGGCTCGCGTGGCGTTTCGGCCGCCCGGTTTTCACGACGCCGTTCGTGGTCACGACCGGAGACCGGGTCAAGTATACGACGGAGCCTATATATCTCGCTCTCTATCTCGCCGACGACGTTCGACCGGGCCGCACAGAGCGAAACGGTTCGCGTCGGCGACGGCGGTGGTGGTGGTCGCCGGCGGCTCCGGTTCCGGGCACGGGTGGGAGAAACGGTCGGCGGAGAAGGATTTCCGCGGCCGTCGTGGGTAACGCGATACGCAGTGTCGTCTGGTCTCCGCGAGCATTAAGAAACTCTCTGCAGTCCAGTCCGGTCCGGTCTCTCGACGTACTACACACAGAGTTGCCGCACACCGAGTCGGCACACAGGCGATCGAACGACGAAAAAACAAACAGAAAATGTCCTCCGCAGTGATCAAGTGCTTCGCGGCGATACTCGTCCTGCAGCAAATCTCCGCGGGACTCGGTGAGTGTACACGTCGTGGTGTATTTCATATTTTATTTTTTTGTCTTTTTTTTTTTTATTATTTTTTCTCATCGCAACGCGCTTGTTCACAGCTTCTAACCATCACAGACGGGGCAAGGAACTGTTGGACACCGAGGACAGCGACTTTTTCCGTTGCAAACAGGCCACCAGGAAGGTAAACATTAAAAAAATAAAAATTAATATTAACATCGGAACGCACTGCGCGGCCAGTAGGATATTGTACTCTCGGGACGGGTCACATGATTTTATCATATATAATTATTTCGTTTGAAAATCGCGCGCGTCTCGGTAGATTTCGACCAACCCGAACGGTATTGTGTTGGCGTTTTCGATTTCTACGGACGACCGCGAGAGCGAAACCGCACGGTACTCGATGAATCGATTATGTGCACTCGATGTTTTGAAAATTTGTTCGACTTTTCGAGTAATTCCCCCCGGCACCCGTGCCCGTTTCACCGTTTGCACGGGGAGAAATTTTAATTTTTCGACGACAAAAGCGCCTCGTTAAGTGTGTCAAATTTTTCCCGACCCGTGCGCGTGTCCAGTGGACAATATATACTGGCGTACGATCGTTTGCACGTCACGCCGTCGAAATTCGATTACGCGTACACCTACCGCGCACATAAATTTACTCTGTCGTTTTACCGCGCGATATTGCAATAAACACGACCATTGTGATATGCGCGCATACAAACATATAGGACGTTTTTGGAAATAATGATTTTAGTCCATCGTCCTGGTTGGTTTAATGGAAAAAAAAATAAATAAAAAGTTCCTTTGTTACAACAACAATTATTATTATTATTATTATTATTATTATTATCATCATCGTCCGACGGCAAAACCGTTACGTTTTGTTTGAAATGTCTCCACGCGAATTCGAATCATAATCCACTTTGTGATATTATATCTTTTATCGTACCCGGTCAGAAAAAAAAAAATAAACAACCATTCATTTTCTTTTATCGATTCGAAAATATTATTTTAGTATTGAGATGACAACTGATTTTTTTTTTTCACAACAAAACTATCAAACATATACCACAATGACATTATGTAACGTTGTTTTTGTATGGAAAAAAAATTTAAAAAAATAGCGATGGTTCGAGATTAATAATAGAAAGATAGAAAAAAAAAAAACACTCGAATAAACTCGTCGTGGCGTTCATTCATACCGCGCGCGCGCGCGCGCTAATGATGACAATAAAAATTAATTTATTCTCAAACACACTCGTATTATGTCGACGGTTTAATAATATATTCGAAATTAATGACACTTCGAAGCGACGTCTGGTGAAATTCGTCGAAAATGATATGGATTTTTTTCATTGAAGGTTTAAATAATACATTAGATGCACAGTGCATAGAATAATACTCTCACACTTTTAGCAGTGTATTGAAAACCCGTATAACTCAATTTAAAGTTTCCCTCGGAACGAAAATATATATACTTACTTTATCATAACAATTGAATTATAATTTACTCGAGTCCGGCACATCTTATAATTATAAAATTTAAAACAAGTTTATTCGAAAGATAATTAATTTTGTTTTTTAATTAAAAACAAAGTATAATTCAGGCAATTTTTTCATTTTTTTTTTTATTTTCTTCTATCCAGTTTTAAAGACGCGGTTGATCTACATTTGATTGGCATTTTTAAAAAGTCCATTGTGTGTTCAGATTTACTTCTTATAACAAACGTACGTCTTGACGTCCGATATGCCGATGTAAATACTTTGGACAAAACAATTTAATTATAATTGTTTCCCCCCCCCCGCGCGCCGCGCTCGTCGCGTTTGAGATATATTCATACCGGTGTATATTATTATAAATCAAACACTCGATGTATAAACTTTGGACTGATTTAACTAGGTAAAATATTCGATTGAGTAGTCGATTTTAATTAACTTGTCGAGTACAGTTTGGGTCAATAAACTTGGAAGGGAAATTAAACAGTATAGTGCTTGTTTTTCTTGAACAAGCCATGTAATTTATATGGTAGAGTAGACAAAAACAACGTCAGTCGTGCTTAATAAATGTACTAACCGAGGTTTTTTTCTTCTCATCGAATCACAAACGAACAATATTCGAAAACAATCGGCACCTCTAACGATTTTGCAACACGCTTTTAAAATATGACTAATTTTTTTTTTCCACGCGAAACATCATTGGGCAGGTAAAAAGAACGCGCCGCGACACATTTTCACGCGACGACGGTGAAATCTGTTGACGATTAATAATAATAATAATAATAATAATAATGCATACATAACCACGCACGGGCATATCGGGGTCGACGATTTTTTTAATTAATTATAAAAAAAAAAAAAAAAACCGTACGGATATTAAATGAAAAACATTAAACGTGTTAAACTTAAAATTTCATAAAAGTCATACTTTAAACATAGGTAGCTACCTATCTCGTTCGCACGACGCGAATCGAGAAATATTTTTATTCATAAACGATGAGTAGCCGAGTCGAGATTTCATTATGATTTTAATTAACTGCGGTATACCTACTTAATTTATTAATTACAATCTGACTTTAATGTTTTGCACAACTGCCGGGTTTTAAAACACGCCACGACGTTACTCGGACGAGACGAACAACAACGACGATAATAATTATTGCGATTATTGTTTTGGAATAATATCGCTAAATTCTATAACGTGTTCCGTTGAAATTTTATCTTTAAACAGCCGATGTTTTTTCAAACATTTCATAATCATTACTTTTTGATGCCGATGCGAAAAAAAATAAAAATACGCCATTTCAGTTTTCTACTTGCGCGTTTCTATTGTTATTTCGTTTATTTAGTTACGTATTGTGTTATTTAATAAACATATTATTATATTATTACTTTTATTTGAAAATTCCGAGTTCTATGAAAACTTGAATTTAATTTTTCATCGTTACCACGACTATATATTTATAATAATATTGCGACGCGATAAATTCGCTATACTTTTCGTTACGTTTTTTTTTTTTTTTAAACGTTTAAATTGAATTCCTATTTTAGACACAGAATTATTATTGTTCGGCGTTCGCCGTTTTCCCAAGGCTATCCGCAATAATCGATGAAATGTTGGTTCTCGGTGCGGTCGACGTGTATAGTAAATGAGATATAATTATTTCGATTTCGCAACGAGATTTTTTCCCTCTCGATCATTTTTTTTTCGAAGTACCAAAATCGTTTGAAAATGTTCGCGTGTCCGTCCGTACGTTTGTGGGTTAATTACTGTGATTTTCAAAATTCAAAAATCGGTCGATATCGAAATACCGTAAAATGACTCGTACTAGAGATTTTACAAAAAAAGGAACCTAATCGTTTCGCAAGTAGAAAACAATATGAAATCGGTTTTTACGACTATAATATAATTACGTCTTATAATAATTGTTGTTGCGCTTAAAACGAATTTTCTCGCCGATATCCTTTTCGATAAAGTCGTTTACGAATAAAAAAAAAAAAAAAACAAATCGTCTGTATATCCGTGAACAACAGACTTTATTGTTAACGGCTAAATGATTTCTCGTGTAAAAGAACGGCGTACCTCGAAATAATGTAAACACACACACAGATATTTTATAAACGGACGTCATTGTTTCAATACAAATATAACGATAAAATTAAAAAAAAAAAAAAAAAACCTAATATAATAAATGTTATACCGTACATTTCTCCATGGCTGTTCAGAGAAACGTAATTACATTTAAGTATGTTAACGGTTAGTGTAACTCTTAAAGCACCTACGTCATAATGGTCGAAACATGTAACACATTAGTTATTATATCTAAACGTTACTTATCAGTTATCGTATGTAGCGTTATTTTATTTTATTTTTTTTTTTTGTTCTTAATAATATACAAACGATAATACTTTTATCCATTAATCTTCTAAATGTTGTTGTTGTTTTTTTTCAACGTTAAATAATTATGTTGTAGTAAAAAAATGTTAGGAAAGTAATGGAAAAATTAACGTTATATTTTGTTTTCGAAAAATTATGTACCTACTATAAAGATAAAAAAATGTATTTTATAATTAACATGTAAAAAAACGTGCCTGGTGTGTGTGTGTGTGTGCGCGCGCGCGCGTGTGCGAGTTATAAAAGTGTACATAATTATTTGACGATAATATCAAAAACGTACTACTTGGCTAAAACAACTCTGACCCAATTAAATCGTTGTTCCTCGAGCGTCTGGATTTTTTTACGGTCCATACCCGAGCGGACGGGACAGAACTTTACTTTTAGACGCACCCGCCCAGGTCGACGGTAGATTAATAGTTTGTTGAAGTTTGATCTGGTTAGCTAACGACGCGCAGTGCCAATTTAATGAGAGTTTTTGACCACAAAACCGTTCTTAAACGCAGCTGTGATAGGAAAATAGAAGACTTTATAAATAAAAAAAATAACGTTTTTTAATCAAATAGTATGATATATATATATATATATATATATATATGTGTGTGTGTCTTCTTACAACAAACTTAAAAACTTTCTATCTCTTTATTTTTTCAAGTCATGTTGTGGCTCGGAAAACTCGATGAAGCGGTTCGGCGATAAAGACAAAAAAGCGGCTGACGAGTGTTACGCAGAAGTTGCAGAAAAGTTCGCAAAGGTTTCAGGTAAATCTATAATTGAGTTCAAAATTACCTTCAGTCAGTCTCTTCAAACGAATTTCTTATTCAACCACTAACACGTCTTTTATGCTACTCACATAACACATTGAATGCACCGTAATAATAATAATATCAATAATATCGTAATCGATATATAATATTCATTGATTATTGTAATGAAAATTGTATTGTTTGCAAACGCGTATCGTTTTAAAACGGCCCACTCGATGGTAAATACCGTTGTCCGATAAAACATGACCTCGGTACCTATAACTATCCAACATTCGATACGAAATTTCTGATGAAAAGTAGCTCTAAATTCACAGATCGGTCGATGTGTCGAGGTCACGTTTTTGTAAAAAGCGATTTGGACTGATTAAAGAGCGTTGCCAAAAAAAAATAAATAATTAAATAGTACTCAGAGTGTTGTACTAATAATAACAATAATGATGTTCGGCCGAGTGTTTCGAATAATCTGCTTCGAATATTTTACATATTTTTATAGAACACGCGTGTTTTATTCCACACGAACCTAGAACTCGACCGCGTTGCGATGATTTTCAACCGAAACTTTCTATTTCGAGGTCTGTACGAAAACGCGGATTCGAAAGTTTTGGCCTTTAAAACTTTTTTCCCCGCGGCTGCGATGAACGGGAATTTATAAAAATTAAAAATTAAAAAAACAATCAACATTAAAAACGACGACGGGAATAAACGTACGGAGTATTATTTCGAATTTCATAGAGAACTATTTTCCGAATCCAGACGTAATGTCTAAAAGCGTTTTACCCGCACAAAAGAAATCATATTTTAACTGATATTATATTTATGCGCACCTATAAATTCCATTAAAAAAAGAGTACTTCTTTCACTCGTCGAAATTGTACAGCGAAAAAAGTTTAATTTAAACTTATCAGAAACGAAACGCACGTACGTATGTCGTGTAACCACCACCATACTCGTATTATGTTATTGTACCGCGTGCATTGTGTTTGGAAAATATTTTAAATCGAGTAAATATCAGAATTTGAATACTGCCCGCCTTTTCGTCCCGTTTTCTAATTTAAAAACGAAAAAAATAATAATAATAATAATAATAATAATGAGTCGTAAAAACTTGAACCCTCTCCAGAATGCCCGTGGGCTATTTTATTTTGACCCCTCGGTATATACGCGCGCTACCTGCAGCCTACTGCTCTTTAATTTACATAATATTTCCTATCGTCTACATCGTATATATTATAATATTGATACCGTTTTACGGGCCGACCGCCATTACGAAAGAAAATCGACTCGCGTACATTTCCATTACGCGCGATAATACGATCGTCGTTTGCCGATTTCAAAACACCCGAAATATAATTCGGACTGTGGTGTACGGGACGTCCCGCGGAGATCTGAAAACGTTATGACCTTTATCCCGTTCAAGAGCGTTTTGTTTTTTACGGTTACCAGAATCTCGCGTCATAGTTGTTGCATTTTATTTTGTTTTTATTTTTTAAAGACTAGCATTTTTTTTTTTTTTTTTTTTTTTGATATCTGTTTTCGAATTCGATATCGGCCGAGACATTTTTTTTCTAATTGTTGTTCGAAATATTTTATCGAACACGAGTCTTGAATTTTCTCCGATTCATTAAAGTTTATGAAAATTACAATTGTTTTCATTTGCGGTAACCGTCTTTTGACTTTGTGACGATGCACAGACATCACGTTGAAAAATTAATGAGAAATACAAATATTTTAATTTCGACGAGCGCCTAAAATTGTTTGAAAATTAATAGTTTAAAAGTTTTAAACGGCGAGATTTTTCTAAAAATTTTATTTACTCAATGACAATCGTGATTTTTTTTTAAATTAGAATTTCCCATTTTTTTATTTGAAGTTTCTAATAATTAAAACTTATTTAAAATAATATGTTTACTATAGTGTAGAAATAAAAGTTAAAAAAAAAAAAAACTCTAAAATTGAAAGTTATTTTATTTGTCAGATAGGACATTCTGTATGATATTAACCGCCGATTTTGATCATCAATCAAACGTCCTACGCGATGGCGGTCGGTAATTGAGCCTCGAGCAAAATTCTATCTAGCTGTTTCGCGTATACAATATTTATTTACACGTTATTATTAAGTTATCGGGCCGAAAATAAATTAATAAAATATATATTTTACCAGAGTACCGTAAACAAGGCCCCGTGTATAACATAATTATTTGTAATGCAGAATTCACGAAATCGAGTTCGCGTTTTTCTCTTTCCTATCGTTTATTTTAAAAATAGTTGTTTCGAATTAGAGTCGGTTTCCTAGCCTTCGGCGTACCTATGGACTACGCTTCTGATTTCAATGTAAATTTCTGTTTGAACTTCCAGTAAAACGTTTGAAAAATTATGGATATTGAGACGTATCTAACAGTGACGTATTGTTTTTGAAACGCGAACGAAAAGGACTCGTCCTCATTTGTGTCATTATAATATATGTGCTAAAAACTTTTATAACTTTTCACTATACTTTAACATACAACGTACTGGTACGTTATCATCGCGGTGGTCGAATAATGGGATATTAGATGATAAAAAAAAAAAAAAATCGTTAAATGAATATTGCGGTTCGAAAACCGTGGAAAACCTTTTATAAAACCAACAATCTCAGCGGCCCTGGTGTTACGATGTTGTGTCCTTTTTGGAAAAAAGTTTATTGCGGGCCCAATAGCCAGCCGTACGTGCGTCCAAGTGTATTCGTCATCGAGCGCCGTAAAAATATATTTACCGCTTCCGAATTCGCGCGTATCGTGTACACGAGACGGCCACTTGTATTTTTTGATTTTTTTTCTCCGGCAAATCCTGCTCTGGCAAAGTAGATACGTCTCGAATTAATTAAAAAAAAAAAAAAAGAAGAAAAAAAAGGGTCAGTAAAAGGATTTGAATAAAATTATCCTCGCCGTCTAAATTGACAAGTTCGGGATTAAAATCTAGACCGAACGCATGTGTTACGAAATACATCGCGCGCGAGCGGGTGTACGAGTTTGTGCGCGCGCGCGCGGGCGTATTATTATATAGCGCGGAGTAATATTTTCCGCAGCGAAATCATTATTGGATAACACGGATGTCATTTTATATTAGCAAAAACTAATTCTCGACCGGTCGACCAGTGACGTGAAATTACCAATGTGCGTGTGTGTGGAAATATATATGTATTCATTCACATGTCCAGATTAATTTCCAGTCTGCGCTTCCTATGTATTAAATTCTTGATTAATATCTTGTTTTCGAACACACACGTTTGTATACAATAATGTAAAGGTGCGCGTAATAATAATAGAACAATATCACGCCCTGCGGGTGTGAATTTACACGAAAATTAATTTACAGTTTATTTCCTATGCAAATATTCGCGCGTTTAAATCGCACGGGGCCCACACCGGTCGTGTACCGGAAAGTGTTATGAAATTTCAAATTCATAAACGCATACTTTACACTCGAAAAGGCTTCCTTTTTTTTTTACGTTCTCGATATTACTGCTACTTTCGACGTATGCTTCGTTAAAAAAAAAAATTTTAAAAAAATGAAAACAAACGACGACGTAGGAGGTACACTCGGTACAGACCGACGACAAATGGTCGATCGAAAGACATCATAATATATGACTATCAAATGAATTATAAAACTTCGTCCAGTGGTCTATCTGAAAATATGTTTTTCTAATTTTTTTATTTTGGCGGGTCGGAAAATCCCGATTTTTTAGACAGACCGGCGTACGATCGATCGTCGGAAGCTAACGGTGGCAATCGTACATTATTGAGGTTATTTGAATGTCGGCGCTCGGTGTCGATACATTAATAAACATTATAACGTAACAGCCGCGGGTAGGGAACAACATTAAATAATGTATTTGACTCTCTCGTCGCCGCGCGAAACGCATAATGGAATTTCATTGATATCCTAATAGTTTAACAGTCGAATATTATTATTAATGGTGACGACCTATAAGGCGTACGATATTCGCCGAGTCTCGAATTTCAGTCGAACCTCTAATATACCCAAACACCGGCTATGCGAATAACAGAAACGTTCGAATAGTGCAAGAGCGCGTTTAAATAATAAATTGTAATAAACTATACTCGAGAGGTATACGTATGAACTATATCGCCGTCGTCGGTTTGGTTTGTGTACGCACGTGCGATTAAAATTACATACCGACGTCAAAACCGTCCGTTTCAAAAAGCATTGATTATTATTTACTTATCGCGAATTAATTTTACTTATTAACAATCAAATTGTATAACGGTTTATTCTAACTATATTTATTCCGCGATACTATCGCAAAACTATTTATTTTGATTCGCCGACTAAATTATTTTATTTTTTTTTTCCGATTTTACAGCTGTTGCACCGAAACAAGACTTGTTTTCCAGCGAAGCGGTGAAGACAACCAAGAAGAAGCAATTCGTGAGTGCCGATATTTTTAACATTTTCCCTTACGATTCCGTTCGTTTGTACAATGTGTATAATTCTAATGCTTTTCGCGTATTTTTTTTTTGTATTCTTGCAGTGTCTTCACGAGTGTATCGGCAAGAAAAATAGACTGGTAAGTTGGTACATAATAATCCCATATCCTTTTCGTTAAAAGAAAAAATTGAAACAAGCTCCTCAATAATAACAACGATAACAACAATTGTTTAATTGATGACCGTATTTGTTATAGCTCACCGAAGACGGTTCGCTGAACAAGACTTTCATCAATGAATACGCGATACAGAACATCTTCAAGGACCAGTGGCAGAAACAAGTGGGACAGAAAGCCCTGGACAAATGTCTCGAACAGACCTACAGTAAGTGCACCTATAGTCTGACTCGTCATAATATCTCACGGGACGACTATAAGTCCACAACGTTACGGGAGGTTTTTGTCCACATCGTTATTTCGCGTTAGATATACGTGACGTGTTCTTTCTTCGCTTCTACTCGGACGAATCGTGAACTCAAACAAAAAAATTAAGTCCTGCGAACAATCGTGAATTGTTTGCGTCACATTTTCAAAACTAAAAAATAAAACGGGTAGAAAAACCGGAAAGGATAAATACACCGTTCGGATAACAATTTGGAATAAAATCCGAAACTGTGATCAAAGCGTTGCCGGGTGCGTCTACCCGGTGGTAATCGATGAGTTCGTAGGCCGGTCCGCCGCTCGAAAATCCGCAACGCTTCACTTTTGCTCGACCGCAATGGCACGCACCGAAATAATAATTAATACCCGGACCCGGCGCGGCGGTTCGATTATTATTGTCGGTGGTGGGCTGTTATTGTTTTGCCCGCTCGCGCGACCGAGTCTTTAAGAGCCGACGCGCGGTCTGTAAATCCGACGATATAATTTATCGCCGAAACGGGTCCACGTTCGCCAAACGTCGTTTCTCGGACGCCGCCGCGCTCTCGACGTTCCAATAACTCCGGTGTTGATAATATCGATGGTTTTTTGTTTCTTGAAAACAGCCGTACGTTCTCGACGCACGCGATATGTGTTGCGGCCACATTGAGAATATAAACAGACCGAAAAAAAAAAATAAAAAATCTTGATACTTTTTTTAGAATTTCACCTCTAAACGTTAATAATCAACGGGCGACGACGATGTCGTTTTCTTCGACGATGAATATACATATAATATGTATATGAATTTTGAAAAGCGATCCGTTTTTATGATGACGGTCGAAAATTATTGGGTCGGTAGACGATCTCGGCAACGCCGACGATTCAGATCGAATCGCGCGCACGTCATGGCTATATACTAGTATTGTTCGTCACGGTCCGTTGCTCAGTGTATTAATTCAATTTTGTGCGTTTCAGTTCCGTGGCCGGCAGAGGAGACAGAAAACAGATGCAATCCGGAATACGTACAGTTCCAGCACTGCCTGTGGTTGGAATACGAATCGGTGAGTTCGAACGCGTTATTGTTAATACGGTTATCGTCTCGTCCGTCGGATTTGCGCGCACGAAACCGTCGCGACGGGGTTTCTGCGAGCCGCGAGTGACGTTGGTTTAATAATATCATCATTACAAGTGACGCGCACTTTGTGATAATAATATATATTATACGCGATCGGTTTTGCGAATTTTCGTCTGTACCGACTCCGTGACGTGTCGAATATAATATATATTATCCTCGGCGACATTAAACGTTACTATTATTTTTCGCCGGTTTGGACAATAATATTAATATTATCATCCGAAACAAACCGACGACGCGATAACGATATTATTGGTCTGGCAAGTTCTGCTCGAATAATACGCTTTTAACGCGCGCGTGCGTGCAAAACGTCGGCGCTACATCAAAACACTATATTATTATATTTCCAACCAAAACTTTTATGTTGTACTCTCGTTCGTTTTACGACGGGCATTTATGTGTGTGTGTGTGTGTGTTGTTTGTGAGTGTGTGTGTGCGTGTATTTCAATTTTCTCTCGCGCGCTTTTAGCCCGAACCTTTTTCCCGTGCTTTGTGGAAAATGCACGTTCCGTGGTTTCAAAAGTTTTCGTCGATTCTTTTTTTTTTTGAACCGTACCATCATTTGCATTGAGTATAAGTACCAACCAGTCGATACTCTTTTCGATAGATCTAAGCGTCGTACAAATGTACGGAAAAAAAAATACGGAAAAAAAAGAAGAAGCGAAAATGCATTTTCAGTGCAAAAAAAAATAACGTTATTTAATAATAATATTTATAATGAAAAGAAGATGTAAAGAAAAAAATGTAAACATTTAATCGGATTAAAATAATCGAATTCGACGTGACTACTATAATAAATAATAATGTAAATTTATCGTATGTTTATTATTATTATTATATCCGTTCGATAATGCGAATACTTTTTGACCGACATTTTACAGACGAAATAGTTGTTTTCTTACTGTTAAAAAAAATAAAAGCGTATGTGTTTGTGTGTGTGTAAAAAAAAGATTTATGAAAACTTTTGACGAATTAGACGAACGACTGAACGACAGCAACAATACAGATTATTATTTCGGTTTTAAAAAAAAAGTTGAGTAAATACAATGAGAAAATTACGTCTCGAAAACTAGAAGCTGAAATCCCTTTGTAGCTCTTTGCTTAAACTCGGGTAAAAGAAATTACTGGTTTTCATTTGTAAAATAATATTATTATGGTTAATAGACGACAATACAGAAGGGGCGGAAAAAAAACAATCAAAGCAACGCGAAAATCCCGCAATCGCGCAATAAATGTATTTTACTTCCGTTCGACTGAATAAATATGTTAATAAGTATATCGATGCTGTACTATGATTTTAAATCGATAAAAACAATACGTTTTAATTAGTTGAATTAAATATTAAATTAGTTTCGACTCGAATTGACTTCGTCCGGCGTCACATAGAAATACGCATAAATTCTTTATAAAGGAACGAACAATGGTATTTAATTATTTAACATGGAAATACAATTATAACTATTTTACATGAAAATAAAAAAAAAAGAAAAATTAACATTTATTAATATTCGCATAGTACTGACTAACTTGGCCGTTAAACAAACATAAATCATAATAACGTTACACCGAGGTTCTCGTTAAAAGTTTCTTCGCAATGCTAATAATAATTATGACATACTATATTATAAAGTCAGCAGTACGTGCGAAGCGTACATTTTAATACTTTGGTAATCTGTGATTTGTTTTGTGTAAAAGAAGACAAAAATAACATACAAATCGAAAACTATTTATCAATCGGCTTATTTATTTCGAAAGTATTTATTTTTTTAACACTATTTTCGTTTTTGATTTTTTGTTTCAGAACTGCCCGGACGACAAGCGTAAGACCAGTAAGTAGTATAGTAACGCGTACACCTTACTTTTAAATTTTAATTGAAACGTTTTTTTTTTTTTTTTTCTAGGCAAAAAATGCGAGAAGACGCGAAACAGGTACAGGATGCAAAAATCATCGTCGAATTAATGGTCTGCAGATAAATTATTAAGATATTTCTACTCCGATTCGTTTCGGTATTAATAATATTATTTTATTACAACGAACGCGAGTTTTTCATTCGGTTCGTTAAAAAAAAAATTAGGGTTTAGTTTAATTATTATTATTATTATTATTATTATTATTATTATACTGCGAGCGCTTTTGGAAAGTTCTCGAAAAAAAAAAAAACAATCTACGGTATGGAGTGTATTACGATCCCACCATTGTTTATTTTTACTACTCTATTGATATAATATTATATATTTTTTTTTTAAATTATTACCTAAATCTTAAGCGTCGTCTTTCAGTTGTTTCATACGAACCGCATAGATTGATACACACATATCGCATGCTTTGTACACTGTGTTATACTATTATATTATATTCTAATATATATATTATATAAACGGCAACCGAAAACGTGTTGTTATTTCGGGCGAACGTTTGCGTCGTTCCTGTTTTATTTTTTCCACACCGACGACAACCGACGAGATTTTTAACGTACCGCGCCCATCTACTCGTATACCGCCGTCACTTCGGCACTGCTGCGGCAGTGTGTTGGAAATTCGAACGGTGCGCGTTAGCAGACTTCCGTCCGCTTTGGGGTCGTCTCGCCCCTTCTCAAACGTTAAGACCAAATCTACTTCCTCCAGAGAACGAAAAAAAAAAAAAAAAAATTAAAAAAAAAAAAACAAAACAAAACCACGCGACGGGAGGAAAAGTTTAACGATCGCCGCGGCGGCGGCGGCGGGGTCCGCCGCGCGTAATGAACGTTTGAGGAACACTAATACGCGTTCCGAATCTTCGTCATTATCATTACTACCGCGATCATTATCATTATTATCGCGATCGTTATCGTTATTATCATGATCATTATTATTATCTCCTCCCCACAACCCCGAGACAATCACCTTGTCCGCGGGTATACATTTTTAACGTCCTCGGCCACTTTTTATGTACGAGCCATTGTATCCACTGCGGTAACCGAGATAAAAAAGTTTTGTACGCTCTTTCTCTCTCTCTCTCTCTCTCTCATTTCATTATTTCCTGTCCCGCAAAACTCACGTTCTTTTAATCGGCCTCGGAATATTTTAAGCCGGTTAATTCGGGCGCGCCGAAACACTGCAGTTTATGTACATTATATACTTATATATATATGTACCCAAGTTACGGTAAATGACGAAAAAAAAAAAAGGAAAATTACGCCATTTACCAGCGATTATCGTAAATGTATACAAAATATGGAGATAGTCGATGTTTGCCGGTTAATTACGGTTTTTACCGAGCGAATAGGTAAATTTCGTGTATTTTAGTGCTCCGCGACTGTTAATGTTGTTTGCACATTGGCGACGAAGCCACTACGAATTGCTTTCAGAATAAGTAAACGTAAGATACAAGAGCCTATAGTAACTACACGTGCAGGTGTCTAAATATGTTTTTTCGCAGTCATAAATCGTTCCTAAAATCAATAAATAACAACATTAAATTAAGATTACCATATTATAGAAACGAAAAACTATCGAACGAATCACTTTTAATAATTTTCCATCATATAGTTCCATTTTATTTTCCTCCGATTAACTTTAAGGGTGTCAGGAACTCTGAACGGACTCGGCAATTTAACCTCAAGTACTATATTTTTTCACAATACAGTTAGCCACTACAAGCACGAAAGGAAACAAAAATTTCGACGCACCTCTTAAACGTTGCCGCCTTTCTGAAATCTCGGGGCATTAACCGCCTTTGTTCCCTCCTTAAATGCGCCACTGATTGTCCGCGCAACATAATACGACTGTAAATTACAATAGAAATAATAATAATGTACTGTATATAATACCGCGGCCCATATCCAACGCGACGATCGCGATTTCGCGCGTATGACAGTTCGCGTTGTCGGACCAAACCGCATGATATTATACGGAGTAATACGATCACTGAGTCGCGCCGCAGTGACAGATGTATGCCACAGTATAATTATTACGATGACGTTATTGTACCGCAGTGTACGCCCAACACATCGCACGAGTGCGTCGATGACGGTTTTATGGAGGGCCAACGATCGTCCCCGTTAGGACTCGGTTTTTATAATTCAATTTAAACTGTTTGGAAAAAAAATTTATAAAAAAAAAAGAGATACAAGACTCGGGTGAGATTCGGGTGACGGGCGATCGATGTCGGTGAATTGGTATTTTAAAATTGAGACCAACAATTGGTCTTGAATAGAAAAAAACGATTCTGACTGAAAGAGGTGGGATGGGTTTTTGAAAAAATAAATAGCACCCATGTTTTTCCGAAATGTTTTCGTTGAAGAAAGATCGACTTATAACGGAACTTTTTGTATAATTCTCAAGAGTTTTTGACGAGCCAAAATTATTTTATTGACATTTTACGAAAAAAAAATAACTATGAAAACTACGAAAACTCAACAATTTTAAATGTCTACAGATAGTATGAAAAAATGTCAAAACCGTTTGACATTCGTATCAACTCTAGATAATCGTCACATAAATATTCGGTGAAAATTTCAAATACCTGCGATCAATACTTTTTGAGTTACAATGAAAATAAAAATTCGATTTTGTCGATAACCTGTGTGCTGTAAATTTTGCCGTTTTTCACGTACAACTTTTGAACCTGTTGAAAGATTCGAAAAATGATATAATAATGATAAAAAATGATACCTCGTTTCACTCAAAATCTAAAAAAACATAATACAATAATGATAATACCGATGATGACGCGGAACAAATATTTTTTCTCATTGTGATTTTACTTTGTAAAAGTATTGTTTGATGTGAGAGCATATTATCATCAACGCGGCGGCGTATTCGTTTTGATTACTTTTGCATCCGTATTACACTGCGTTTAGGTTTAAAACTCAGCTAAGAACAAAGTTGTCTCGGAATTGTTGTGGTTTGACGTTAAGTGCTACGTATTTAGAGGGAAATCGATTTTTCGGTAGACGCTATGCGAGCGATCGCTTTGCAAATTGCACAAAGAGAAATCTTGATACTGTTCTTTAATATTTATTCAGTTTAGTTTTTAATTAAAATTTAACATATTGGCGCTTTGTTTTCGTAAAATTGCTTTGTTGTTGGTTTAATTACCTTTGCATGACTAACTTTAAAATGTTTAAAACTTAAATTCGTGGAAATTTCCAAAACCAATATATCACTAGTAGAAATATTGCGAAAACAAAAGTTAATGAAATTTAATCAACGCGACTTGAGTATGAATACGTATTTATGTGCTTTTATTTATCGAGACGCCTGAATAAAATTTGTCACCTGCAGCACGGTGCGACCAATTATTGTTTTTGTCGATTGTTCAAGTCAGTAGTGTAAATCGAGTGACAGACACGATATTGTTGCACAGTGCGTTGTCCGAATCCGAGTAGGTACATTTAAACAGGTCGTCAGTACCTAATAATAATATCATTATGAAAACGACAAGTAAAATGCATAAACGCTGCAGATATTATTTGAGGTGATTTGACAAAGACTTGTGTTCTAACAACTCTGCGTACAACTAGAACGATCATTGAAATTACGGTGTAAAGGCTCCAAGTCTATTACGTAATCGCCGATTAGGGTTGCACGTCAGAGTCAGCTCGAAGATAACCGCTGCCGCAGTGGCCCGCGCGTGAGTAATTTTCCCTTTGGATTCATATTCATTATTGTCTACCTGGTATTTGAAACGAGACGGTTGTAGAGGTATAGACGGCTGTCCGAAATCGGCACACGCGATAAAAAAACGTCCATCGAGGTCCGATGACACGAGAAATTCCGTAGACGTTCGGACCTTTGTTCGAAAAATAATGTGCGTTGTAAAATTTGCCGTGTCTACCTAACCTCGCGGCTGTTCTATACTTATCCGGCAATATTCGTCTCTGAGGTTTCTCGACGGGAGATAAAATGTGATTTTAAAATATGCTGTTTATTGCAATGTAATTGTGAATTTTTACGACTATGTTTCATGAAACATAGTACTTTTCACAAACGATTAAAAGTTTTCAAATACTTTTTTCTCCCGAAGACCAATGCCGGTAGACTGCAATATCAATTTAATAACGCCGAAAGGATTCTTGATATTATTATACTCGAGAAATTTGTTTCGAACATTCATCTTTTAATACTTTAGAATTATATTTTAATATGAATACCTTTATAATCGAAGTAGTAGAGCACTGGTATACAAATCAACGGATTATTATACGACGAGAGTTCGTCAATTATGGAAAAAATTTAGACAGATATATAATAAATACGTCGTGGAAAAAAAGTAGCAAACTAAAAATAATATATAATAATAATAATAATAAATAATCCGATTCGTTTTAAAAACAAAAAAAAAAAAAAACCCATAAAATATGTTAGTAAAATGGCATGGTAAAATTATTTTATATTTTTTTCAAGAGTATTCTTGAGATTAAAACTCGACAATTAAGAGTAATAATATATGAAAATAAAAATCTACGAGCTAATAAAAAAACGAATTTAATTTTAATAAGTTTTTTTGAGCTGTTGATATGAAATGTAACTTTTGCAATAAATATACGGTACAGCGCGACTCGTTTGTTTTACAAAAATTTTTTACCTCGAAAAAAAAAAAAATTTTATTTCAACTTGAAATTTAGATTAAAACTCGACGATTACTTTTGATTTAAGGAGCTTTTAAAGTTTTCCCTTTGCGTGACGTTTGTCAAAAAAATATTCATGACGATTTCATGCATGAACACGCGCGCGTGTGTACGACACTATTAAAACCGTACGGGTGCGACGACGTCTACGAGCCGCGTCGGTCGAATGCAAAACGATGACAAATAACAACCTCCGGCTATTCACACGAATAAATAGAAATCAAACTAATTCGACGAACGAACGTTGGCTACGCCGCGCCGTGGCACAGAATAATTATTATTATCTATACATACCTACACTCGAATTCGTGGAATTCCTCGATCCGTTATGTCTAAAAAGATACACATACTATGAATACATTTCTGACGATACGTTTTAGATTCCGGGCAAATCGAGAAATCACATATTTTCCCGGTAGGAATGTTCCGGAAGTTTCCCGTAGACCGGTTGGCGGATGCAACAGACGTTTCCATTATATAGTCCGCACGAATCCCGACGGGGCCCCGGGTGAAGTATTGTTCCGGGGCCCTTTGAATTATAAAAAATTAGTAATTTTCTCCTTAAAAGAAAAGTTCTCATAATGTGCGTAAAAATAGAAAAATACGACAACCGAACATCGTAGGTGGTACTATGAGAACATTTTCAACGACAAAAGTTTTATCAAAATATTCGCGAAAAAAAACATTCATAAATCGAAATCAAATAATAAATTATTATGTCCTCCGTCGCTCAAGCGATTCCATACTTCAAGTCGACTCGAGCCTAACTGCTCACTTTTTTTTTACTCCGACGTCGTAATTGAAAATATTAATTTCTGACATATCTTTTGTATATAGCCTGTCTTATGGTTTTTTTTTTAATAAACGAGAATGAGAATCGAAATCATTTGGTCACTTTAAATTGAAAAAATATCTGCATGCATCCGTGCTCGTACAACGAGGGTGTATCTACCAACTATGCGGTTTTAGAAATTTATTTCCACTATCCTAGTGAAACATAATTATTATCATTTTTATTTCAATTTTATTAACGTAAACAATAATAGAAACTATAGTAATAATCATTTGGACCAAATAAAAAATATTGTTTTACAAGTATCTCGTCATATACGTACACGGATTGAATACAGGAATTCACACTGAAGTAATTTGTAATCGGATACATAAATCCAGAGTGACTAATGTATCTTATAGATTGTAACTAGTTAGAGGTACTCATATTCTTGTAATACACTAATCCAACAATGCACCTTTCCTTAAACACTCTCCGAACCGGAATCCTAGGAATGCGAGCTTAATGAAACTAGTGAATATTTCATTATTGCATTACACAGTGAATATTACGTATTTTAAGAGAATAATTTAGTCGGATATGATAATCGCCATAAGTAATTACCGCGCATTTGAAAATTTTAAGTACTTACCCATATATTATAGAGCAGCTCGAAAGAAAATCGATTGGCGAATGCATAATAACCGTATTACGTAATCAGTGTTGCTTTGATTTCTTGCGATACGCAAACCTCTCGAATTTACTGTGATATTGAAAACGAAATATTTTACGACAAAACAAACACGCAGTACTCTCGAGTCGGAAAGAAATAATGTATGGACTTTTCAGCCGAAATAACATGTAATATTAACATCTGATTTTCTATCGGTCAATTTATTATACCGCACCAAGCGCATTTGATAATACGTTAATAATTGGACGTCCTATATATTTTATCGTAATTAGCGGAGCAGTGGCTAAAATCGTTCGGTTAAAACCCATAATGGTTTGATTGACGTTTGTAAAATATATTCGTGTCGTCAACACACTCGTAAAATAAATAAATAATTTATACATGCGAGGTTTAAAGCCGTTTCCTCGCCTTGGACGCGAACGATTATTCTATAATACTGGTAAACAGTATTTTCCAAAAGAGTGAGTGAAAAAATCATCCGACTTATAATATATAGGTCGCGAAACGCACGCCATAACGTCTACACAAACGGGAACTACTATAAGAGCATAACAGAAAAAAAAAAACCGTTCTAAATGTAAAATTTTTCGAGTCCGCCGCACCCGTAGCAAATCGTCTCGAACTCGAAAATAAAATACCTGTCTATAGATACCTGCGTATTGTGAATTCAAAGATAATATTACAATATGAACGAAATCAGTGACGAAACGAATTTCAATCCGTCTAGAGACCATGCTCTTTGTTATTTCTTATTGTAATCTATTGTATATTTGTACTCAATTTTAAATTTACTGGTAGAATTTTGTTGTGCCTGTATGCAAACAATATATTATAATATTGTCGAGTTTAAAGTTCACGTAAGAAAATTTAGAAACCAAAAAGTTTTTTTTTTCAGCAATAAAATGAGGCAATACATACCAAAATTGATTATTTAAGTATAATGACAATGAAATAATAATAAATACACCCATCTACAGTAGTTAAAAAAAAACTAAGACAAATTAATTTTTGTATGTACTCGTTTCAAACGAAAAAGCTGTTAAATATCTAACTATTGTCTGGATAAAAATTATATTATCGTTTACTTTTATTTGGATAGAAGTTAAAAAGGTCGTATGAATATGAAATTAGATATTTTTTTACAAAAAAAACTATCTATATCTTAGCATATTATCATAAATAAATTATATTTATATTTTTTCGCCATCCGGGCTCAACACTGATAATAATAATAATAATAATAATATAGTCGTTGGCCCGAACAATCATCGAGTTGAAAAGTCTACGGCAAATTAAACTTCGCTGTAATACAGGTAGGTAACAAATCGCCCGACTCTGAGGACGGATATCAAAACTAACACGCTTGCACGGGCGCGCGCGCGCGCGCAATAACGGTTTTGTAACTTTTTCCTTTTCCTTTTTTCATACTAGGTAGACATTTCCGCCGCGCGGTTGACAAATTATTGCCGCGCCAATCTGCGGTGTCGCGCACTTTCCGTCAGCGGCGCGCAGTCGACCCGGCCGCGCCCGACTTAACGCCGCTAAACAACCCCGTCGAATATCTCTACTTATACCATATACTTACGCGATATTATCCCCCCTCCCGGATCCAATTTAGTGATCCAGTCGAGCGTATAACTGACCGAGAAAAAAATAAAAGGAAAGAGACGTCCGCCCGGCGAAAACTGAATCGGGACAATTGATTTGGAATAATGCGACTTTATACGACGACGCCGCCGCCGCCGCCGCCGCTCGATCGGCTGTCTCGGCCGGGGAGGAGGGAAGAGACTTTTCTCGCTTTCGATTAAAAAATAAACGCGAACGAATACGCAGAAAACACACCGGTAATATATTATCGTCGTCTCGCCGCGGCAACCGATTTACCCCGCGTGTCCTATGCGACGGTCGTTTTTTCGTGCGCGCGCGCCCGCCCCCTCAAGTCCCGACGAAAATAAACGTTATCGAAACGAAAACCTATTTAAAAACAAAAAAAAAAAACATCCCCCCCGAATCCGCTATGCGAAATCCGTCTGCGCGTCGCACTTCTTATGAAAAACTCATTTAAAAAAACGTCAGATGTGACAAATTGAATAAAACTTTACGTCCCGCGCGGTACCTGCGTATTATTTAAAATTCTACGGGTTAAGTTGAAATAACTCTTCCGAACTTACTTTTTTTTCATATTTTATAATTTTACATACATATTATGTTTTATGCGGCGCAAACATAGTGTACACTCTGTCCCCTTTGACGCCATCGAGAACGTATTTTTTTAAATTTTTTTAATGAAAATCACGAATGGTTTAAACACAATAAACGGTGCGTCTCTGACGCCGAGAATTAATTTATTTGCAGTTCTAACTCGATCGCGGACATTGTTGAACGTATACGTTTATTTGTTTTTAAATATTTACATTCGGACAAAATAATTCATAATCCTAACAATGTCATAAAAAATAACAAACAGATATATTTGTGTTTTCGCGTCGGAGGACCACCGCGCCGCCGTCCAGGGCGCATACAACCATATTAAACTCGAACGCAACGAAAATCGCATTATAAAAACGGTTATCGGCGGAATTAATTAAATAACTAAATAACGCCCGAGTTTACAAATTTTTAAAACCATAATTTTCCGGCGCGCGATATAAAAACAAAATACATTTTTATTCGAAACATCGTGATTTATCTGAGGACCGTCGATCGGCGATTATCATAATCGTCGTGTTTGAAAAGTAAAATTCAAATTCAGATTCCGTACAGTAAATTCAGTTTTTATACTCGCGTTTGAAACTTAAGTGGATTACAAACGAATCCATTACCGTTTGGCTGTAAAGACGAACGATTTTACGATCCATCGATGGACTACAAATAATACAGTCAACAATAATTTACCGATTGAGCGTTACTTTGAGTTATAAAGCGTATTTAAAACACACGAAAATGGTCCGACGAGAATAATTGACATTTTATAGTGATCCGATTTTTAAAATGAATTTAAAGAAAACTAATTATCACGCAGACAATCGATCACTGAGTATGTATAATAAGCGTATCGACAGTGTAAAATATACGCCGGGCGTATCGTCAAACTTGAATATTTGACCAGAGTGTAAAACCCTTTGGACGAACGCAGTGAAAACGGTTTTAGTAAAAAAAAAAAAAAAACGAATATGACTCGCAGCGAAACGAGAAACCAATATAACGCGGAAAAATGGACACGAGGTATAAAAGACGAGTTATAGGAAAAGACGTAAGACCAGACGCTATAGTAAATGAGAAAATACGACCGGACGAAAGTTGGACGAGGGTCGTACTCATTACATCTATTCTCATATAACGGAGCGAGAAAAACTGACAGAATGTTTTACCTGCGGATAAAGCCGAACGGCATAAACTATCCCCGGCGACGGAATCGGAAAAAAAAAACTCCAACTTGCCCAAAAGCCCGGTGATAAATACTATATATACAATACAGCACTGACGACGTGAAACGTAAAACGTAAAATCGACGAATCTATAAACAGATTACAAAAACCCTTTAGAGAGGGTTTACTATAGACCATCAAAAGTTGTGAACATAACTTCTCCATTTCCGAACTTTTCGTTGGCATCGAGATCTTGATCTACTCGTCCCGTTTTGCGGTATCGCGGACTGATTTAGTGTTGGAAAAGAGAAGAAAAAAATATCCTTTAAAACCGACCGAGTGTAATAGGTATTGTACGCAACACGGACACGTGACGTTTGTCAGATGCTGAAACGGAAAATATCATGTTGTGCCCGACGAGTTATGCTTGATATTTATTGAATTCCGCGTGCGGCACCTCTATTACAACACCATTTTTACTCTATAGTTATTATTATTGAATTATAATATTATTTCCGATCACTTTTATCTCGATAGATTTACTTTAATCAAACACTAACGTCGATATTATTGTACACAGTTGTTGAACACGCGCTGTACACATATTATACGTAAATGTATAATAATCAATAATAATTTATTATCGTGAACTACATTTGAATTATTTGTATTTTAATTAGCCAATAACGGCAGATAATAGAGTCAATCATTTACACGAACAATATTATTAAATAATCTGAGAAACTAATTTGTAAATAAAAATTTACCGAACTTTGCCCGTGCTATTATATAGTTAACGAGTCATAATTTTTACTACGTATTTTAAATTCAATTTGATATTTAAGTATTGTTATACCGTTTTGATGATATATGATTAATCATCGACACGATATGAAAACCGTATAGCGCAGCAGTTATGGGAATTATTATTATTTATTATTGTTGTTATTGTTCGGCCATATGGTTTTAGACTCGAAACAAAGGTAAACGTTAACTTCTGAAGAACACTTTGATGTTTTCGGTTCGATACTTGTTTATTTAGCCGCCGCGTCGACTCGCCTTCGTCGAACCGACCGGCCGACACTCGCGTAGGTTGTACGATGTTCGCACAACTTATCCGATCGCATAAAAACCGAAACCCACGACAATACCAAAACAGTTCACATCGATAATTCCCGTTCGCTTCGCAGCGAAGAGTACGCCCGAAAAAAAATAAAAAAAAAATATATCTATTACGAGTATTGAAAAATAAAACATTCATCGTCTAGTTTAAAATTCAATTGCTCGGAATGCACTCTTGTGTTTTTTTTTTTATTTTATTTTTTTCTGAATTTTAAAACACCATCGCACGCATACGTGCATACGACTGGAGAACATTACTACTCGTACGAAGTATTTACTCATACGAATTAAATGAAAAAAAGTGCACACGCGTTTATTTCTCGTTTGTTTGAAAGCGAAAATTCTGACGCGTCCAAACGTTCTTATTTGACGCGAGAGTGTGCACGATTCTCGTTCGCAGAGTTTGAAAAAATAATACAGCGGACGCATGTCGTCCAACGACGACGACGACGACAACGACGACGAGGACGTATACGTCCGTGCAGAAAGTTTTTCCGATGTCAAAACGTCAGTTCGGTCATTTCACGAATATACTGTATACAACATATGGACACGAGCTATATTCTCCGCGGGAAGAGCGTCTCCGTCAACGTCGAGCGTTTTTCTTCAGACGAGTACGGGTTTTATTTTTTATTTTTTTTCAAATTACGACGCGTCACAGCCCGCACATTACAATATTATTATAATAGCTCAAAAGTAAACACACGTCGCGTAAATTGCCGGTTTTGTATTTCCATACGAAATCGTATCAAAATAATAATATGTTATCCTTAACACTTGCCGTTTTGAACGCCCCCCCCCGACCAAACTCGTCTACCGATTTCGCGTTGATATTTTTCGCCGTGTGGACACGCGCGCGATTCTGTTAAAAATCGCCAGACCCGCACTGGGTACGTGTATTATTCACGTGGCGAGACAATTAGGTCACGCGTGCGTCGTCGGTGTCGCGATGACGAATCGTCGCGTTTAAATATTTATCCGATCAGTTCGGGCTTAAATTCGTTGATAAATAAATCACACGACGCTTACTGCGCGTCGGAGGCGTGGACTTTTTAAAAGCTCGGGAATAGAAATCACTTGTGAGTTCTGCGACTTTTGTCCACAACGTACGTTATGGTTGAGAGACGAATGGAGAAACGAGTTCGATTCGACCCGTGATATGTTGTTTTTTATCTGTAAAACGACATTGTTGGAATCACATCATCACGTTATACGACGTTCCGCGAAAAAGTTACTCACATTGATGAGATAGGCCTGATTTTAGAAATTATCTGTTTGAAAAACAAACGCGAATATTCAAACGAAATGTGTACCCCGAACTAGTTCGATTGATTTCGACTGAAACTAGTGGATTTTGTCTCTTGAGGCTGAAATGTATAGAGAATTTACTTCAGAATTATTGAGATTGAACTCGATACAAATGATATGATGTTATGGAAATAATGTACATATAAAATGATTTATTAAATTTGTAATATCAAAAATAATAACCCTTAGATACGAAATCACTTCCGAAGGAAATAAACAGTTGCTATAGCGACTACTATGCAAAGTTTTTTTTTTTTTTTATACAGCGTTCTCCCTAGTCGATAGTATTTTATGGATAAAATCATAATAAGTAATTGAATGTATTTTATTTCAAGTTTATCTCCTAAAAGTACTTTCGTTAATAAACACTGCCGTGGTAAGTCGGTTAGTTTTCGGTTTTTTTTTTTTTTTTTCAAAACCCTAGAAGTTATATTTTATACTCGTATTAACGTTACAAATTCAGACATTATTAATTAACTAATATACTAATAGTTTTATCCGTTATATAGGTATACTTCACTTTTATAATTCTATTAAACGAATCAAAAACTAATTTCCTCAAAGATGTCTTTAGACAGTCCGAAATAATTTTAAACTACTTAATCTAATAATTTACTGAACCGTTTATTATCCGGCGTCAACGGTAATTAACAATCAGTGTGAAATTTTTGAATTAAAATTATTACTTTAATCGCAAAACCCGTGTATTTTTCAATACCATAGACATTTTCGTTTATTTGGGAAATCGTTATAATAGGGACTTTGAATAAAACGTCAATTTTCCATTCGCGTGCACAAGAAAAACGATTAATAATAATATTGATGAAAACTATGCGTGCTTTATGAATATTTATAGAGCGCAGTATAACAAACACGACGTTTGATACGATTTAAAACCAAGTGTTTTATAAAATATACACAATAAACTTACTGTTTACTGACCATAAGCTAGTTTATGTAAATAACGCGCGCGCATAAATTAAAAATTAACACAAAACCACGCGGTATAATTTTACAAATATGACACGTCACAATTATTGAACCCTCGACCGTAACTTTTAGCTGACGCGATATCGAGAATTCGCATAATTAGTACAATAATATCTCTGTCTGCGCCTGCACGCGTATGACGGAATTTTATATCAAAAAGGATGTTTTTTTTTACAGTGGGCTTTTCGCGCGAAAACCCGTAACGCGCGTGTCGACCACACGCGTTTTTAATAATATCACGGCGCACTGTTATTCGAAACGTGGTATGCGTCGCTGAAAACGTACGAGCCTTTGATTTTCGTCGACAATGATTGTCGGAGTCGAAAACGCGACGGAGAAAAACGAGTATTATTCAAAACCACGTCGAAGATTGGCGTTATGGATTACATGTGAAAATAGAAGGGGGTGGAAACCGAAAGCGGCGTCCGACGTGACGGTCGGTGAAAAAAAAAACCCCCCCTCGGCCGGCTACTGACAAATCGTTTTTTCGTAGATAATATGCGCACAGACGAGCGCGCGCGCTATTTATACTATTCGCGCTGTGTGCGTGTTCACATTTGAATTTCCATCACAAAGCGACGGTATTAAAATCGAAAACTAAGTAACAGAAGCCCCGGGCGATGGTAAATATACATAATATAAGTGTATAGTCATACAGCTAGTGTACGGGCAGGGAGCAAAACGTGTTATTATATAAACGCGCGAGTGTGTAGACGCAAGTTTAGCAACGGCGAAACGTCCTTAATGCATCATGCGGTCGGATTTCCGATAAGGCCCCTCGTCGTCGGCCCTCCTCGACGCCACGGCCGTCGAATTGGGGATAAGGACGTTCGTATACGGGGTGCGTCCCTCGGTGTTTATGTCTGCGCCAAGAATATTTCTTTCCAAAATTTACCCGTACTGTCGAAACACGCGACATTACAATGACGATAATGGAATATTACGGGGAAGTTTTGTTTTCACTATCGTTAATAAATCGCAATCGTCATGTTCGACGGATGATTTCCTTCTCTTTCGAATCGCCGCGAAAAACCGAGACTGCGAATCGACTAGAGCAAATTATTACACGACGATGTGAGATTATAGAAAAAAAAAAACAAAACAAAATCAAAACCTGCACGGCGTCGAAACGTAGAAAATAATATTTAAAAAATTGTATTTCCGTAATAAAAAAAGACAGAGCCCAGGGCGGAGACACCGAGCGACAAACACGGCGAGCGAGACACCCTGTGAAGTAACCGTGCCACTTGAAAGTCGTACGTCATATTACAGGAACAGTTCGGATGATCCTCCGCGTGCATATATATATAAGAGATTTATTTAAAATATTCAGAAGTCGCCGTCCCGTTTGTTCGTGTTTGTGCGCGCGGTCGGGCGAATGCAACGAGGGTGATATGGATTTCGCGGAGACGAGAGCTGGGCGGCGGCGGCGGCGGCGGCGGACGAGTGTACGGACGGGGAAATGGAAGGACGAGAAGGAGTGAAAGAGAGAGAGAGAGAGGGAGTCTAAAAATTACGGTTAGCCTTGAGGGTCCATTCATCACGGGCCGAAAACTCGCACTGACAACACAATTTCTAGATAAAACCCCGTCCGCGAAAGTCCCTGTGGCGGCGTCGGCGGCCGGAACCCAGCAATTGGCCGTGTATACGCCGTGAACTACCAGGACCGGCGGCGACGGCGACGGCGGGGCGAAGGGACGCTCGGCGCGGAAAGGACGAGAGCCGGGGGATGGGGAGGGCGAGGGATAACGTCCGGGGCACATAACTACTACGGGTAGAACGTCGGTGGAAAAATTCAATCCCCCCGGGCGCAGAAAACTGCGACGTGCGTCGCCGAATTTCAATTTGATAAACGGTTACCGGGTATCCACCGCCATACCTATATATTGTATAATACAACATCGCACACAGCGACTATATACCAAAGTGTGTGTATATATATTTATATTTCGCGCGGGCCGATCGCGCACCGGATCGTGTTACGAGACGCGCGTGTTTTTTCTATTTTCAATTTTTTCCCATCCCGCGATCCTCGAAAACGGTCGGACTAACGGCGGCGGTACACTACTACTACTACTACTACTACTATACTCGAACGGTATATACACACTCGAATCAGTAGAGGCGATAAATATCGCGGGGGTTTTTTTTTTTTTTTTTGCGGTGGAGGGGCACTCCGACACCCCGCCCGGCGTGCGGTATATATACCTACACATATTACCTATTTCATATATATATATAGTATATACGTACATGATAACGACGGACGCGTAAATATACGAGGTGAACCGCGAGGGGCTTTCGACGTGAAAAAGAAATAAAAGTGTATGAAAAATATATAAATATTTCGGTACGGCGGCGCCGGGGGTGGAAGAAAAAAAAAACGAGAAATTGGAACCGAGGTTTTCGGGGAAAAAAATTGACCCGCTCCTCTGCCGCAGTCCGTCTACCTCTCCCTCACCCGTCCTATATACTTTTCCGTCTCGTATTAATTATAAATCAGTGTAATTTATTGCTCCCACTGCGCTCTCCGTTATGCGAGGATGCCCATTTTTGCAGTATCCAAAGTGTATATACGTATATACATACATATCATATTATGTGCGTGTGTGTGTGTGTGTGTAAATAAAAATAAATAAATAAAAAAAACCTCCGGATAACTATATAATAAAAGGACTTATGTATATACGACGCGTATACGCGTTTAAACGGTGTATTCAGTTACTGTGCTGCAGTATTTCGTACTTATTGCCGCGCATTAACCGATCCCCGGACGTTTTTATAATCTCGACGGTACTAATATCACTTAAAAAAAACGGGAAAACGACGTAAAATATTAAACGGGACGACTATACCGCGACGCGCGGTGAATCGCTTATTTCCCGAGGACCCGCTGCAGTATTTATAGCGATTTCGGGCCGGACGATATTATACGTATTATTACGCGCGATCGTCCTTTATTTTAATTCGAATCGCCGTCTCTAGCTGCATTAATTCAAACGCTTATTATACATCTAGCCGTCTGTATATATATATATTATAGTCGTGTATATATTTATAATATTGTTACCGGATAATTTCCATTTTACTGCGGAGACAACACTTGCAAAGGGACGCGCGGAAGGAGTTTCACTGCGGATCGCAACGGTGGCGGGGCGAGACGGTTCTGCGAACTCGACTACGGTGCACTGGGAATAAAATTATTAATTATTATTTGACCGCGCGAAACGCGTAATGTTATACGTATATAAAACATACACGCGGAGATATATTTATATATATATAGAGAGAGAGAGAAAGCTATGCAGATATCATATTTTCAGCGTTAAGACGTGTTATTATTACTGCATTAACGTACTCCGCGTTTCTAACGTACAATTATAATGTCTATATATCGTATACTATTAATGCTACGCGAAACTTGCACTACATCAAACTCTTGTTGCGCTATATATTATAATATATATATATATATATATATATATATTGAGTATAATCGACCGACTCGGAGCGCATTCGCAGAAACATGCACTCGCGCCGTTATTATAATATTATAATGTCGGTCGGTCGGTTTATTTGATTTTCCCGAGACTATACGATATCCATGTTGTTTTCTAATACTTAGCAGCTGCCCTTTTACGTCGGTAATCTCGCATCCGCGACCCCGGCGCTGCGCCGTAGTGGCGTTCGATTGTTGTACAAAACTTATATTCTATTCATTCGTACCGATAAAATACACTTAGTGCCGCGCGTTCGTTTAATACGGTTCGAAACGACCGAATTACCGAAAACAATAAATTCCGAATTAATTCATCAACTGCTTAAGCCTGTGCGGGCTAAGACCGCGCGCGTCTTTTTAAGCCCGCGGGGATGTAATAAGCTATCGTTTTGCACTGTTGCCGGCTCAGAGACCTCGCGTTCCACGCACCAAAGTCGTAAGTCGATTTTTTTCAACGCGGTCGATATCGAAATGCCAACCCTTGAAAAGCGCATAAATCTACGTTACCGTACGGTAGCCGCCCATTTCACAAGCCGTTAATAGAATAGCGTGTCCATCGCGCGACAATTATTTATAGTCTTCGAGATTCAGAAGTTTTATCCGATTTCGTGAATCACAGGACGCATGAGAATACACGCCCCGCTTCCCGCGTGGCGTCAAATGTTTCGATTGATTTTCGAAAAATAACTTGAAAACAAACAGTCGTTTCGACATTAACTAATGCTTTACCGTTTGGAATTGTAAAAGAAACAAATGAAAAACAACGCACTTTTAATTAATCTATTAATCTATCTATAGTTTAAAAAAAAAGTCTAATTATTATAAACTCTAACAGTAGACTCGCCGGTAAAAATTAAGATTTTAAAATATAATACGTAGTATGCAAAGTAGGCGCGCGTCGTGACCTAATATATTAACGAACTGAAACGTCTTGGAATCGATTTAATAACAAATAAATATGGTAACATTTTAAAACGCGTTAAAACCTGACCGAGGTAACATTATCATATAATCTCACGGGTTATATACCAGCAGGATTAGCATGAGTAAAATGGGTTATGACGTGACATCGGTTAGACGGGCAAACAAAATACACTCTGTTTACACTATTATGATTTGAGTGTTGAACTTTTACACGCGTCTTGTTTGATAATAATAATAGTGTGGGCCGCGTTTTAATGATTTCGGGTATAGACCGTTGTGCTGTGCGCAAGTTTTTTTAATAAGTCACTCGTTTCGCGCGATGCTGCAGCTGTGCCGCGCGTGTAGTCGAAAATGTACATTAAAACATTATACTAATCGTTAGTCTCTATTTTACGACGATCAAATCCGTTGGAAAAAATCTCATTTCACGACAATATTTGAACTGATGTACATAATATAATATTTATAATAATATATATATATATAATATTATGTATATAGCGTAGAGATTCGTCGGATCGTAATTTTAAAAAACCCGTCCGGCACACTTGGCCTTTTTCGCGTCAAGCGTTTTGAGCAGATGGCGTTTTAATTAAAAAACTTAAGTTTCGAACGAAATTCGGATTATTATACGATATTCTCAATAGGCGTCGTCGAGGAAACAATTGTTGTCGTCCACACTGCGCCTCGGCTGTGCGCTATTCGTAACAATACAATCGTTTATAAACCGTTTAATTCGACTTTTACGAGTCGCGTTTCGCGTTATTAATCGCCGCCAGTAGACTCGATCAATTCGCACGAGAACACTACACGCCGTGATAATAATATACCGCGGACTAATAGTTCGACGTTAAAGCGTTTATGGTCTCGTGAAAACCAAGTGCCTATAAAATGATAAGGGCGAAAAGTACATTCGCTTGCGGTTACGCGCGGCGTTTCATTGCGATATTATTCTAAACGCCGAAAGGGCTCGTTTCGTCGCAGACGTATATTTTATATAGTTATGCTATTAAAATAAATTATTAGCGATTTATTTCCCGGCAGTTGGCACAGATAATACTGCGTTGGTGTTTCGTTTCGTCAAACTTCTTTTTAACCCTCCCCGCCGTTATTTTAAAAATAGTACGCGCGAATAAAAATAAAAAAAAAACCGCTCGAAACCTGCGAAAATATTATTTCAACGAGGTCCGGGTGCATTATACGAGACGACGCGCGAGAAAACCCGGGCTGACAAAACAAATATTGCACAACAATTAGGAATTTTTTTGCGAAAAATCGCGAGATTCGTCTGCTTCGCGCCACCGGCGAGAGTGCTTTAATATTAATTTAATTTAATTTTTAATCAGACATGAGTCTTATCGGTTTAAATTTTTTGTTAGTAATTATTGTGAGTTGCGACTCGGGAACATGGTCTTTTATAAAACTTGCGCGAGAATACATTTTTATGTCATCGTTTCGAAAAGAAAAAAAAACGAGGAAAAAAGTTTTAAAAAACATCGTACTCGAGCGTATACGACGGCGGCGGCGGCCGCGTTTACCTACTCGAATAAAATATAATGATATTATGTACGACGCACATCGTCAAAAGTCGATTGAAAGGACGAAGAGCCGCCGTCGTCGTCGTCGCGTTATTAATGCGCTTGACTGCGCCGCGGTTCTCCGCCGCCGCCGCCGCTCCCGATTCCGCCGCATTATAATTATTATTATTGTGGCTCATTGTGTTAAAATTATGGTATCCGTCGGGCGGGAGAAGAAAAGCCGACCGGATGGTTTTAATAACTGTAAATGGCAGGTAAGATGAGAAAAAAAAAAAAACGAACGAACGAACCGACGGACGTGGCGAGGCGTAAAGTTCTTAACAACGTGACGCGCCCGGGCTATTCATCAGAGGGTCGAAGAGACGCCACGCCGCCTTCGCCGCCGCCGCCGCCGCCGCCACAGTGCCGAACGCAAATCCTCGTGTCGAGAAAGTTGTAAATTATAACGAGATAAAAAAAAAAAAAAAAATTATACGAATAAAAAAAAAAAAAAAAGCAAAGAAGAAATAGCAGCAGGGTTGATCCCCGGGGAGAGGGTAGTGGTAAGGGCGGCGACTAGGGAAGGGGTTCTGCTGCAGCAGGGTTAAAGGTCTACCCCGAGCGTCTATCAATCTTCATCGGTCACCCGTCCCCGCAGATCCTCGCCCCGTCTCCACGCGCCCGGTGCGCGGGCTCCTTCGTCCTTACCCCGCGCGATCTCTCCGACCGGCTCGGCCCCGCCGGGACTTATTCGGGTGATAATATCAAAATGTTTTTGCCCATTAATTTCGCGAGCAGCGACTCCGGCCCCGAAGACAGCGGTCCGCCGTTTCACTATACGCGCGCGCGTGTGGTAATAGGTACGCGCTATTGTAGTACGCGTCGCCCGATATTGTTATGACCTCCGACGCGGTGCATCGGTTCGTTAACGCGAGGGGGCGCGTTAAAAGTTTAACGCGCCGCTCCTCGGGAGTTATTTAAGACGACGAACGCGTTTACGAGAAAAACAAACCGGCCCGTCGAAATCGCGATATACGCGAATGATAACAATAGACGCGCGGAAACCGAACGAAATCGACATCGACTACGCCGCCGCGCCGTCGAAACGACATGATGGAAATGTATTTCTCGATTCACTCGAAATCTCAACAAAAAAACGATCGATTGTTTTATTTTGAACGCGTTATCGTAGCTCACCGAAAAAGACTACTATTACTATTTCTACTACTACTACTACTACTATCTACTCGTCGGCGAGTAGGTACGCGATCAAGCGGCGAATTATTCTGAAAATTCGATTCAATTGATTTCAACGAATCACGTCAAAAGTGTTACTACTGAGAAATGTTTTTTTTTTTTAACGCAGTCGCGTAAAATACGTTCTAATCACAAATCCTTACAGTAAATAGAATATGTATATAGATCGTATATAAATTAATAAAAGAAAATTATTTACTCAAATTGAATAAAGCGACATCAAACTGATGTTTGTCTACGGTACCTGATGAGCGCACAGTTTTCGGTTCCGTTCCGATCCTGATTGATCCTACGCATTCGTTTCGGAATCCACTGAAAACTACCTCAATGTGGGGGGTGGAGGTGATTTTTAGAATTCGTTTTTCGCGGTCTGATCGCGCCGGCGCGGCGGTGTGCGGGCAGACTTCGGTAATACTATAAAAACGGTGCACCGTAAAAACTCACAAAATACATAAAAAAAATTTGTGATTTCGATCTGCCTAGTTCTACTAAGTTAATTCGATAACATACACACATCGCGTAATGCGCCGTCTACCGCAGAAAAGGAGAGCGTGAATCGAACGTTTAGATTTTGACATTTTTTTGTTTTGTTTTTTTTTTCTTCTATTATTGCGATGTCTCCCGGAAGAATCGAAAAATATGCGCTCGCGTACTTTGCCAATGTATCGAGCGGATTCATACATTATTAACACGCGAATTCGCAGTGAACGTTTGTATATAATAGACGCGAATATCCATCGTTGCAGCAGACGCGCATCGTAAAGTATGGTAGTTTTTGTCAAATCCAAACGAGATTTATACATATTCACGTTTACATACACGTGTGTGTGTGTGTGTGTGTTCATATAAAAACACTTCGATGATTTGTGACTCGATGTAGCGAGTGCACTGTGGGGCAACGTGAATGGAAATCAATGCCGTTCCGAATCAGAGATCAAACGTTTAGAAATTACATTTATTCGGCGTTTGTAAATTCGCGCACCGCAACCGACGGCCACAAAAAGAATGGAATTAATGATTTTCAATTTTCTCGTATAATGTATACGCTAAAGCACAATATATTTTAGAGTTTATCGTGAAAAACGCGTGTGATTCGGACACGAATAATAATTATTGTGCGACGTGCGTCGCAAAGAATATTATGCGTAAATAAAATAACAGATGAAATAATTTCTTAAGCCGCGCGCTGTTTCTAATGCCGAGTTTCGAGAAAAACTGAAAAATATACGGCACACAAATTTAAATTACTCTTAAAAAGTTTCCGAAAACGTCACGGTTTTCTGTATAATTCTCTCGAAAACTATAGCGGAACGTTCAAACGTGACGACATTACAACTGTGCCAGCCGCGTCCACTTTAGTATTAAATAAGAGAACATAATATACACACATATATATATATATATGTGTGTGTGTGTATAAATATTAAAATACGAAATGTTAAATGCGCGACTTTGAGCTTAAATTATATTTTCCCGGGACCGTTATTAAACGCACGACCCGCGAGCGGCAATAAAGTCGTTTCGAAACGCATTCGGATCCGATTTTTGATTATCTCGCGACCATAATAACATCACATCTCGTGTTATATTACACGCGTTCATACGATATACGTATAATATATCCCTCACGCACTTTGCTTTCGGACGAATGTGCGTTTGCCGCGAGGAGAAATGGATTTTCATTTTAAACGATATAATAAAATATATGGAAAAAATAAAAAAAAAAATAAAAATAAATAGGATGTTTCAAATTGAACGGGATCGGAGGTAAGAAATGGGGTTTGAACGGTCTGCGGGATTCTCGATGAAGTGATTTATACGTCGAAACGAGCATAATAAGTCTTTGCGTTACATAAATCGTACACGTCAATCTGCCTTCGATTATCCAAATCCCCGAGATCGTATTCGGAAATACGGCACTTATAATATGTCGAGGGTTTACCATTAATGCGGTTATATATAAATATAATATATTTACATATTATTTTTGTGTGTGTGTGTGTGAATAACTTGTCTACGGGCCCCCGTTTCGACACACGTTTTATAAATAATGTTTTCGACTCCGACGTGTCTGTACGCGAATTGAATATTCATCGGGAGAATGTATTTTTCTGTAAGATGTTTTTTTTTCTTTTTTTTTTTCGAGACGTTCCCTCGTTGTCAATCAACAGTGTATTAATAACTACAGCTGAGATTTCGATGAACTTTACATATAATTTCGTAAAAACTAACTATGCGATGTTCGTTTTGCTACGAATTCCCGTGTCCTCTATTGAAATACGAATTTTTATTTTCCCGTATTATTATTTAAGAATATTGAATGTAAAGAGTGATTTTCATATTTTTTTGTTCAGTGCGCTTTGTGCGTTTTTCGATATTTTCCATTCGAGTTCAATATTTTTACGAGACGACATATCTAAAAAATTATTATTATTATTATAGACTTTGGGAAATAATTTCACAGCTCACTACGTGAGTACCTCGAAAAATGTATACTTGACCGGCCACTCGAGTGTTTTCAATTAAATCGTTTGGACTCAAATAAAAATTTATTTACAAATACAATTATCAAATAAGAAATCGGTGCGATATTTTTTTTTTAATTTATAAAGCACGAAGGCGTTTTCATTTCAGAATTTTATTGGAGTTTTTAATAACATTACCAACCCGGCAGCCCTAGTAACAAGGGCGTCTTCAAGGAGTGATAAAAGAAGGCTCATAAACTATAACTTTTTATTTTTTATATTTTTATTTTGTTAATTTAATTATAAATTGAATAATTAATTTTTTTCCGAAACGTGATCGATATAATTTTTAAAAAATGTTAATCAATTGTCTTTTATTTTAATTTATTTCTAATTGCTCAATTTTACTTATTGCTAATTAAATTATAACTGACTCGATTGGGGAGTCAAATGAGTAAGTTGTAAACGAGGACGTTCACAGGGACACTTTTATCAATTTAAATAATATGATCGCTTTGCGAAGAACGAAAGAAAATTTGTTTTTATAATATTTAATTCATTAATATTCTTAAAAACACTTTAATACATATTACGTATATACTTACAATTATATCAATAAGAATAATATTTGTGCGACTCAAATTAATGATTATATATTTAAAGGATTTGTAACGCTGTTGGTATTTATTATTACACGATAAATGTAGACCCTAATTAGTAAATTAGCAAATAACATTGAAATCGAGCGCGACGCCGCGACACGCGTACGCGAGAACGACGTAAAACTCGCGGACGCCGCGTCGTCGTCCACTCGATTTCAAACAAAATGCACTTAATTATTGTCTCGTCTGTGCACTGCACATGTATGCAATCATGCTATGTCGTATCGTAACCGATCAGCTAGACGAGTGAACGTCACTCGCACAAATCAGGCGTTTATTGTATTTTTTTTTTGGCAACTTCCATAGGAATAATACGACTAATTATTATTGAAATTGACGCAGTTTAACATGACATAATGATATATCTATAACATTAAAAGTGACTCTATTTATGAAAATCAATTGGCGTGAAACGAGTTTAAGATATAATATATGTTTATACGTATATATAACTACCCTCGGAGTACACAAGTAACTATTAAAACGAAACGCCGTTCGAGAACGAAAAACATTTTCACGATTAAAAAATACCGGTTTTTACTATGATTTATTATCGTTATTCGACGGAACGCGAGACTTGTATGATGCAAAAGAGATTTTCGAGTTATTTTTTTAATAAAAACATTATTTTAATCGAATAAAAATAAGTAGTTACCCAATAAGACGAAATTAGTTTTTATAATTGTATTCGCTAAAAGCACGTATTTAAATAATGATGTATTATAATTTCATAACTTTGAAAAAAAAATTATAATTTCGATGTGACGTATTAATATCGAAGGGAATTAAACAATTATCTAAAAATAAGACACTAGATTGTTTCAGCTCGTTGTGGGCAATTAAAAAGTGTAAAATTTAAAAAATCGAATTCGTCCGGTCATCGACGAAGCAATATTTCAACTTTGTTTTCGACGATAAATTTCTATGAGATTGTTTACTTAATTTACATCGCATCGACGTTTTTCCGTTTATTTTTGCGTTTTTCGAGTTTTGTAATTTACTGTTGATAAAATATCGACGTGGCACTATTTTATCGTACTAATATTTTGTGCGTTCGCGGCGGACGGATTTCCAGAACGTCTGATCCGTCAGACGTTTTCCGTCTGTATTTTCGAGACGTACTGCCTTCGCGATTCGTCGATACTCTAAACGTTTCGCAATTAACATAATTAATCGCGTTCATAAACCGAACTTATAAATGTAACAATGGCGCACTGATTGCAAATAATTCGCAGCGATTTCGATTGCTACAATTTAGCGACCAAAAAAAAAAAAAAACAACAACAAAAAGCAAAAGCTTTTACGGGACAATTATATTACGCGGGCGCTAAATACATATTATATTTGCCGCGCATAAAACCGCCAATATTAATAATTGTTATTGTATTATTTGGCCGTTTCATAAAGTCGACGCGTATATAAACGCGAACGCGTCGCGTGCGGTTTTCGGACTAAATAAAGGTGCGACGAACGTAATAGAGACCAAAATAGAACCCGTTACAAAAACTTGCGGTTTTTAAGCATATACAACAAACGCGCCCGAATCGTTTTGTTTTTTAATTTTTCGATCGAAAATTCAGACGTACTACGACAACGAATAAATAATTATATTTTTCTCGGTCGTATTCCGGATGTGTATAGAGGAGCAAGCGATATTAGTTAACACACGTTTATTACGGTCGTTAATCGTTCCACGGCCGGCCTAGATTATTTTTATTATATTATTATTTTATTTTTTGTATTTCGTCATACGCTGAGAATTCGCCGGACTCCGAATAACTTTTTTGCGTTCAAAAAAAAAAAATTAACATCTTGAGCAGAAATATATATCATATTATTCACATAAGTGAAACATAAGTTAACTTGAAAAATAGGAAATCATTTTTAAGTATCGAAAATGCACCCCCGTAGTTTAGATTTAATAAAGCCGTTTTTAATATTATTATGATACATAAATACATACCATAAGTGTGCCGGATTTTTTTGTAATAGGATTCCGTCTCTCAAAGTATACTTATAAATAAACACTTGCTTGTAGTTTAATATGTAATTTCTTTGTTAACGTTTTGAGGTTTTGATTTTGTATTAAAATTTAAATCACATATTATGTAGAAAATTAACATACGACTTTTAGCAGAGCGATTTTTTTTTCCCGTTGAAAATTTAGGCGCTACGGTATGTAAAAATGTTTAATTCGATTGACTTATATATGACTTATATCGTTTGTGAAAAAAAAAAACAAAACCAAACAATGGGTCACTTATATAACCACCGGCTTAACAACCTTTAATGTGTTTAAACGCGAAAACTTTTACTATATTATTTTATTGAAATTTTAAGGGTTCTTTACAAAAACACAAGCTTAAGTAAGCTTACGGCTAGAAAATCTCAACGTCACCCGTATAAACTACTTATGCAAATGCACGTAAGTAGAGGTAATTTCAAACGTCATAAAAATAGTTAATATACATACATATTAAAAACAACGGGGCAAACTTAAATACTTAAGGGTGAAAATTATTCGCTATGTTTTAGAATATTTAAGTACTCGTTTTATAGTAATTCCACGGCAATCGTTATAATACCCAGACATATACGCACAACGTCGTCTACCAATTATGTTTAGCTAAAACATCACATACCAACAACATTATATTATTATAACGCCAACAATAATATTTATAATACGCTTATTAAAATACGTAGGTAATAAAAAAAATAAGATACTTATACGCGTTTGTTTTTTGTACATCCACATATATGTGTGTATTTTTTTTTTTTTTTTGATATGAAAATAAAAAAATTAATTTGGTTTGATTTCTTCCGTACTTTTTATCTTCAACCCTTTTATCAACCTGAAAGCGAGAAAAACGACTTCGATAAATTACAGCTCAACTAACGCGGAAAAACGCGTAAATCAAAATTACATACTCTTCGACTTCTGTTTTAGTTTCCGTCTCCGAGGTCTTGTTCAATATTTTTTGTAAGGCGCCGATCATGAAGGCTGTAAACACACACGTGAAAAAAAATAAAACGTTTGTTTTATCGCATATATTGTCAAGTAAATTGAAAGTTGTCAGTATCGATATTACTTTTCGAAGATTTATTATCGAGTTTGCAATTTTTATCGACGGTTTTAGGTTTCCTTCCACCCAATGAATTTAATTCTTTTAAGGATTTCGCTTCGCCGGTCACGGTATCGATCGGTATGTCAAGTGCATTTAATTTTTCCATGATATCTTTTTCGTTATACGACAAGCAACTGATGGCGTAATCCTGTTTTTCCTCTAAGTCTTAAACGAAAACGATTTACATTAATAACGGTGCGCCGGAGTGGATGCATCGAATCGAGTAGTTTCCATTGCGCTTTAGTTATGACATAATAACTATACGACGTTTGACTTTTCAGCCATTTCGGAATTAAAACGAGTCGCGTCGTTTTTACACTGCTGGTTTTTTTTTTTTTTCTCTCGTGAATAAAATATTATAGGCGATTTTTAATCGACCGAAGTGCCGTTTTTATTTTCGAATCGCACTCACGCGTACCACATGCGCGAACATAGGGGTAGGGGGAGCACTTGGCGTTCCAAATTCCAATATTAGCAACAGCCTCGGTTATTTTTAAACGTACTTATTTTTTTTTATATCAGTGTGACCGGGGGGTTTAATATTAGTGCTATTTTTAAACGCACTATTTGCGAAAGATATTTTTTTCATTAAAGTTATTTGAAAAACTGGTCCAGAAGCCGTATGTACACCGATGAATAAAAAAAAAAAAACTATATAATTATTACGCATAATTTTTCGACTCGAATCGCGTCTACGGGGTTCCCGAGGTACCCCACCCTATACTATACTGACTTTGCGAGTGACTTGCGCTGATTTCTTGTTCTTCGTCCAACTCTTTTTGCAATTTCATTTTTTGTAACATCTCGCACACTTTGGCGTAAAGCTCTATGGTTTGTTTCTCGAGATCTTTGACGATTTTACCGATGTTTTCCGGATAACTGTAGTCCTCTTTCAAGCATTTCAAAAACTCCAACGCCCATTGTATCTGATTGATACCTGTTACGACACGGACAGACGAGTGGATTACGCGAACGTTAAGTAGAGCCGTTTTACGTTCACGTTATCGCGAACAGGACCGCTCTTAATGGGGGGGGGGAGGCTGCGGGGCCCATGCCCCGGGCGTCGCACTTGCAAGTCGAACTTGTTTTTTTTTAAACCGTGAGTCGCAGAAAAAGTTATATCCTATACAATATAATGGGTATAACATAATTTATAAGTATTATTATACAGTGAAATCATCGATGTAGTAGTATACATTTATCGCTCATCGACTGCCAACGTTATCTGATCTACCGGGGCGAATGTTTATCGGTCACGGCGGGAAAAATTATAATATTTTATTTATATCCAAGTATTTGCATGTAGAGGGTGAAAAAACCAAGCGGGGTTCGCGATGATATTTTGGCCCCGGACCTAAGAGCGACCCCGCCGATCGGTAGACATCGTAACGTGACGATGATAAACAACAACAATCTCACCGCACTGGACGCCCGGCTCTTTGCCGTACACCGACCACAGCACCGCGATGAGATTGTCGAACAACATGGAGAACGGCATTTGCAGCGCGTACTTCTTGGCGTCCACATTTTGCGGGCCGATGCGAAAATTGTACAGTCGCGGCTGCAACGAAATGGACCGGGCGATACGGTTTGGGTCGTCGGTATCGTCGTCTCTGTAAAACAAACCGGTCGGACGTTAGATGCGATCGGTGGCCGGAAAATGCGCGCGTTCGTTCGCATTTACATGTTGGACGTGGGTGGCACGATTTTCTCTTCGCTTTCAGCCATTTTCGTCGGATTGAAAACAATAAAAACTCAATTTGTAAATGTAATTTGAAAACGTTCGATAATTTAATATGAATCGCTTGTTTAATCGGATAGACGAGAAAATGACGTTTCGTGTGCGTAACCATGAAATCTGATAACAAAGTTCGATAAAATTTGTAAACAAGATTTAAACATTTCGCACGAACCAATGCAAAATACATATGACGTAACGGAACAAACGAAAACAAACTATTTAGATTACGCGTGAATTTTACGATTATGCGAATTTTTAAATTTCACTACAAAAACTCGCGGATTTATTTTAAATTCGTAGATACTAAAAAATGCACCCTATGTTTACATTTTGGTTATGATTTTAATGATTTTATATTTTAATATTCAAAATTTACGGTTCATCAAAAATCGCATTAGTTATTAATAATATTTACAGGCACAAAAAGTTTAAAACATCTTCTCAATTAAAATGGAAATTATAAATTTATGACCGAGTTATGAATATATTATAATCACATCATTTTTTCTTTTTTTTTTTAATACGAATAAAATATCTCCATCAACAAAAACATTATTTCGGGGTAGAATAAAATTATTGGTTTGTTCGATTTTACGAAAACGCGTTTTGTACGCGTTTTTTGTTTGTTAAATAATAGTAATTTAAAAAATAAAATAAATAGTTGACTGCTAGCTTTCATAACGCGACGCGTGCAAATAAAATACGAAGTTTTTAACATTTTTAACTGTGGTCAGATATTAGTGTAAAAACCATCATAGTTTTGGAAATATTTCACATCGATATCAATAGATATAATATATTGAACGATTGTTCAATCGTAAAGCAGCCGTGCACAATACGACCGAGCAAATGAGAAATGAACGGTTAACTCGTTGAATCCGAATTCCACGAGTACATCATAATATACTTGGGTTTATACGAAGTATGAAAATCGATCGAACAGTGGTGTGGAAATTCTCGCGGGCGGCGATTTCCCACAAAATGTCGTGCAGAGATCAAATGAAAATCGAACGAGACGGATTTAGGAGATCAGCGGAGATTGATGAAAAAAAGAAAGAATTGAAAACATCTAAAAGGTACGGAAGGCAATAAGACGCGATAAAGAATGATCCTAATGCGTGACTTATAGATAGACGGCAAATCTTTTTTAATAGGAAGGCACTCGGTTGCAAATGAAAACGCAGATTGAGGTGGATCGCTCGGGAAGGGCGAGGCCGAGAATGTAAATCCTACAGATAAACGAAATGCAAAGGGTTTTTGCTCGAAAATATTACCGTGACCGAATCAGAAAAATATTTACTCTTAATGTATTTACAGTTCGGAATCGTTTTTATTAATCAGAGTCGTCGGGACACGTTCGCGTCTCTCCGGAAATGTTTTTTTTTTTTTCGTTTTATCGTAACGCATTATCATTACAATAGAATAGAAAACAACGCGCGTCCCTCTGTTGCTGTGAATAAATCGTAAAAAAAATTAAAAAAATTAAAACGATTGCTCTAGGACAAATATTGGCACTCAAAAAATATAGCGACATATTGACATTATCGTTCAAGAATGGACGACACATAATGACGGATTATCCATATCGACGGTAACATATTATACGTGTTAAATATAATATATCGTTAGAGTTTGTCCCTCTACCAGGAAATAAAAAATCTATAATTACGATCGTGTACGGTACTTCAATGGATTCGGCGGTGAAACATTAAACTTCCCTCGCTCGATTCTGGTATACTCGCGTTACGATTATTCGTCACCGAATCTTGTTAATTCTAAACCTACTTCACTTGAAATCACCTCTTTAAAGACGATCGATTGTCGAAATACGACACTTTAAACGAACCGAACATGAATATATATACTATATTGTTTCTCGCGAATACTCGTGGCGAATACTCAATAAAACTAGAAAAAAAAAACGGTCCCAACCTTATATTATATGATATTAATATTCACGTTTTTGGATTACATTTTCGAACCGGTCCATTTACTCTAATCGTGTTAAAAATTACCCATCAAATTTACATACATTTACTTCAAAAACCCCCGGCCGGTTAAATAACAGTAATGGTATCGTTTAAATTTTTAGATTCAATTTAATTAAAAAAATCGGCTATGTAATTATTAAATATTGATTTCACTTTTCGATTATGTGTTATCACTATATATTATATTTTAATTAGACTTAAAAACGTAATAAACTGTGTTGAATTCTTTATATTATCATTTTTTATTATTTATATTAATTCAATTAAAATCCCAGCTCTCGGAAATATTACCAGACCCGAATGACGCACGTATAAATAAATAGAAAAGAAAAAAAAAAACCGAACGCGCGTCAATGTTACATTCTTCTCACTATCCAAACATAAAATTATAAATATAAATTAAACTTATTCGGCGCGGCGCGTTCTCTCGATCCCGCTGCAGTATAATTCAATAGAAAACGATCTACTCGCTGACGAGGTCGCAGTAAACTACTCGCAATTACCATACACGTCTCTGCAACCGTCAACAATAATAATACAAATTATAATTACGTTAAAATTTTCGCGAAACGTGCCATACCTGGTTCGTATTCATTCCCGGTCCGTATATCCATTATGCCGCGCCGCCGTCGCTGCGGTAAGTGTTTCGACGTATATAAACACAAAACGGACTAATTAAAAGACGAATTAAACATTACATGTTTCGTTTCAGTAGAAATGTTTAATTATAATATCTTGTCGTTTCCGAGCAGACGTATTCGGTGCGTTTCACGCGCGGTAAACGACGACGTCTCGCGAGTCGATATTTATATTTAACACTTCGAACGCGAAATATAAGAACGAGAATGTCACAGCGATTGTTTACGATAATCATTATTGAAAACGCAGCGCTGCTGTAGCAAATGCGACGTGTTTCGCGCAACCGAATGAATATTTTCCGACCCTCTCCGTACCCTAATGCGCGCCCGTCAATATTTCCCAAAATCGAAAAACGGCACTGTCGTCGTCGCGCGTTGGTAATTTTGTTTTTATTATTTTTTATTCGTTTCGCGTAGGTACGTTTTAGTAGAGTCGCGTAAAGTGCAGTAACCACCGCGAGGTAACTCGGACGACAATAGATTCAGCGACGCATTTGAGTGTTTCGAAGTCGAATTGCGTACGTTTTTATCTCGCCGTCGGTCACCGCCGTTAAAAAAAAAAATAATAAAACGGGACATTATCGTGTACGCACGTCGGTTTAGCGGGCGTTTTCGTTTGGCGGGTTTTAAGCCACCGCATTTTTGCGCCGTTTTTATCATTATTATTATTTACATCGTATCGAGTTTAGCGTTTCAAAAGAATTTTTCTAGTACCTAGTCGAACATTTTCATCGTGTCACACTGATTTTATTTCACGGAGCCGACGAAGCGACAAAGCTTCACAGACTAAAGGTATATTATACTATTTTATTTGATCGTTACTTTTCCATAAAGCCATTGAAGTACGTGTATTTTATAATGTAATATATGCTACACGTCGAAAGGCGATCCCGGTGAAAACGCTCGCGTTCATTCGGCGAGCGAAATCAGAACGACAACTGATTTCCTACCCCTCGCGTCATAGATCACAATATCACAGTCGTATACTTGCGCGTACGTACGTAAATATTCGTCGTTATTGTGCTGCATATATTATTGGGTTTATCGACCGCCGTATAACCGCCGTTGTGTTTATTTTAATTGCTATATCATCAAAATAACGAATTGTCTAAAACCGATATCTGCCTACTATAGTACTTTGGTATGATTGTCGCTTACGAATAGCGCGTGAAAAATTATCTTTGAGCCAGACGAATGATTACAATGTAACAAAAATGAACTGTCTCCGATCTACGTAGTGACTACTCGCCACGAGGGTGGTGTGCGTATTTTTTTATTTCCACGCGAACCCGGCGAAAATCCAAGTGAAATTCGTCTTCTATTGGACCGCGTTAAATTTAAAATTATTTAATAGTTAAAAAAAAGTAAACTTATTCGGAAAAATACTATTAAATAACCTCGAGGAATTTGTCGAAAATATACAAATCATAAACGTTCATATCGCCGAGCAATATACCTAACACGGAAATGTACTAATCCGAAAAAATTATATCCCCGATCAGGGGCGTACTCGAGGGGGAGAGGGAGAGTTTGAACCCCCGCCATGACCTCACTAGTTGTGTGCATTCGTGTTTGTAAATAATATAATTCACTGGAGTAATTTTCTAAAAAGAATTTTTTTAAGAAGGGAAAAAATAAACAAATATTTTTTTTTACAATCTACTGTACATTAGTTTTTATTAAAAACAATGATCTTTTAAACGTTGAGAAAGAATAATTTATTTTATCAAAAACAAAACTGCGTAGAGAAAAAAAAACGTCGTTAGAATAATAGCTGTCTGGACTGCTACTTATCCCTAGGTAAAACTACTACATATAGACATAGAGTCTAAAAAAAACCAAGAAAACTTAATTTTATTCCCCGCATAAAAATTTTTCATTTTTTTAATTTATTTTCAGTAGAGTACATTACCATGTTCATATTGAATATTTTTAAAAACGAGGTGACAAAGTCCCGGTGATAAAAAACAAAATTTTTTCATTCAAAATTCCCGAGTACGCCTCTGTCGTCCCCGATAAATGTTTATAACCCCGAGAAATATATCTGACCCGAAAATCGTTCGAGTACGACGTTTAAAAAATTCGAAAACCAAGAAAAATGTAAATTCGAAATCGAAAACCGAGTAAATCGAACAGAAACGTTTCGTCGAATCTCAACTATCCGATAGAAAATAGAAACGACTCGTGGCGCGTTAAAGACCATAGACCGTCGAACGACCGGCGCGGCGTTTCGTCAGAGCGTCCGCGGAAAAAAACACCCTCGGCGTTCGAAATAATAATCTACACCGTTACGTTGTCGTCACACGGCTAACCGTCGCGAACGACCCCGGCAATCCAGTACGATATAACAATAAATATATAAATCAATGTTGTCGAACGCACGTTGCCGACGGCGAGTACGACACACGTCGAAGGTGTACCACGGCGCGAGTACGTCCTCGACGTGAATATTATTATTTATTTTCGTCGTCGTCGTCGCGCGCGCGAAGAGCAATTTTTTTTCGAAAACTCACAAGGACCCCACCGGCGTTCGAGTGCGCACTGCGCGGTGTTGTCACGCACAATGCGTGTGCGGTTCCAACCAATTGTATCATTACGACCGTGCAGCACGATCGCGCGTGTACGAAAAAAAATCGCCGTGTGTGCGCGCGCGTGTCATTTCGTTTTTATTTTTAAACAAAAAAAATAATAATAACGAGCATATTAATATGATTCACGAGTGTTTAGAAGGATAATAGACGCGCGACCTCGTCCTAGATTTTTATCAGCCGGTTAATTTTCGGCGCCGGTCAATTTTAGCATCGTCGGAACGACGACACTTAATATGGTAACACGTTGTCAATAAATTATTAGTCAATGGTCGAGAACAAAAGCGAAAATACAATTTCTATTTATCTATCGTTATATTGTGCTATATGTGTGAGCGCGAACGAGTGATTTTTTATTTCCGTATGTGCGAGTTTCCATTATTATTTATTTATTTTTTTACACAACGAAAATACAATTTCTATTTATCTATCGTTATATTGTGCTATATGTGTGAGCGCGAACGAGTGATTTTTTATTTCCGTATGTGCGAGTTTCCATTATTATTTATTTATTTTTTTACACAACTATTAACCGCGCCATATTTCCGTAAATATTAGTCGAGATATAGATCATAATATTATATAATCGTACACGTCGTTTATTTATTACTTTTCGGATATCTTTTGATCAGTTATGTGTCACGTTATAACTCATGCGAGTGGCTTTCGAATATATACGTATATATTATTATTATTTTAACCAAATGAACGTCGGGCCGATGCAAATATTTTTAGCGAAAATGAAACGATATCCCGACCGTAACGCGGTCGTAATGAAATGCGAATAAATACGACCAATAAATAGGTACCGTGCGTGTTTGTTATGACGTCGATACGAATGCGGTCGTGGTCACAATCCTCCTCGCCGAATTTTATCATTATACATTTACGAATACCAACCTATTCTAATATTTATGAACATGTTGTATTGTCTACAATTGACGTCCGCGCGCGATAACAGCCATATTATTGTAACAAGAAGTGAGAACATTGGCGTTTACCTCGTTTTATAAACAATATTATTTATAAGCTTATAGAAATGGTACAAAACTATTGAGTCTATTTATTTGACTTAACCGTAGAACACAAACATATCGCTAGCATTAATTTATTTTCTCTTATCTAAATTTGTTTTGTCTAAAGTTTGTGTGGCACACACACACACACACGCGCGCGCGCGCATTATCAGTGGCGTCATTTGGGAAAAACTACTGGGGTGGAAAATTGTTACGGAAAAAAAACCTCCAGAAATAAATGAATCGTTACCGCATTTTTAATCATATAAATGATGAACAGAGTACCTGTTTTAAAACTGTTAAATAACTTGTGTGGTTTGTGTTAACTGGTAATTATAGGTATTACTCGTTTATAGATAAATAATGAAAAACGATAAAACAAAATTAAAAAAAATTAATAGGTACGTATTTTTGATTTCAATTAATTGATTAACAGATTTTTTTGAAAATAAAAATGAACTCGACGGAAATGTTTATTACGACGGCGATAAAAAAAAAATAAATAGAGATTATATCTTATATCATTATAATAAAGTAGGTCCGACTACACAAAATAACTGATGTGTTCGATTTTTTTTATACGTTTCCGGTGCGAAAATCACGATTATTTTTATAGGGTGGCAAAAATATGATTTTTTTTCCCCTGTCGGCGCCCACGACACCCGCTACCCCGCTATAGACTTAAAATAAATATAATCAGTACTACTTACGGCCTGTCAGTGAGTTGAGGTTCGGTGTTCGTGTTGGATTGTGAAAAAAACCAAGTTGAGTAACGGATACGAAAGTCACGATTAAAAGTTCGATCGGTCGTCGACGAGATAAATAATAACACGATCGGCGACATCACGGACTATTACGGAGAGAAAAAAAACCGCGACATTTAAAACCGAGAGAAACTATCCGAACCGCCGTCGACGCTAGACTGATCGTCTGCACGCTGTGCATCGGGGTAGCTGCCGTACTTTTGCGCGTACTGGTTGGGTTGCGCGCGCGGCTCGGTCGTCATTGGTCGGCGGGCGCGAGCAGCTCGGCTTTCGTTCACCGTATTAGACTGACGTAAACTTTCACTTTTTCCGATTTTACACGTCTAATTATAGTTATTAGTGTTATTACTATTGTTACATAATTATAAAATGTATAACGAACTATCTTATATAATATTATCATTAGGTATCTGATAATAACTGATTTGTTCGATTGTTATATACCAGGGGTGGCCACTAACCTTAACTTTGAGAGCCGCAAATTTATAAAGCTAATTCGAGGCGAGCCACGTTGTAAAGCGATGTTTATAAAATGAATACACATTTTTCATTTTAAATCAAATTAAGTGCCAATCCAAACCTAATAACGACGATTGTGACGATAAAAACACTATCTAACACGTTTCTAACGATTCTAACAGAATTTTATATTTATTAATTTTAGTCTAGATTTGGTTCAAGAGCCGCGTGTGGCTCGCGAGCCTCGTTGTGGCCACCCCTGTTATATACGTTTTCGGTGAAAAAATCACGATTTTTTTACGAGGTAGCAAAAATATGATTTTTTTACCTCGTGTAGATAGCGATCGCTATCCCCTATCGGCGCCTATGATTTAAGGGCGGGGGAGAGGCTATAATTTATGTTAAATTCTAAGCGTCCCCGTGTCCTATTACTTATTAGTAAACATTACAGGTAAAAAGTCAAGGGCGGCGCATATTAAAGTTTGATCACAAATTAGGAGAGACTAGTGTACCCCTGCGTTCCCCTTCACTTTAACCACTGCTCCTATTAAACCAATTCTGCACGCCTATGGACATGATTGTGTGTGAGTACGTGTTAATTGTTTGGAAAAGTCGTTCGATAACGTGTCGATACGTATCATACGCTACGGCCGTCCCTTTGAAAATTAAAAACATTTAAACGGCTACCTGCGTATAAAAAAACGCCCTGCGAAAATACTAAAATCTCCAACGTCCTACAGTGCATAATTTATAATATATACGCATTTATGAAATCCGTGTTCAGACTCTCGGCTGTGTAGTTTTGTATTCACATTAAGACGACTATTTATGACGGTTTATAGAAATTACAATAAAGACGACGCGTATAATGGAATTACGCGTTTACGGGCGTTCGACGTTGACGGGTTTTCAATAGGTATTTTAAATTTATGAGTTATTTTAATCAATCGGAAATATACGAGTACATGTGTCCCTCAGGTACACAAATGTAATTATCGTGGTTTTATTTATTTATTTTTTTTTTATCAAAACGTAAATGCTGAAAGAAAATTATACGTTATGTTCACGAGTTTCGTTCTACTCGGTGAAATAATTTTTATGAAAAAAAAATAAAAATAACGCTTCACGCGTTCGAGATGATGGCAACGTTATTGAACGTTTTAAAACAAGTTTTTTCCCGCTGGGAGTCTGGGAAACACATTTCTGGCCGCGTAAAAGTTTCAGGCACAAATAGGCCATTTATCCGTTGAAATTTGAAAAGTAGACTTGGGCGGTTCATATAAGTCACGACTTTGGAAAAATATCAATTGTTTTCTGGAACAATAACGGCCTCGAAAAATAGTCAAACTTTCGGTGGTATCGTAACAGTGGCAAAATTTCTTTTTTCTCGAAATAATATTACGATCAGTACCTACACGTACTATTATATACGTTTAGTTTAAAACCAAACGGTTTATACTCTGTCACACCTGTTTCAACGAATATATTTCTATGAAAAAAAAAATTTAATTAAATTAAAATAATATGATGTCGAATCTGAAATTAACCAATTTTAAAATTAAAATAAAATACACAGTCTTGTTGAAAATATAACGCGATAAATCGCGTTGCACGCGCAGATTGACAACGCAAAGACGAAAAACAAAAACGATATTTGCATTTTAACTCTCGTCAGTCGAGACTGATGCCGTCTGAAGAGTTTATATACGTTTTTCCATAGTCGCGTAATTAAACAACGAATATTATTTTGAGCTAAAATGTAGTTTTGTTTAGTGAATTTGGTACGCCCGTTGCCGAGAGCAAAACGTATTCTCAACTGCCTAAAACGAAATAACTAATGGTGTATAAACACAGTTATGCTCTTTTAGCGTGCTATAGCCCTTGGGCCATACAAAAATATTTTTCAGTGAATTTTCTTATGTTTTCGGGACGCAAAGTTTCTCGCCCTAAACAGTATGGAAATAGTTTCACAACGAGATTTTCATCTGACAAATTATATTATTCCCTTTTTTGAATTTATTTCTAAAATGTTTATGAAAATAGCATTTATGTTATAAAAACGATAAATCCATATACCTAGATACGTACAAATAAAACTACAACAATAAAAGTGCGGATTTTCATACATTTCGATTTCAAGTACAATTCGAACGGCTCGAAAAATCTTTGTCTCGTTTAGACATTTATTTTGACTAGTTCACTGTATAATAAAATAGATAATATGATGATTCCGCGTTCACGTTTCGTTCACAAATCACAAACGTGAACACGCGCGTTCGTTTCGATCACAAATAAGTGCAACACATACGTGGATTATTTTTTTTTACCCGTTTTCCAATAAACAACATTAACCCTGAATTGCTTATCAATTATTGCGAATCGGCTTTTCGCACAAATAAATAATTAACCGTCGGGATTATAATATAAACACCACGGGCATCCACGTGATACGTTTAATCGCTGATTATTTTCATTTTTTTTTTTTATGCACATTTCTAAACCGTTAAATAGAAAGAAAATCGACTTTTTATGAATAATAATTATAATGGGTACATAAAATCAAACCGTATATCACACTGCCGAACGAGCGTGTTCGTTGACCTGTTTATCGCGATTAGTATTATTGCTTTTCTCGTGTTTTAAAACGCAATAAATATTTGTCCTGATTTTTTAACGGGCTGATTTAATTCTTTCAAACTTATTCCATCGCGGTTATCTCGTCGTTACCAAGTCTGGCCGTGTAAGTATAGTTACTTGGTATAACGTCACGCGTTCGGTATATTTCAGTAGTTACGGTCAACGTAAGATCAAACGAATACGTAGTGCCGGCAAACCTCAGAACTTTATGACATAAGCGCACAATTATTGATGTGAGACATAAAACGGATCCAAAAATTAATCAAGGGGGTAGTTAAAATGTATCCAAATCGTATCCAATAGGGTTATTCAACTACTTATAATTTTCGTTATAAAATTTGAAAAAGTATTTCTATTTTGCTCAATAATATTAATATATATTATATTAAATAAATATACAAACATTTTCATTTTTAATGATTGGCTATTGTGATGGTAAGTCGAAAATGTAAAAGTAAAACATCAATTGAATAAGATTTAATAAAATAAGCTCGAATTTACCCCTCTTAGATCCACCAGAGACACGGGGCGTGACATGACTGGTGCCGATTTTCGGATCGAAAACCGTCGTCTGCTACGGTCTCTATCCGACTATAGGTTTCAGTTTTATGTTTTAACAATATAAGTATATTTTCCGTACGAAACACAGAAAACGCACCGCCGCGTCAGAGTTTTCCCCCCCGAGTTACACGTTGGCCGTCGCTAGAGTGGTGTCCGCAACAGAAAAAAATATAAAAAACCGTCGAACCGGTTCCGATTATTTATATTTATATTTATGTTGTGTTATCGGTAAAAAGGAACAAACCCGCACGCACGAATGCGCGTGCACCGGGGGCGGCCACGAGGGCACGATTCTCATCGTTGCGTGATTTCCATCGGAAACAACGCGACTTTGAATTGTAGATTAAACGGTTTGCCATTTGGTTCTCACATGTGTGTGTATCGGCCGTTTACGGTGAAAAAAAAAAACGAAACGAAACGAGAAGAAAAAAAAAACGCCCCACATTATTATTCGCAATCAGTCGACGCTTTGAACTCTTTTATCTGGAATAGCTGCACGCGAAAAATTATTCAATTTTAATTAATAACCGTGTAAAACACGCGTTACCATATCGATCGATTGACCGAAACCGTCGATCGCGTACTATATATTATTATATTGTATAAAGTTTTTCGCCGACAGACGTTCAACAATATTAACGATATCGCCTTCATAATTAACACCGACGAGGACACGCCGACGCCGCCGCGTAGAAAAAATCACCGTCGCTCGAACAGCGTTTTCGTCCGTATACGAGTTAAAAGTACTAAAAGTAAACACGTTCCGAATACCCAAAAATATCGTCTTAGGTCATACCCTCCCGCCGAACGAATGCGTTGCCATTGCTCCGTTTCGCTTCGACCGCGCGCGTTTTTTTTTCTGCTTTTTCATTCGTCCGGCGACATCATTTCCATCGCTCCTATTCCAGTCCCTCGCGGATCGGCGGTGCTGCCTCGTTACGTCACAAAAACAACACTCACACGCACACACAACAACATACAGTCCGGACCTTTGATCGCTTTTATTATTGAAACGTGTGCGTATTCAATTATTTTTCTCGCGCGACCTCGAACTCTCGAATGCGTTCGACTTCTCTCCGTATCATCGACGCCGATTGTTTCGACAATGCACGGCCGTGTTGCGACACCGCAATACACGTTTTCCGCGGACAACGGCGGGCGGTCGCCTTTGGATTATTTCAATCGTTTTGTCCGATTGGAGTTTGGAACTGCGGAGACAATCGCGTCCCGTTCGACGAGCTATAGTGGCGAGTCCGGATTGCGTAGGCGCGTCTTCGGTGCGCCTACGTAATCATAATAATATATTGTGTTGTTGTTAAAACGGCGGCGAACGAGCGCGCTCGATACACTTTTCTCACGTTGAAAATACAATACGACCCGCACACAATGGCCGAGTCTTCCGACCGTATCCCTGGAAATGCTTAACGAGTCGTGTTGTACTTGACAAACGTCGCGCGCCAAGTTAAACAGTAGGCGTTTTCGCGCGGGCGAAGATCACGTATTCGGATTTTACGGAGCCGGCTAAATTGTTCGACTAAATCGTACGTTCAAGTGGGCACGCGGCTTATCACTGAATTGTTTCGAGTTTGCGTTATTTTGTTATTGTTTACGTTTTAAGTCATACAACAGTGAATGTCAATTAAAAACAATACTTCGACAACCGGACTTGGGTACTTTACGATTGATTATTATTGATTGCCGGGTTCATTTGCAGGATGACGTACGGAGTCGATTCTCAGTGCTGCGAGTGCACCTGCAGTTAATTCCCAAAGTTTTTTCTTTTTTTTTTTTACATTAAAGCTACCAAGGAGATACCGCAGGAAGGTGGTGGTTGGCTGACGAGTCAATCGGAAATTTCGTTTAAATTTTATCTCGTATTTAAAATCATCGTGGCTATTTGAAAGTAGGTTAAACTTTTTTCATTTATACGTATATCAAACGGTGCACTGTCGATCGTCGTCATTGTTTGCGTTTTAATTCAAAACACTAGGACGAAAAAAATACCACGAACTCATGTCGAACTGCTGCCACGGTACCTATCTGATGCACAGCGTAATATTCTAGAACGTTCGACTATATAAAAACCGCCACCTCAAATCGATAATATCGTCGTTGCCCGAGATAAAATATTATTTTCCTAACCGATATACAACAACATCGTCGGGGGCATTGCATTGTAAAATAGTCATGACTGGTCAAACGTACAAGTGTATATTATAATTGTTCGCGGGGCTTGAGAACTGTTCGAGAGCCTTCGCCCCGCGCGATTTCGACCAAAGGACGTTTTCTTAATTCGGGTCAAAATTTAACTTTTTACCGCTTCGATTACCGCGCGTATCGTTGCGTTGAAAACGGTCGATTAAAATCAAATGTCAGCACCGTATGTTCGAATACATTGAACTCGGCTAAAGATTATGATATTGCAGTTATTATTGTTATACTGTTTTATCCGATTTCACAGAAGATGCGTATATGGTCGTCGACCAGTCGCCACCCCCCGTCGCAGTTGAATTTCGATCGAATTTTTCGGAAAGTTCACAACCGTGTTTTGACCGAAAGTTGTTTTTGGACTCGTATTCGTCTGTTAATAACAAACATACATTTGATGATAATACGAGTATATCTGTTTCGATGTAATGGTCTTTCAACGTTGTACCGACGACGTCAGCATCACACGCGGTAGTAGTGTATGATATGTGTATCGCCGTGAATATGAGTGTTTTTTTTTTTTTTCTTTTAATTCCATTTATACTTACAACAACATAATAATGACGTGTATACTCCCTCCCCACCCCCTCATTTGCTTCACACATACGCGATACACGTGCTCGAGATGACGTGATGAGAATTTCAACGTTTAAAAAACAATCTCTGAATTTATTTTATTTATTAGGTTTGATTTCGTCTGTACGAAATATTTAACAACATTGAACCGATCAATGCATGTACCAATATAAAACAGATTTATCAGTTACGAATAACGATAAGCAATTTTATTAGTTCGTTAATTCATTATGTTTAAAATATTAATCTACTATTTACAATTCTGAGATTTATCTACTGGGGTCATTGCGTTAAAAGCTTTTAAGTGCTTTATATATTGTTATGAAAAAAAAAAAAAAATGCAATAAACTACCTATAAAAACTAATCTGAGCATTGATATACAAATGTTAATTTATATTAATACGCAGTTAACTATTTTATACAAATATATACGTATGTATATTAATTTACGTTCCGCGAAAGAAAAATAGTCACGAGACACACGTCATAATAATGTTTTTTTTTTGAGAATAAATAAATTACGATACTATAGTATAAAAACGTAGGTTATTTATGAGATGAAAACAACTTTTCGAAAAATAAAATAAAAATAGTTATTAATATTATAGGTAAACGAATTAAAAGTTCGGCAACGAAGAAAATAAAGGCGTGTGAAAGCGTGTTAATTATTGTTTACGACCAATAAATTATATCAACACTGAATTTGGAAATAATAACACATGTTTATTACGCGGAACGATGTGAGTGCGCGCCGGACGTCACTGTAAAAACTGTCGAAATGTGAAAAAAATATGTACGATTAGTAATTACACAAACACCCATTTGGAGCGTCCTTCCCCAATCTTTTTCCACGTTTTTCATCATCAACCGACGATGTTGCGAAAAATTATATATCTCATTCGTGTGGTTTTCTCTCGAGAGGACCTGTTCGATTGTGACCCGTGATGAGACTCGATGAGAAAAAAAAATAACTTTTCTTACACCCGGTCGAAAACTATTTTTCACGTCCCTAGCACCGACGTAAATAAAAACATCGGAAACGTCAGAGTCTAGCGTTAGAAATAAAAAATGAAAAATTCCCCTAAACGATGTAAAACTCGACTCTGCCGTCGAATTAGGTACCTTATACATGACGCGGGAACGGAACGACACGAGTACAAACGAGTAGAACACGCGTTCGCCGTCGTTCGCCCGCGTCGGTAAATCGCTCTCAAGAGTACAAAGTGCGAGCACGAAATATAACGTGTGCGTCGGACGATCGAGTGCCCGACGACGACGACGACGCTCTTTCAGTCCGAGGTGCTCATCGGAACGATGGCGGACAATTTCCCTACTGGACCGACACGCGGGACGACGTCTGTCCCCTCCGTCGGAAATAACGTAATACACAACAGACGTAACGCGGCGGGGAAGAAAACGATTATTATTATTATTATTATTATAACAACAACATCAACAAACAACAACGTAATCGCGCCGCGTCAGCAGCGGGATTCTAAAGGTCGCGCGCCGTTTTATCTTATCTGACACGCGGCGCGGCGAGCGGCTTCGTACACGGTGGGTAAAAAAAAAAAAAAAACGGCGTCGGCGAGTGCGTTAAAAGGAGAACGACCGCGACGAGACGAGTCAAACGCCGCGAGATCGCCACGCAGACGACCGACCACACATCGATCGAGATATCTAGACATTCTTGGACGAACGAGATCGAGACGGAAAACAAGTGACCGACGCGAAGAGGAGACCACCGAATAATACACGCAATATCTCTACGATTATAGATTATAGAATATATTATATTTTTTTTAAATATAACCACTACTACTACTACGAGAACATGTCGAATTGCGCCGACGGTCTGTCCGACATGGTGGCCGGTTCGCTGGCGGGCGCGGCCGTGGTGATGGTCGGCCAACCGTTGGACACGGTCAAGACCAAGTTGCAGACGTTCCGCGGCCTGTACGCCGGGTCCGCGCAGTGCCTGGCCCACACGTACCGCACGTCCGGCGTGCGGGGCCTGTACGCCGGCTCGTCGCCGGCCGTGTTGGCCAGCGTGGCCGAGAACTCGGTGCTGTTCGCGTGCTACGGCCTGTGCCAGCAGATGGTGGCCGCCGTCACCGGGGCCCGCGACGCCAAGCAGATGGACGCGCTCAGCAACGCGTCGGCCGGCTGCGCGGCGTCCTTTTTCTCGTCCGTCGTCCTGTGTCCCGCCGAGCTGGTCAAGATCAAGCTGCAGGCCGGCCGCGAGCTGGCCGAGTCACAGGGCCAACGGTTCCGCGGCTCTGTCTATAAAGTCACAATGGTGAGTCCGTCATAATATTATATTTTATCGCCCGTTAACTGATTTTAATTTATTAACTGATTTGATCTTATATATAAAAACCGATTTCGCTAATTCTTTTTTTATAATATTCCTTGAAGTACGAGGATGGTTTTTACGGAGAGAATTATTGAGAAAATACTAACCCTAAGGGGGTTAAAAGGGGTAAAAATGAAAAAACTGATAAAATAAAAAGTTATACTGCACACGGGCGAAGCCGGGTTATTCAGCTAGTAATATATATATATATATTCCAAGTTGAAAAAATCACCTGGGTCGCGGTTAAATGTCGAGCTTGAGAGTAAATCCGACTTTCGCAAACATTTTGGCACGCGCAATTTTCTCGAGTAGCGGTTTTCATAATAATTATTATTGTTTACCAAATAACGTTATTATTGTTGATGTTGATATTATTGTATCTCGTTCTCTCGCGCGAAACGCGGTTTCTCACTCGACACATTATTATTGCTGCCGGACTATCAACGAAACGACCGCGATAAGTGAATCAATAGCTATACCGCGATTGCGAAGAACGTGTTCGCGCGAACACGCGTTCGTCGCGTTCGCGTTTTGTGAACAGTACGTGGTGAACGCGAGTTTGTTTCTTCAAACACAACGTGCACGTGCACGTCATACTCGTTTTAACGTATAAAATAAAAAACGATTAAATCGGAATAATTCCATTACACGCAACTATTTACACGTTTTTCTAAACTAGAACAAACTCGAGAAAATTTTTTGAGTTTTCATCGATTTCGAAATTCGCACGCAATTTATTAGTATTCTAACATAATATTATTATATCATTCTTCTGTTCAATATTTTTAGTTTTTTTTATATTATACAATCATTAAGACTCTGGTTTTCATTTTTCATAATATTATCCTCGTTTTTTAAAATAAATTTTAAAACATATTTACCATCGGAATATTATCGCGCCGAAATATGACTATTATTTAAAAACAAAATTCTAAATTATTGAATGAAATTAAAGTTATTATATTGATCGCATCTCCGTGAGGCGCCCTGTGTAAGTACTATTTCGTACGTTTTCGAGACGCGTATATAATATAATTCTCCGCCCCAAACTTTGCGTCAACGTCGCTTCCACACCGCTCGTCTCCGTTGCAATTTAAACCGCATTCACTCGGATGCCATCGCCATCGTCACAAACTAATCGAAAACGTCACCAAAAGAAAAAAACGGTCACAACGCTCGCGCAAAAGTTTTTTTTTTTTTAAAAATGACGAATCGAGACCGTCCCGAAATAAATAAAATCCAAAATATCTAAGAGTATCGTTCAACGGAGTTTGGCGGTTCGCGTGTCCGTTTAAGCGATATTATGACATTGGTCCGAGACGATCGCGATTTCGTCTTCGCAAAAAAACTAATAACTGTAACGGCATGACGTCACGTTTGACAGATATTCTAATAGCAGTGTTCGTCGAACACGTTCTCGGAGCGCTTAAAAACAAAAACAATAATTTATAACTTTTGGTTTTCTCATTTTATCGGATAAAATCCTTTTGAACATTTTAATATAATAAATAAAACACGACTGCCTAAACTCGTTACAAATAAAAAAAAAAAACGATTAATATCAACGGTGAAAAAACGGTGACCATTTCGATGAGTCTCAAGGACTCCATTAATTAACAACTTCGACCTATTGTCGAAAGGACGATCGAATTTCGTCAAACGGTACAGTTCCCAAATTTCCGAATTTTGAGTAGGCACATTCTGTGCAATCTCGAAACGTTTGATCCGATTGTTTTGATTTGTTCTTAAATCGAACGCGTGATTCGTACGATCGTCGTTTTCGTCAGATTTAACGCGGTGAGGCCGAATGAGTTTGATAATATATGACGTCGGTATGTTTTCGGAACTGTCCGTGAATATAATTCCGCGTGTGCGACGGTGATACGAGAGCAACGCCACACTTGTACGAGAGGAAGTCGTCCTTAAGACTTGGCACCGTTACCGCTTAATCTCGCGGACCAAGTGCGCTCTTGTCGTCGGAAAAGAGAGAGAGAGAGAGAGGGAAAAAAAGGAAAGTTTGTCAGGAAATACTGCAGCGCGAGACAGTGAATTATGATAAGACGTTGGGTTGACAGCGAAGAAAAACATAAAATGTAATTTTTCAGAAAAAAAAAAAAAAATCCGTCCCGGCTACGGCGACGGCGCACGGAGAATTACAACTGCCGTATTTTATAATTATTAATTGTTTCAAACGTGTGCCGTAAATATTTAATTTTTCTATTTTAATTCCATCGGTGGCAGCCCGACGCACTGTCGAGTTTGTCAGGCGATTCATATTGTGTGTTCCGATAAGAAATCCGCTCGTTTTCGTCTGCGAAACGAGCGGAAAAGGGGAATTCGAGTTGCACCGTTTGAGTGATAATTTAAAAGATTGCCTATCGAAAAATTGGAAAACGCGTTTCGCGCGAGTTTTATCGCCACCGCAGACGTGTCAATTGTCGCTCGCTATTAATCTATCGGGTTTACAAATTTTTCGTCCGACAATTCTATTTTGATTTTATAAAAAAACGCGCGCGCGCGCGCATTCGAAATCGCAATATGGGAGAGACGACAGCGGTCCCGTCGACACGACAATTTTCACGCGGTTTTCACGACGATTAATCTTACGTTCGGTACACATTTACACGTTGCGTATTATTACACTCTCCGTCGTGTCGGATATATCGTTATATTATGTACGATCGCGCGGTGTAGGTATACTAGACCCGTCAATATGGTTTTTGTTTTTTGTTTTTTTTTTCCACGTTCGCCGGAACGTCAACCCGCCAGACATAATGTGATCATCAACTATGTTCGAGGAGCGAAACCGCAGTTGTCTGTAAAGTTTCGACCGAGCACAAAGGGTAATTTTAAGAGGTTGTTTGTTATAGTCGACGACCGAAATAGATTGGTTTCTGTAGTCATCTAATTTTCACGATACCCCCTCGGAATCCGACCGTGCGACGCCGACGTCGCGACATAATAATATTATTATAATATAATATAGTGCATGATAAAAACGACGGTAACAGTGACGAACATAATTAATAATCTATCCGCGAAAACTGCATATAATATCGTATAGGCCGACGGATCAAACTTGAGCCATGAGATTTCCTTTCGAATGAGAACTGCGAACATTCGTCGCCGTCGTAGACCGTTCGTTAGTTTTTCTAAATATTACCGTCATCATTCTCGCCTGCGAGATAGAGGTACTCGCGGCGATTAAAAAATCGTCCGAAAAATTGGATTTCTAAAAATCGATCCCGCGATTCCGCGCCCCTCGCCGCGGCGGCGGTGCCGGAAAACTTTCGTAGCCGTTGAAATCGTATTGTCTAGTCGGCCAAATCGAACCGTTTTCGGCGAAACTTTGAACATCGATCGGGCCGTGGTATGAATAATGCGCGTAATATATTATATTATTGTACTCGCGTTTTCGCGGACTCCGTTTGCCCGAAGGAGACGGCAAAACGAATAATACGCCCGCGCGTGCGTTCGAGATCATTAATCAAGTACGCTATAGTAATAAAGCTCGAGTAGATTACGCGTATCGTTCGCAGGTATGTGTTTTCGAAAGTATCCGTTACTCACACGAGTAGGTACGCACAATGTGTAATTGCAAATCGGCGGCGGCGGCGGCGTTGGCGCCGATGAATCCGAAACGCGTTCGTTTTACATTTTATCGCCGCTCCGACGTTTTTACGCCGATTCGTGTATGTGCGAACACTCGAACGTCGTAACGCGTTTAATTTAGCGAGAGAGAAAAAAAACATCCCCCCCCCCCCCCGGTCTCAATTTATCCGTTTCTTCGCTAAAACGTTAAACGTTCCGGCGCATCATTTACGAATGGTAAAAAATGTTACTGGAATTCAATAGGAAAAAAAACTATCGACGCGAGTTTGAAAAAAAAAAATTTAAAAAAAAAACACAATAATATTACAGGAATCGCATGTCTCCGGGACGGTTTTCGAGTGAAAACGACGCGTATCGTAAAACGATTCTAAACCGTTCGTAAAACGCTATTAAAATAAATCCTCGAAACGACCGTTCAAAACAATAATGTATTCGTAGTCCGAGATATTCGCGATGTATAGGTATATTTTCGGTAAAAAACGGTGAAAATTATTTTGTATCGATACTTTCGAGGCGAAGAATAAAAAAAAAAATAATTCACTTTTGTACAAACATTTGTATGGAAACAAAACCCCCTCGTTTCATCAACGTTTCTCGACAAAAGAAATAATGAGAAATCGAAATTTCTTTAATTCAAGTATCTTTTCTACGACGTTGAATAACTACTGTATAGTATTCTTAAAAACAAAAACCATAATTATTGTTAAACCAATACTTCATACAGTCGCCGCTCGGGAGTCGAATAATAATAATGTATTCATAAAAATTGCTTATCGTAAATATATTATGGTTAAATAAACATTTCGTAATTAAACTTAGTTAAAAGTTAAAACGCGGTTAAAAGTTTGATCGCGGATAAAATCGTAGTGCACTGTTTGTTTAATACTTTTGGTTATTTATAATGTAATTTTATCTGGGTCTGCAATATGTGCCGGCTGAAGTTTTGTTGTTCGACTCGTGTATATTATTTAAAACGACGTCGCGCCAAAAGTAGTCCACGGTTCACTCGAACGACGATAATAACAACGCCGCGCGAAATTCACTCCCATAGTATCACAACACGAGGAGTAACAGATTAATTTCATTTCGATCGTGTCTCACGGCTAGTGTTTGCGTATTGTTTCGAAAGGCTCTCTACGATAATATACCCGCCGCCGCGCGTTTCGAAACTAATCTGTTGCTAACCAACCGAGTTTTTGAATTTTTTTAATACAGTTTTTTATTAATACAAACGTGACTCCTATGATATGACATGTCTATCCGGCGTCCGCTAATCGAACGGCCTCGACGACAATATATAGTTTGATAGTTCTGAAAAACCGACTCGTCGACGAATTTTCGTTTATTCAAAATAATTAAACCGTAAAATATTATACGACGCGATTAAACAAATTAACCGTTTCGGTAAAACGTCTAGTATAGGTATATTATACACACTCACACCTCCTATTATCTGCCTACTCAACGCTCTTCGCCGCGTCGAAAAAGATTTAACACCGAGATGGTTGATAATGAAATAAGGGTTGTAAATGAGTTTTAAAAATCCTTCGGAGGTACGAACGAAAGTTTTTTTTATCATCCTCTTATTGCGTCCCCTCCCGGGTAATACTTAAAGTGACTCGGCTTTATCAGTTTATCGATCGGATTATCTCGGACTTGGTTCTTTTCTTTTTTTTTTCTTTTTTTTTTCTTACTCAAATCTCATTATAATTCGTGTGTTTAAAAGGGTTTCCGGTGTTTGACGGAATAAGGGGAAAATTATTCGCGTTTACTTTTACGGTACATAAATTTATAATAGGAGTTTCGATCGGGGAAATAATTTTTTTTTTTTTCGGTAATTTCATATTTCAACGACGCGTGAAATTGTTCACGGGGCAACGCTGCTCGGGGAAAAACTACCGCAGTCCCCGGTTATCGCGGTATTTCCGACATTGTTTTAAAAAAAATATGCATGAAAAAAAAAAAAAAAAAACGCCCGATAGACGAATTATATTTAAATCGCGCGATCCCTCCGTAAAGCCACGAATACACGCGCTTAACCGTGGCACGCCATAAAGCCGTTTTCTATGTCACCCACCCATATTGTCCAAGAATTATCGTTTACATTTGATTTATCATTGTCTGACGGGCTTTGAACTCTCCGACCACATTTTAATGCGTACACCATAATGCCCTCGTAGTACAACAATAATTTAATCCGCGTTGAATCTTCGCGAAAACATCCGGTCGGGTCAATTTGACAGTGTTTGCCAACAACCCTTTCAGTATAATTCGGCCCGTAAAATGTGCATTAATTAATTCGTCGCAGTCACGAATGGGAATTTCGCTTTGCGCGGATGATGGTAATCTTTCGCCTCACACTTCGATTACGCAGTACTATCTCTACGGATAAGTGATTTTCGTCCGGGGAAAAAGTAATATAATATGTATATAAATGTATTATACACGATCGTCCGGAATAGACGTGCCTATGAATAATATTTATCGAATGATTGACTAAACGATCAATGATTAAAAGTAAATTGATAATTTTCTATTTTTTAATTTCTCGTGGGTTTCGACGGAAAATATTTTGAAAATTTCACACAGTGAATGATTAGAATATATTCCCCGATCGATACGAACAATAAAATAGAAGTGCAAATTTTAATATCGCAATTGTAAATAAAAATTATATTATTAGCAAATATTTTCGCTCTGCGCTTCACAAATCCTATAATAAGGCCGGCCCGGCATAATTTAATGATAGTCACTTTTCTTGTCAACGAATGCACTTGTTATATAACCTATTTTAGTTAAATATTTTTTATCATAATGGTATGCGCGTACGAAGAAAAAACGTCATAGCGTTACTGCAATTTTCTCGTTAAAGTCGTGTACAAAAAAAAATAAAAAAATAAAAATTATAATACATATAACGATGCATTCTGTAAAAAATTTAAATTACCGTACTACACGCATGAGCGGTTTGGATCCCAAAGAGATTATAATAGTATAAGTAATCTGGTTAGCGGCGAAGACATTAAAATATGTAATACAAACTGTTAATATATTTTAATTACTTTGCAGTAGAATAAGACTTCATTGTTATACGATTTTTTTTTTACAAACGGTTCTTTAATTTAACAGCGAGGACTACACGTAAAAATATTAAATATAATAATAATAATGAGAACACGCGTGTTTCGTGTTGATTATTTTATAAAAAAAAAAAACAAAAAAACTCGATTATTTAATGAGGCGATTTTAAATAATGGAATTTAAAAATAAACGTATAGTTTTCGCTTTATGATTATCCCCTAAACCTATCGCTTTATTCGGTGATACGCTTAAGGTGTTCGAATTCCAAAAATTGAAAATTATGAATCAGTAAAAAAAAAAAAAATTGCCGAGTCACACCCGCGTTATGAGTCAACCCGCCTCGTTGAAGATGTAAAATGTCGTATGATGTACGTACAGTTTGTCACACGAACAATTATTATTCACCGATTTTAAGTGGCGGATAATGGAGTTAGCGTTTTACCTACTGCGGCTACCGAAAGCGAGGCTGTCGGTGAATTCGTGTGCGTTTTGTATGACACGTAAACGGATATCAACACGACGAGGGGCGACGATATGATTGTACGAGAACCGATGTTTCATTTTCGAGTGACACGCGCGATTTCGAGGGGGATAGGAGGAAAAACCGTCGTGCATAGTGTACGCGCCCGGCGAAATAAATATTTCGTGTTTAATAACGCGCTACGGTCACGCCGCCGCGTGTACTCTGCAGGGTTTGTAGTAGGTAGTATTGATAACGCGCCTGTACGAACCGTTTGTTGTGTGCCGTTCGAGTGATAATTTCGAGAGATACAGTACAATGCCGTCCGGGGACATCAAAGGTTTTCGGAATGAATAAGTGATGAGCGTTCTGGCGTCGCGCGGAAATGCATTGTATTATTTAGTATATATTTCGTCAAATTATTACTTGTCGTCGTAAACCTATATACGCATAATACGGTGCACTAATCGAAGTATATATATATATATAGAATTAGAACGGTCATGTTGGTTTTTGATTATGATCGTTTTTATTTCATTACGAATCGACGAAAATGTTCGACTACCCACTCGCGGACTATTAGAGTTCGGCTGTTGATTATACTATCAGGACGAAATTAAAAAAAACCGCGTGGTTCCGATTTCAACTGAACCGATTTAAATTCAATATACACATTATCAACGTTTCAAAAATATTAGAAAACCAAAAATACGGAAATTAATTACTATAAAACATCCAAGATTATAATTATCATTATTTTTTGTGATGTCGAAAAGGAACACAAGTTATTTGCGATTCCAATACAAAACAACAACGTAGATAATTGAAATTTTTGTTGACCTAAATAACATCTCGAGAGAATGCAACTTATTTTGATTTGCTTAATTTAAAGGATTGGAGATGATAAAACGCGTTAAAAGTATTTGCAGAGAGAAAACGTCTTTATATTAATCAAGAGGCCTTGATTATAATCAATGGTTATTAATCATTAAGCACTCGAGTGTCTTTAGTCGTCGCAGTATAAATATTGTATTTTCGATGATTATATTATTTTTCTGCGCGAGGGTGAAAAAAAAATAAAAAATAAAATAAACAGTGTAACATCAACGTGTCGTTTGTCGTCGGTTTATTTTGTTTTTAAAATCGATCTTAAATTACAATTACCGCGAGAGATACACAGAGCGAGGGAGAGAAAGAAAAAACCGGTAATAATAAAACATATTATTCTCCCGGGGTACGTTTCTCGCCCCCCGGCCTGCTTTGTCTCTTTACCAAAGGGTTTAAAGCCAACATTATATTATAAGCTCGCCGTTTATAATTCGAAATTATCGAATCCCGGCGGATATAAGTCGAGTCTCGAGGGTGCTTCTGGGCAATTTGACCGTTTCGACGAACTTTATTGACCGAACGCGAATTAAAAGGGAGTTTTCGTGTACTCTTTTCGAGTATTATATTAACATAATATTAGCTATATACGTTATACAGAATCGCGACGGAATTCGAATTCTTTTTTTTATTTTATCGATCTCGGAAAAGCGGCAGCCACTCGTGGCCCGTTTAATGACGTTTTTCTCCGCGCAAAGTTTTACTCTGAAAGTCACGACGACGACGGTAACGCGCTGTATTATTATTATTACGTTACACGCGTAATTAGACATTTTATATTATAATATTTCAACGTTCCGGTATTGTATTAATTATTTAGTTTAAGGCGTGGATTTCGTTCGTTTTTTTTTTTTTTTTTTACCACGCGATAGGCACGACGACGCGACGAAGAATTTCATTACGTCGAAATTATTTTCCACGAGATTCAAAGCTGCAATGCCAGCCAGTCCGTATACAGAGCGGATAATCATTTGAATTCCTATACGCACGTCTCTATATTATAATGTTATCGGTACCTGTACGAGCAGAACGTAATACCGTTTGATCGCCGTGATTTGAAATCCGCCGGGTTCGCTCACGTCACACGTTTATAGAAGACGAAACGTGCCATTATAAACGGGAATAAAACCGCTCCGAAAATATATTTTAAAAAAAAATAAAAGTTTTTAGTTTTTAAATTTTCTCACGATCGCCGCGTTATGAATACCATTTTGCAACATCGAAACGTATAATTTTCCAAGACCGCCGCGGAAAGAAAAAACCGCACTTCGCGTTAAAACGACGCCCGTGCCCTAAATATTATAATAATAATAATTATTAAAACGCGCTTCGCGAAATCATTATTCTCCGACTAATGTATTAGGTATGCTCTGTTAACTCCTGCGGGAATGGGTTTTAATCCGAATTTCGAATGTAAATTTATTAATTCGGTTCAGGTAGAACCTATTTCTTTTATAACTCGGCGCGAGTCAACCGGCAAAATGCGCGCTTAAATCCAAAACGGCTTAAACTTTTAACCCGTGTACAATATTATGAGCCACGGCATTCCGGCACAAGTATGCCACGTAATTTTTGTCTTATTAAAAATATAAAAACGTGTAGGTATTCCTTTTAATATCGTTTTTTCGGTTATTTATGTTTTTTTTTCCGTTTAATCGTTCTGATAAACGTTGCCTTATAATACGTCTCCAATTTAAAAAAATATATACGTTTATATTTTATTTCTGTGTGTTTCGCGAAAAAAAAGGGCCGCCGATTGTGATAAATTATAATAATAATTATCGTAATAAATAATCACCGAGTATTATAAAATGTAGAAAATAAAGTGTTATTATTGCGTGAAAACGTGTAAATACCGGTTTCGAACGTACAATTCATCGTCGGGTACGAAAACAAAAAAAAAAATAAAACGAAAGCGTACGAATAAAAGTCGTCAAAGAAAACAATATATAATACGTATTTTAGCGAAATCGTTACCGCCTACCCTACCCGGTGGTCGCTTATGAGAAAAAAAATGATAAAAAAGAACAAAAACACGCGGAACGAAGACCTAACACTATGGCTTAATTAACTAACGAGGATTTCGCCTTCTCTGTTCGCAGGACATCGTGAGGAACTACGGCGTGAACGGACTGTTCCGCGGGCTGACCATGACCGTGGCGCGCGAGATGCCCAGCTACTTTTGCTTCTTCGGCGTGTACGAGGCGGTCCGCGAGGCGCTGAAGCCGGTCGGCCGGACCCGCGAGGACTGCGGCCTGCTGGCCACCACCCTGGCCGGCGCCGCGGGCGGCATGCTGCTGTGGACGGTCACGTTCCCCGTGGACGTGGTCAAGTCGCGCATACAGCTTGACGACGCGATGCCCACCCGCGGCTGGACAGTGTGCATGATGCGCGTGTACCGGGCCGAGGGCATGGCCGCCCTGTACAGCGGCCTGGCGCCCACCCTGGTCCGGTGCGTGCCGTCGTCCGCCGTGCTGTTCATCGTCTACGAGTACACCCGGAAGCTGATCGACCCCTGAGGACACGACGCGGATCCGGACAGGATCCGACGGACACGAGACGGCCACCCGCCGGCAGCGCCGCTGCAGCCGCGCGGGACACCATCCCGGGAACCGACGACGACGACGACGGCGTTGGCGCGCCGCCGCCGCCCGTCGCAGGATAGGCGGCGGCCCGGCGGCGGTCCTGTGGCCGCGGCGCGCGGCCGCACGGACCGAGACGCTTTCTTCCGATTCTGGGGGCCTTCGGTCGTCTCGAACTGACGAGGCGGCCGCGGACGATTTCAAACGCGCGTTCGATCGCGGCAGCACACCACAAACACGACGACCGAATATGTACATATTGCACGATGTTTATTATAATATACGCGGCGATCGACTTTCCGACGAAAAAATGATCAAAAATCGCAATTCGGTTTGCCTAATCCCCATGCGGTCACTGCTGCTGCTAGATCGTGCGTTTCATTTTATTGACTAATCCCCCGGAATTCTAATTCGCGTTCGACGTTTTCTCGATCGAATTATTCGACCGCTTTATATATTGCGTGAAAAACAACAACCGATTCCTAATGACTTACTATTATATATTTTAACATTCATTACGACGATTGCGTTTCTCGTCAATACTATCCTTAGATATATAATAATAATAAAAAAAACGGTAAACACTTTGAAATCAGTGTTTTGTTAGGTTTATATTTATAACTATTACGTCATAAATATCGACGGTATTGTATTTGAGTTCGAATACGATGTTATGTTACAAAGCATTTTATTTATATCATTTATTTATAACTACCGGTATTTAACACCATATTATCCGACAACTTAATCATATATTATTATGTATTATGTCACAGTTGATCAAGTCCATTAGAGGCTATTGACTAGTGATTATTTTTAATTTTTCAACGTAAGATCCTTATTTGTTACATAATAATATTATATTTTACTATTGATTAATTTAAACAACTACCTATGTGTAAAATATTATTGAATAATATTTATTTTTTAATCATTTAAGATCCTCAATTATTGCATATTATATGATATTTTATAAAACTAAACAACAATATTATTATGTGTGTGAAGTATAATTAAATAATAAATTGTTATTTTTTGGAAACAAAAATACACACGTGTTTATTTATTGTTTGAGACCCAATTATTATACGCATCGTTCACACACTATTCAGCGGCGAAGAGTACTATATATTACATTGTGTTTTATGATGTTTTGTAAATGAAAACAAAACAAAACCACACAATTTCTCGAGTGTTCACGACCGCGCGTAAACAGACTTGCGTGATATACGATACCACATTATGCTATACACGAGGATTTTTATTTGGTGCGCCACTGCACCGCGGGGAAATCGATGACACGCGCTTTGTGTGTTTCCGTGAAGTAGTCTGATCAATTCGGTTTCATGACTTCGCAATGCGATATGAATTGTAATTAAAAATACCCGCGAGAGATACGGGCGATAACGATTAGTCGAAAATAGTACAACTCGCCAATTATTCCGAATTGCTCAGCAGTCACAGCTATGCATAACAACTAAATACCGCGTTTTTATGTAGATTATGCAACTTTAATTGGATAAGCTCTCTTGACATTTTATTGTTCAACAACGTAGATATTGTGTACGATTTTTTTTTATTTTTTGCTGCATAAAAATGCTTACAGATACTTGAGGATCAAAGAATATTTAATATCTTTTAGAATATATCGGTAATAGTTTTCATACAGACAAACGATGTTTGCTCATTTAAAATCATAAACTACTGATCGTTTAATTTTGTGTTAAACAGATAACGTTCATTTTAATCACTATAGTTATTAGTAAGTTACTATTCCTCAATGAACTACGATTAAATAAATAAGTAGGAGTAATATATACCTAATGATTGTTAATGAATTTATAATTTTTTTAAATAAGACAAGTATAAAAATAAAGTAATTTCTCATGAAGAAAGTAGATGTTTAATTTAAATTTTTTTTTTTTACCTAAAAGATTCTCTTTAAAGGATTTTGTACATAAATGCATCTTAATTTGAACTTTTTAAGAATTTTCCCAGTGACGGCCCGCCACCAAAAATATTAATTATAATTATTCAATAATGCGCTATTATTATAGTGTTTTCGTACCACGCGTTATGATAAAAGTTTTGTATTTTTTATACCCGACAGTCTTTCAATTCGACGTTTTTTCAGCGATTATCATTGAAAATATTCAGCTTCCGGTAGCTATCTACCTATAAATTATTATTACCAATGTTTTTCGCAAACAGAACGACGCGGCGTTTATTGGCTAGACTACTTATAATATCTCGTATAAACTCTTAATGGTACTTTTCCCAACTAGTCGTTTTCCTTTAAACTCGATCCAACGCACTAAAAATGTTACACCGGAATCAAACAGATTCTACGAAAAATTGTTTCTACGGAAACGTAATAGATTCGAATTCGATTTCATACGGTTCGCGGGCGCGTAAAGATCGAATTTCTAATAGAAATAAACTTATAGCTGCAGCGGGGTGATAGCCAGTTGAAACGTGTGTTTGTTCACATTTAATTAAAACCCGAGATGGCAATATATTATAATCGTGTGTTCTGCAGTATTTCGTTTTACAGTCGTTTTTACTACCGCGTATAGCGTAAACATCACCGCCATACGTACCTACATTAAAACTAAGTAATAGCGCGTAGCTATATGTTGCACTACACGCGGAGAGAGTTAAGAGTTTTTATACGCAATACGTTTGAATTTATATTATTATAGACGGTAAACATTGGTACCTATTATTTATGACAACAACTTAATGGTTATATGTTGTAATTATTTGTCTAGTGATTAAAGTTACAAGTCAAAATTAAATACAAATCACGATGGCGTAGTACTATAAATACACGCGTGTGTGTTAAACCATATATTGTAATCACCGATCTTACGATTGTTTAAAATTCGAATTCGAAGTGAAATTTTTCGACCTACCACCACCGACACGATTTATGATTAACGATATCACAGCCAGATGTCGGAAATTAATTGCAGTTTTAATAGTTTTATATTTTACTTAAACAGCAAGTGACGGGTAATATTTTATGATGATGATTACGCGATTTTTTTTTTTTCTTACAAAACTGCGATCGCCTATATTTAAACATTCGTTTGCGTCTGCACGTTCGCCACGCCACATTAAAATATTTTCCAAAAGATTTGTTCGATAACTATTAAAATTATGTGCGAAATAATTGCGCTCTCGTGTCGTTAACAGCGCCGTATGAAAAATAATAAACGACGAACTTCCGCATACGAATAATACAGACGGATCTGTTGAATTGATTTTGAAATTAAAAAAGCTCCGACGAATCTAACTGCAGCCCGCGCATAACATTAATAAGATCGCGAGAGACGAAAAATGAACAAACTCACTGGCAGCAGCGGCGGTTTCCGATGTGATTTTTAATGAGCGAAACTCGAGTCTCATTTTTTTTTTCTAACTAAAAATATAACAAAAGCGCCTACCACCTCTCCGCGAACGACACGCGAGATTTCTGTTTCTCGTTACCCTTTCGTAAAATCTCACACTATACACACAAACGCGACCGTAAGTCGAGACAACACACACACACACCGTCTAAGCTCGTTTTCTTTTTTCTTTTCCATTTCCCTCTCGAACGCGCAACAAACAATAGAATATATTATTATTATTATAACGTATACAGTGTAGGTACTTTATTATATATATAACGTTCGTTTGAATATAATAATACGCTGAATAATATATATATATATATGTATATATTTATATATATATATAATATATATAACCGTGATAACACCGTAATATACTGTTCGCAGCCGTGCCGCGTGGTGGCGATGACCCCATTAAAATTGCAAACTGAGAGAGTAAGTCATAAGCGCCCCGGGGTCATTAAATGCGCGCCATGAGCATCCGGAGGGATTTGGCCAAAAGCGCCCCGGAGATTAGAATGCTAATATCCAATTGCAGCCTGAACGCGTGTCGTTTAACCGGATGCGGCGGCGCTTCTCTTTTAACGAATAATAAATACGTATTTAAGTAGTACTAGAATATCACGCCGCTGCTACGGCGTGCGAGTTTATAATAAATATCCGTATACGGTTAGTAATAAAAACATGATAAATCATTATGCGCATTATTTCGTTAAGATAATAGTTACTCAAACATATCGTTGTGTTTCACACTAGCGCAACGAGCCGTATGCGCGAGCTGCACCGAGCGATTGGGTGGTGTGTACTCGTATAATATATGCATAAAACCTGGCGCAAGACCCAACGGCGCACGTGTGATATTTGTATTTCGTATCGCGATGTAATTACCCGACGAGTCTACCTATACGCGTAGAATAGCGCAGTGCGGACTAGACGTTAAATGCCAGACTATAACGGCGTAAAGGACTCGCGAATCGGATGTTTTCGAAAATTATATCGACTGTCAATGACCTCGATATGGACGAAGAAAAATAGCCCCGCAATGATTTCAATGTCGACTATCCAGAGTCCTTCGGATGTAGTATTAAAAGTACCGTTTAATCTACGACCCCGAGATGTCCGCCATATTTAAAAAATTAGATTTTACGAGTTATTATAGACAATCGATTTTAACATTTTTTTATTTTATACGAATCTCGAAATTCGTCTTATTATCTGCTTGCATACGCATGTTCGCGTCCAATTAAAATCATTGTTTTAATATTTACGTTTGGTTCAATCATAAAACATGATGTGTTATTATACGTATTACAAAACCTGATTAAATCAAACTAAAATACTGAACTTAATAATAATATAAATTGATTATTCACTTACCTGTTTAAAAGTCTCTGCAGGTAGTTCAATGTCTCTGGCTTTCTAAAAATAAAAATAAAAACAATGGATTACTTTAAACGAAAGTAATAAATTACGGTAAGTAGGTATATACCAGTCACTATCGTTAATAACTTTAAGCCGTATTAATACACGTAATACATGAAATGTAGAGAAAAACATTTAAATCGATTCGGAATAACTTTGAAATCATCGTTAAACTTTTCCAATTATATAGGAAATCGAAATTGTTTATCTTTTGCCTCATCTCTGAACGTATAAACTTTATGTTTAATAATAATGATAATATTATTAACTTTTTTTTACATATAATAAATTAACAACAGTTTCGAATGTTTCGATTAAAACAAAAGCGAAACGGTTCAGTTCGTTAGAAACATTGAAAAGAACGGATGCGTGTGTTCCTTATTGTAGACATACCTACCCAATAACATTAAAAAATACGCGCTGATTTTATTTAGCAAAAAAATAGTCAACTACTCAGGTAATATAAATTCTACGATAAAAAAAACCTCTTTCATTATAGGTACCTATATTACATAATGATTGTAAGATTTTGTAAAAACTTTCCGAACTATATTAATACCGTATGCATAGTTCTGATATTGTTATGTGTTACATAATATTTCTTAAATGTTCCATACCTAAATAGCCCATAATTAATTTTATGTACCACATATAAACAATATTTATGTATCCTATGTAAATGTTTATGGGATGAAAACCGTTTTAATCAATGTGACAATTTTACCATGTTTATATCAGGGAAAATAATTAAGATAACAAGGAATGATAGTAATTTTTGTACTTAAAAAATTTTGAATTAATAACATATTTTTAAATTAAATTAATTTATGAAAAATTATATAATTATACTTTAATTATTAGTATAATTATTGCTTTAATTAACAATGAAACAATGAAAAGTGTTCGAGCACCAAATATTTCTAATTAAGCAAAACTACTATTAATAATCTAGTTAGTCAACAAGCTTGAGTAGGTAATTCATTGAAAAAAATTGATAGTAGACAAAATTATGCATTTCATACCTAAATTTTATGTAGTGAAATTTGAGCGCATAACTTTATGTGCTAGTTAATGGACTATGTGGCACATAAATACCACTGTGCAACAGACAATTTTAAAAAAAAAAATGATGTGTTACATAAATATGTCTTATGTAACACATAAAATAACTATGCATACGGGCATAATATTATTGCCCATGGGCGCCCGGAGGGGGGGGGGCAAGACGGGGCATCGGCCCCCCCTGGAATTCAAATAGAATGTTGAACATTTTAACTTTTATTTTGATTTATAAACATTTCATCGATATTTTTACTTTAGTGTGTGGGGTTGATGATTGTAATAACAATATACTTTAAGACTTACAAAATAACGCATATTAGTGTAATACATTAGATACGTTTAAATTCTGGGAATTTATATTAATCGCCTAGTGCAGCGTTTCTCAAACTGTGGGTCGCGAACCACTTATGACGACTGACGCACATATACGCACACAACGTAGAGATAGGTAACGAGTTAGATAACTGAGATAACTAAAAATAAACCCAATGTACAATATCACATTGGGAATTATAATAATTGTGAAATGAAATCAGTTGTCATTTTATCAACGTCTACGGTGAAACACGGACCACGTTAAATTACGTACGTACTGTATTTAGTATATTTAATATTTTGTTTTATATTTTACAAGGAATAAACTTTTTTTAATGTATTTTTTAGTGTGATTTCATTATGCCCCTCCCTGAAAAATTTCCTGCGGGCGCCCATGTTATGGTGCCTAATATTATTTAAAGTTTAAGCGTGTGTAAGCCCACAAGACAGTGGAGTCAACGATCTTTGAAATTAATCCTCACGAACGTAGGGTTTTGTGTATTTTAAGCTCAAAAATTTATAAACATTTATTTATATTTTAATTTATCCGCATGTACACGTATAAAAAAAATTGCAGAAAATCATCTGTCAGCCGCCCTCCCCTCTCCCCTGCCCTCCCCGTGAGCACGGTAATGGTGCCGCCGCCGCCGCAGCCGCCTTTTGAACAGTCTACCGGTTCTGCGTTTAACAGCGTACCTATTACCTATTACCTACGCGCACACGCCAAAATATTTAAAACGTAAACCGCACGCTGAAATAAACGCTCGCCGTCGGTATGTATATAGGTCGTGTACGGAGAAGACCTCGCGGAAATCGTTCGTTCTCAGGTATAGTGCGCGTGACACGCGAGATAGTTTTAATAACTTTACAGCTCCGTAAAATCGCAGAATACGAGAGCACCTCGACACGGTTATAATAGCATACACACACACACACACGCGCGCGCGCGCGCGCCCGCGCGGATACGAGTTAATTATCACGTCATCCGATGGCTTCGCGTCGCGAGTCCGACACACGCGCGCCGCCGTAATGAGTAACACACCGTCGGGTGTGCGCGAATTTTGATCCGAGCCGCGGCCGTGCCCCGCGAGAAACTTGTGTAATTTTCGGATTCAGCCGTCGGTTGCACGAGCGACGGAGCACCGCCTCGAGGAGGACGAGAGTCGTTAGATCACATTATAATATACGAGCTCACCCGGCGGCGGCGGCGGCGGCGGCGACGACGCCTTACCTACCTACCTATAATACCTACTATCGCGCGATAAATAACATTTTATTTTCCTCGACAACAATAATAATAATAATAATATAATAACAAGTACTTACCCGTGTTTGAAACAATTCGCGAAACTTCTGAACGCTTCTCTCTCGACACTGACGGTTTCGTATTCACGACGACGGTCGACCGCGTCGAACGGTGTGCTGGCGTTCGCCGATTTGCCGTCGAAAAACGCGTCGCGACGCCTACACGTTCGGTGTGCGCACACGAACGACGCACGACAGCCGATAACAATCCGGTACGTTTGTTGAATAACAACTATACAATGACAATATAAACTGGGAAAAAAAACATAATTTATACGAAATAATCACACGAATATCGTCTCGACAGCGAACACTATAAGATACTGATGATAATCCAATGCTTGTGGTTCGACAAAGATCGTTACACGAGCATGGAGGAGAAAACAAAATTAAGTGTCAATTAATCAGCTTTGCAAAACGGCCAATGTGTTTACCGTGCTTGGTTATCGCGACTGACGAAGCGAAATACGCCGCGCTCACCGAAGCTTTTCGACCGCCCAGTGCCGTACGACCGTTCGCTCTCCCGATGTTTGAAAAACGTAAAATATGTATTCCCCACGTCAACGCAACAGTGTCCGTGTGCATTTTACGATAATTTACCGTCTCCCACCGATACGTTTTAGATTCGCACTCGTGCGGGCCGACATGTCGGTCGAACAAGATTGAGCTTCGAAAAGTTGACGATAGGTCACTCGCCACCCGGACTAATGGCGCTAATGGAACCGAGGTAAAACATATTTTAATATGAATATCTTTGATTATTTGCTCGTTTCGTCGATTTGCAAATATTGTACCGACCAACCGTGTGTTTACTATTGTTTGTCGCGTTCGCCCGTCGGCCGTTTGTCCGGTTGCCAGTCAAATCTATAATGAAAAAAATTATTACGGTAAACGATCGTCGGAATAATAAAAATGAAAATATTTCAACCGAGCAAAGGGTCGAAATCCACGCGTTATTCAATGGTAAACATTGAACACAGGACTCTTTGGGTGTACCTGACCATATTTTTTTCAAAAGTGTATATTATATGGAACTCGCATGCCCATATATACGATCATTTTACGCATGAGGAGCCCCAAGAAAAACGGCCATAGAATTGGTGTTTTCCTGCACGAGACAGGGTGTATTTTATTTTCCAACTACTTAACATATTTTTCAGATTCCCTTCATTTTCATTCCTGTTACCGCGCAAAACTCTCCCTCGCTATTTCTACACGTTTTTCACCTCTGGAAATTCAATATTAATTTTTAAAACTCAAATATAGCAGTAAGCATATTGGATATTCTTTTATTATTATTCATAGGCCGAAAAATATTCTGATAAACTATGGATTACTGATCGTCAGGGGCAAATGTAAGGAGTGTTAAAACTTCCCCTCCCCTCAGAAATTTTAGGTAAACAATTTTGAAAATAACTTACATGCATGAGACTTAAAAATAAAATACATAGATAACTTTTAACTGAAAACTCATGTATAAAGTAAAATTATTGTTATTTTGGAAATAATACAGTATAATAAGCTATAAATAAACTATTCAAACTGCGGTTACCGCTGACTTGATGATATAAGTTGCTTATTTGCATCGGAATGAAGTTGCTACCACACAGCCATATTCTAAAAAATTTGTAACGACCCTTTTTTTCGACAAAGTTTTAAACTTAACAATTTTTCTCAGCTTACTCTACCAGTTTCCTGAATTCACTTCCACTAATTTTAATTAATAGACTATAGACAAACATTGATTTACAATTATTAAAAACAATATAATCGTTAATATATAATAGCTCATAGAACTGTATAACGTTAGGTTAGAATCAAAGAATTTAAAAATTAAATGGAAAAATCTATTTAAGGTATTTAATAAAAAATACTTAAATTTCAACAAAAACAAGATATTAGAAAGGCATAAATAAAGGACTTTAATTGATTTATTTATTATTTGAGGACCCACAATTAAGACAACACGAAGAAAAATTAATCCAACCTTTACAAAACAACTTATCCAATAGTGTTGTACATTTTTTTGGCAAACAAACTAAATTATCTAACCTCTTGGGACCACTACATTTAAGAAAAACAAATAACAACAAAAAATACAGTATAGGAAATCTTTGTCTAAAAAATACATTTATTAAATAGATTTTTTTCTTTTTACATTTATTTTCGGAACAATCCAAACTACTTTAATGATTTTATTTTGTACTCTTTCAATTAGATTTGATTTAAAAAACAACAAATAATATAATCTTTCATATTAATAATATTTAAACTATGTTACTCATTATACTATTTGTATAATTATCTTAGATTGCTTTGATTGAAATATCATTAGGTACACAGATAAAAACAAGAGTTTTATGTTAAAATTACCTTCTTGGTACTTGATTAATTCACCTAACAAATAATTAGTGATAGTAAATATAAAAACAATGTGTATGTGTGTTTGTGTGTAAGTATTTAATAAATATATATATTTATATAATATATGTTTTTAAACATTATATATAACTTATGTAATATTTGAATTGGACGTCAATAGATATTAGAAGAAATTGCTAATTGTAATATTACAGTGGAATATTTGAGTGTACCATAAGTCAAAAAAGAAATAAACTTTTAATTTTCCGTGTAAAGTGGAGGACGTAAATTACAGTGTAATTATTAATTACAAATATGAAAATAAAAACATTCGGTATGTCTATTTAATAACTGGCTTCATGTCCAGCTAGGATGTAGAGGTCCGCACCATCGTCGGCTCTTTTGGAAACCATATGTGACTCCAATAACAGGATTCTACAATAAAAATATATAAATATTACATCTAATATTCGGTTATATGCGGGCACATAAATATACATGCTTCAAGTCCTTATTATTTTTAAATACATCTATACATTTTCAAACAAAGTAAATGCAGAATTAATATACTAATTTTCATAAACCAAATATTAATTAAAATGTCTAGAATACATACTTATCTGAACCCAAAAGTTTATAAGTTCTACTTTTGTCAACTATTTCTTGAGTAACTTCACCATTTTTAAGACAGCGCCCTTGAACTCCGTTTTTATGGAAGGCCAATATGCTGTCAGATAATCTAACTGTAAACAAATAATAAATAAATAAATTTAGAATTGTATGTATATGTTTATTATTATATTATTCTTTTAATTAAGTAATAAGTAACTATACCCAATAATATTTTAAAAATACTAAGAAAACTAACCAATAGATTCGACATTAAAGTCAAAATATAGCTGGTTTATTTGATTTCTGTCTTGCTTTAGATTTCCATGTAAATTTATTATTTTGACAACATCTGCAAAACAAAAATAATTATGTGTTATCATCAAATTCAGCATCACAAAACACTTATGTTTAACAACTTTTTCAATGTTTTTTTATTGGATTCCATACATAAAATTTCATAAAATTCTCATATTTGCCATCTATTGATTTACTTTAAAAGGAAAAATAACTACCAGTGCCTTTGTTTTATTGTTAATATTTTCTTATAATCATTGTTTTTCATTCAGAATTCTAAACTAGTTACTAATAAGATACTAATAACTAGTACTAATAGATATATACAATATACATACATTTATACAGTAATATAAGAGTATGTACTTACTTTTATAACATATTAAAAAGGAATCTGTATCTAACTGGTTTACACAAACAACATCCATTATATCTCTTCTTTGAATGACTGTGCCTGCAATTTATATATATATATATTTAAATTATTATGATCAATTAAATAAAAATGTATTTTCAAACAATACACTTATATTGTTTCCAATTATAAAATATTGAATTAAATGTGTTTAAACTATAATTACTAACCGGTATTATCAGAATCGTCTGTTTCGCCAGAACAAAACCAACATGCACCCGTATTCACATTGATCAATTCTAATTTCAAATTCATGGATTTTCTAATAGGACCAATTGGTTTTTTCACACCAACACAAACGAGCGGATACTCTAATTCAGGTGTTATAACCATTTCAAAAACATTTAAAGGTGATGGTAGATTACATTCAAAATGCTATAAACAGCCACAACAAATATATCATATTAATTCGAGCACATTCAAAAATAAACAGTAAAATAACACAGTTTTATCATAAAATTTACCTTTAACAACATAAACTTGTTAAGTGGATCATACCACTGCATTAGGAAAATCCCACTAGACATTGCTCCACATAAATATTTATAACCGTTGTATGGATTACGCCCGACACAACATTTTATACATCCTTTGGTATCTGGCACTTTTGTGGTAAGTGCAAACCTTCTAGGCATTAATCGTTCAGGAATTTTAGTCATGTGCTGTGAAAACCTATGGCTTTGTTTACCATGGAGGGCTAAGAGATCGTGTCTAAATAACTGAGTGGTTTTTCCTATCATATTACAAACAAAACAGTTAATGATACATAATTTTTAAATAATGTCTACGATTGAAGTTATTACCTGACAAAGACATTAAAATATCCTTGATGACATACAGCCAAATCGTACGTCGGTTATATAACTGATCGATAGCAGTTTCATGTAGTTCATTTAAATTAAGATTGTAAATGCCTTCTTCAGCTCCAATAAATACGTGTTGATCTCTAGTTTCTGGATGAATCCAACTAGCCGTGCAATATATTCTTAAAGGACATCCATTAAATACCTAAATGTTAACACAATATACAATTAGTTATTTCCTACCAAAAATATGTTTGATTTATAATAACACTTTAATTTTTTGCTTTACTGACATAAAATATATTGTAAGGTGTAACAATATAAATATTGGAAAAATTAAATATCATTTTTAAAATTGATCTAAAATCCATTAAATTTAAATTAAATATTCTTATAACTTTGATTTTTATAATTTATTTTTAAGGCCCAAACTTTGATGACTTTTGTGTTTTTTTCCTTTTCTTTGGAACGTCTTAGACGATGCTTCCCTAGGTAAAAATGTATTTCAATTACATATGAATCTAAATAATTTATTTAATTTTGAAATTTTTTTTTACTAATATATTGAAAATAAATAAATAATTTAATGAACTTTTTATACTATTCAGATAATTTATAATTTTTTGAGGACATTTTTATAGGTTTTTTATATTATCAAAATCCATTTTCATATTAAATAGAACAGGCAATATATTTAAGTTTATTTCAATATTTCAGAAAAATAAAAATATTTTAGTTAATTTAAAACTTTAATAACAGACACTGGTGACACATGACTATACTAAGATACTTATATTAAATTATCTAATAAAAATTAAGATATTTATATATTTTTTTTTATTCACCAATAATTAATATTTAATGATTACTCAACCATTTTGGTAAAATACCTACCTTAGAAAAGCATGCACCCATGTGCACTTTAGGCGTAGGAGGTAAGCCGTTACTAATTGGTTTAGGAGGAGAATTCCGTGGTTTACGGTCTCTTCGGCGAGGGGGTACTGGAGGAGTATCAGCTAATAAATCAGGTTCAGGGCCTTCTCCTATAAAACAATAAAATACAATAAAATGATTGATCAAAAACACTAAAATATATATATATTAAATTACCCCCACTATCACTAAACGAACGTTGACGTCCATTTAATGAAACATTTGATGTAGTAAGAGCGATAATTTCATCAAGAGAGCTATGTCGTCTAGACGATGATGAACTATCTGAATAATAAATTTAACAATCGTTTAATGTATAACACCATTAAAACATATCATCATTTTTATTATGTCAAATAAATATTTTAAAAATAATTATATTATATTTTATATTTATTTATTAATTATAATGAACAATTGATTTGTTTAAGTATTAAAAATTAACAATATTATAAGAAAATTATATTTGTTTTCTTTTTGGTTTACAAGCTTATAAGATTTTTGTAATATTGCTACTGAAAATGTTTTCTTGAATTGCGGAAACTTAATAATAAATTTTACAAAAAATATTGGAAATTCTCGCGTTTATGATTAAAAAAATGAAACGTTAGAAAATGTCTCATTAATTTTATTATATAATTAATTTCTTAAATATATTAAAACATTATTGCCTTTTAAGTATAAGTAGTTGAATAATTGTCAAAATACTATTTTATATTATGCGAACAGAAATATAGAAATCAATCATATTTATAACACGTTAAAAACAAAAAGCCATATTAATTATTTTTACAATATTCATTGGTTTTTTTTTCAAACAGTTAATTACAATACCTCTTAAATTTTGGTAGACATAGTTTGTATTAGGAAAATTACATTTTTGACTAGATGAGTGTGGCACAGAGCATTTGTCAGACAATGGTAAAGTAGATCTGAAAAAAAAATCAAGTTATATAATATATGTTTTTGCAGAAAAATGTAACATAAGGGAGATTTTTAAATTAAATTAAAGTTTAATACGGTGAATGGAATAAATTATACTAATATATAGTGGCAAACTGAATATGGTTGCTCCACGAGAACAATTTTTCGTATAAATATTGTTAATATAGCATTATATGTTAAAAATTACTTTAATAGCAAATGATTTAATAACTTATAAAGTTAAGTAAAGAGAGTTAAATTTTAGTATTATAAAATTATATAAACTGACTGTTTTTAGAATAAAAATGAATTGGGTAGTAGACGAAATACAGTCCAAGTTAATAATCACCAGCCTATCGTAAAACATTGTGTGATTACTGCCGATTACTTGGCGGTGCTAGTGCAGAGTTTTATTATTTTTAAACAAGTTTAAAGAAATGTTGTGACACTATCGAATAAAGCTTTATAACTATTTAAACTATGAAATATAATAAACTCAACTCATACGATGAAATTTGCGTTAAAACTTTATAAACACATTATACAGGATGTGAAAATTATTTAATTATTTTTCTATAAAATGTTTTAAAAATTTTAGAATTAAAACTATAAAAAAAATTCCAACCATATCCAATACTTCCTTACAAACTCCTAACTACTAACCACTACTTACTACAAATACCTTCAGAGGCTGTGAAAAGTTTATATAAAGTTCAATATTAAATAATAGATATCACTCACAGTTCTTCATAACTTCCATTTCTGTCTTCGTTAAACACACGGGTATAATCTCCTCTATAAATACAAATACAATAAATAAAAAGTTAAAAAGTGTTGAACATAAAACCATAGTTTTATAAAGGGCTCGAAAGTCATAGATATCACATATTTTAAATACATATTATATATTATATCAGTTTATGGCAAACCAAGTTTTAACTTAAAATTGAATTACAAAATTAATTATAATATAATTTTTTACTAAATATCATTTAACGTTACAAATATCAGAAAAAAATATGTTTAATAGTAATACTTTTTAAGTTAAAAAAAAAAAAGCCAATACCAACCACTGCCAGTTAATTACAGTAGTTTGTTAAAAATTATTTTAATATTTTATGGTTTGTATAATTTTATCCTATAACTTTCGAGCCCTAGTTATAAGTAAGAACCAGTTATACAATAGTGACAATGGAATTGTCTGTAATTTGATGTCACTTCATGCTAACATACACAGGACACCTTAATAAATAACTAAGTCATAAATCAAGCAAAAAGTGCAAAACACACACACACACACACACTCACATAAATAAAAGTTTTTATAATGATAATAATAAATATGCAAAACGATTAGTAAAGCAAAGCAGTAATATTATATGGTAATATTTTTGATTAAATAGTATAGAAGATTGATACTTTTTTTAAAACGATAAATACAATTAAAATATAAAATAATTAATTTCCAACTAAATTTGATAAAAGCAGATATTTAATGGATCACAATTAATTGACACCAAGAGCCATGTTTTATTGGCAATATGATGAAGTAAAAATTCACATTGATTAATTGATCCAATGATATTAATTGTGCGAAGTTAAAAATGATCTATTAGGGTTTCATACCTCAGTTTAAGTTCTTCATCTATGTTTTGCAGAAGACTCCTGTAGAAATCAAAGGACTTCAATAAATTTTAAGAATTTTTCTTTCCAGCAAATGTTTAAAAATTTAACAACAGGTGCTAATCAAAATGCTCGATAGTATATTATATTTATTTTGGTTTATTTCAATTATTTTATACATTATAAAAAAAAAAAATTAATTAAAGAGTTGGGCCACATATAAATTTAATTATAAGTAAATAATCAACCTGAAAACCTACATAAAGTTAATAAAAAATAACTTGAATGTATTAAATTGCAAAAGTATTAAGTATGCTTGTTTACAGAACAAATTTGTAAGGAAAAATTGACTGAAAGTCCATGTTAAACATAAAATGATATAAGGAAATACCCCGATAATGCTTGAACACATATTATAATTGACTAAGATTTTGATAACGCTCAACTTTCCAATTATATAGTTTTGTCTTATAAGTATAAATAAATAATAAAAAATAGTATGTTTTATTATTAGTGATTTTAAGTGTAACATAAACAAGTATTTTACTCGTGGGAAAACAATGCCTTATAATTATTTATTAAATTGTGTTATCTTTTGTTAGGTTATAATACATTAATATGATGTAGTGGTATGTAGTATGTATGAAGTGATTAATGAGTTGAAGCATTATCAATTTGAATTAAATGAATTAAAAGTTGATGAGACACAAATAAGGTTATGACTGAATACAATGTAAAAGATTGCAGATACATTTTCTGTAATCGATGATGAAAAAAGTTAGTTTTATAACGCATAAATTAGGTATTCAAGCAGTCCTCTAACCGAAGTCTTAAGTTTAATATAGAATAATTAAATAAAACATATTAATCGTTAACAGAGTTATTAGATTTCCATAAAATCTTTGTATTATATATATTATATATCTTTCGTGTTCTTGAAATTAATAACTTTTATCAAAATTCTAACCAGTCAAAATGTCAAACAGTACAAAACGAAACAAAAGAGAAAAATATATAACTATAAAATAAGACCAGTATCGGTAAACAAAAATACATTTAAAGAATTTAAAAAAATAAAATATGAAGTCTAACGAACTTATACAATCATAAATGAGAAAAAAACCTAGAACTAACATAATACTAAGTTCTTTTTGGTTTTATATATTTATATATTTTTTTTTTTGTGAAAACATTAATATCACAAAAATACATTTTATAATACCTATAAAAAGCATAGTTCATTTTAGAGGAAAATAACATAAAAGTTAATAGATACAAAATGTTGGGAAATACTTTTAGGAAGTCCCTATTTATTTAAGAACCTAAACTCATATAATAAACATTTATAATTATTTTTTTGTTTTCCAATTAATATCTATAAACATTATTAAACGCATTTAACGTAAGTATTTATTTTCAATAAATATGTTCATCACTAAATAATAATACAAATAATTACAAACACAAATTATATAATAACATCTAAATTAATTATAAACATAAGTTAATGTGCGTTATTATATATTTACAAGGTTTTAACTAAGCATTACTCACTACCAATCATAAAATAAAAATATTTGCTACAGTGAGATTTGATACTTACTTCTCAGTCGATGTACAGTCTAGTCTTCCGAAATTATCACAGTCATTATTGATCTAAAAATTACATAGTAAATTACATATATAATAATGCAGCTTAAACTGAATATATTTAGTTTATTACTTACTATAACATTTTTTTTATTCATTATCACCAAATTTCTAGAGCCCAACAGAGTAGAAGAATCATTTTTACTATTGTGAGATGTGTTTGCAGCTTGTGGTGAACCTTCTGACATTTTAAATCATTATAAATTAAATTAATTAAAATAATTATATAATGTTTACATTAAAATAAGTAAAATAATCTGAAATAAACTATTTCCTATGAAAAATATGCAGTTTTTTTTTATTTACTATATTTATACTATAGTAGTATAAAAGGTGTAATCGATGACTACGAGATTAATTGGCGTCAAAGATGTATTTAGAGAAGGTATTTAGTATTTAGTTGAAAAATTATCAAAACTATTTGAGTTAATGCTGATTGTTCCATTAGAAGGCATACACAAATTAAAAATTTATTATTTTTACAATATTTAAACATAGAATGTTATACTATATTGTTACAAGTTTAGAACCTTTTCATCAAAGGTTTAAGATAAAAACTGTCTTTGTGTAGCTATTTAAATGCAAAAACGTTTTAGTGTATTTTTATTTATTATATATATATATATAAAGTAGAGCCTCGATAATCCGGTGAACGCGGTAATCCGGACGGCATAAGGCCATTTGTTCGTAAATACATTTTGTAGTTTGATCGGAATTCTGAATCGGAAAAAAATTACTGACTACTATACTTAAGTTAAAGTAACATATTTATTTATTTTTATAATTTAAAGTTCAATAAATATAAAGGTGGTGAAATCAAAAATTAAAATTTTAATCATTTGAGTAGGTTATCTTGAAATAATGTAAAACTATAATTTAGATATAATTAATAATAATTATTAAAAAATTAGATATTCTAAACAATCTAATTATAAGAATATCTAAGTTTAAATGTACTTAAATTCTAATACTTTATGAAAACACAAACCTCTATGATCAACAGTTGCCCTTGATGCAATGCGCCGGGGGACGTCAGATATCACCTATTACAGTTTTTAAGTTTAACACAACATGTTATCAAAAAATGTATAATGAAAAGCACAAGAATTAATTTCTTTGCCACCCAAATTATATTTAAAACTATCAAAATATTTTATTATATTTTTAGAAAATGGTAAACTATTTGATAAATAAAATTCAGGTTAAGTTGAAGTCGGCTAAAAAAAATTATCTCCTCCCGTTACTCAATCAAGTTTAGTTAACGCCAGCCACTCTTTTCTTTCACACAAAAAGTTAATTGATGTTGGTTAATAATCCCAAAAGTAAATAAAATTAACAAAAATAGGTTAACTTTACCTCGGAACTATGTATTTGATAAATTAATTACTAACTATAAATTGTTTTATTATGGGCTTAAAATATTGATAAATTGAAAAAATATTAATGAATATTCTACTTACATCATCATCAGGCTCTATATCAGCAAATGATTGAGCAGCTGGGTTGCTTGCTTTTTGTAATAAATCAATAGCAAGTCGTTTGCTCATTTCTTGACAAAAAAATGAGTGCTATAAAATATAAAAAAGGCGTAAAAACTTAATTTAATATCGAAATCAAACATTATTCATTTAAAAGTAAATCTACCTAATTTCATTCTAAGAACAATAATACATTTTTCAATTTAAATAGAAAATTTAGTTTTTTTTAATTCAAAATTTAAATCTTGTTTTTCAGGCGTTATTTTAAATTTGAAATTTAGATCAATTAATATTTAAGAAAAATCGAGTCCAAATTTAAAATGAAAATTTTTTTTTAATCATAATTTGTACACATAGTTAATCAAATTTTAAGATCAATTATTAGGGCCCGAATTAATATTTTTTAAAAGAATCAAAATATAAGCTATTAAATAAAATAAAATGTTTCAATAAATATCTTTATTTCCAATTAATACTTTAAATCTTATGAAAATAGTAGTTGATTTACCCACAATTTATATTACTACTCCATATAAAAAAATAATAAAAAATACTAATACAACTAGAATAGGTAATAAATATTTAAGTATCATACAAACCATCAATAACTTGTCAGCTGTCGGTCTTTTTTTTGGATTTTTTGTCAGTGATACTTTTACAAAATTATGAAATGTAGGACTCCTATGAAAAATAAAAGTTGAAATAAATTGATAATATGTTCTATACTCTCTCATGCAAACAAAAAAAAATTTAAAAAGTAAATAATAAATTACCATTTATCTCTGTCTTTTAATGTTGGAGGTTTAAAACCACTTTTAGACATTAAAAATAAAGCTCTCATAGGGTGCAAGTCAAACATCGGTGGTTGTAATTCAGCCAATTCTATAGAAGTAATTCCAACTGCCCAGATATCACACAATTGATTATAACCTCCTTTGCGTTCGACTGCAGCTACCTATAAGGTTTTGTAATTCTTTTACTAATAGTAGAATACAATAAAAGTATTTCTGTTCGATGAAAAACTGTGTAAGTAATAATTTATAAATATTAATTTAAAAATTGATGGTTATAAGTTACTATAAATGATGAACAAAAATTGTTGTAAATTTATATTATGCATAATTTATGTTCTGCTTCCACTTATCAAATATGTTAGTAAATTATAATGTAAATTTACATAATGTACTACGATTATGTATCATATAAGAGTACGACGATAAATTACATATGACAATATAAAATAAACTAACCTCTGGAGCCATCCAGTAAGGAGTGCCAATGAATGATTTTCGTTTATTTATTGTAGCAGTGATTTGAGCGGAAACGCCAAAATCTGCTAGTTTCACATCACCACATTCGGTCAACAATATATTAGCTCCCTAGTAATTTATAAAAATATGTTATGATTTTATCATGTTAAATTATTGTAACTGACGACCGAGTAAAAATTTTGTTAATACGATTTAAAGATTAGTGTGTAATACTAAAAAGTAATAAAGAATTCTACAATAATTTCAAACTGTATAGTTTACTAAAAGTTGTAATTAATACTTAAAACTCATTGTTAGTAAAACAAATTTATAATTTAATATTTTTAAAGTGCTTAGATAGATATTAAGTAAAATTTAGGTTATTTTTAGCAGGGAAAAATTTTAAACATTATCAATTTTTTATTTATTTCTTTTCCACTTTTTGAGTAATGTACTATAAGATTATAAAAAATACAAACACCTCAGTATAAAACAATTTTTTTGGTATTAAAATAAAAAAAAAAAATGATACATCTTAATCATATTGTTAATATACAAGATGATGTAAAAAAAAATTGATTATCATTATCGAAATTGCCGTTCAAAAGTTATAATAAATAACTATTGAAAAAAAAAATTATTATATAATTGAAATAAAATAAATACCTTTATATCTCTATGCATTTTACCCACTGTATGTAAATAAGAGAGTCCTTTGAGTGTTTCTCTGCACATGTATGCTATTTGTAATTCTGTAAGTGGCCCAGTAACTATAATAGATTTATAAAAAAATATAGTTATATTTTATAAAAAAATGTTGTCAACTGATACAATGTGTGTGTATATAGTGTATATAGTGTGTGTCTAGGTCAAAATTCTGACAATGAAAATTTATTCAATTATCGTTGTTTACATAATCATGTCATTAATTTTTTTTCACATAGGTTACGTTATATTAACCAAAATCATCTTTATGAAATAAAACTTCTTATAAATTATTTAATTAGGTAACTGATAACTCATTGTTATGAGTCATAAATCATTTTTTTTTTTAATTAGTTAATTTTTCAGGATTTTAAAAGGTTTTTATGTATAATATATATATATATTTATGTATATAAATATGCATTTAGAAATAGAAATACTTACTATGATAAATATCTTGCAGTGATCCTCCGGAACAATACTCCATACATATCCATAATTTATCTCTACGTAAATAACTACCATAATATTCTATAATATTGGAATGTTGGCAATCTTGCATCATTAATATCTCTTGTTGTATAATTGAGAAATCATCACCTTAAAAATATAATTATAATACAATTAAGCAATAGGTATTAAAAAAATATATATACTGTTATTTATGTAGGTTAAAACATTGATTATTTAATCAAAATATACTTCTAAATTTAATCAATGGTTAAAATAATATGTAATAATATAATGTACACGATTAATTAAAATATTATATAACAATTCATAAACATACTTTTTCCATTAATTAGTAAAGTAGTCTAAATTTAATGTTACTAAATAAACTGTGATATATATATACATAGCAGGGATGATCTAACGATATTTTTTACAGTTAAAATCCATTGATTTTAGGTTCAAATTGAACAAATGCGGTATCCGACCCACAAATGCTTACGAATGCTCAAATCTTCATTCAACACTTGACAAACGTGTTCTTTTGATGTGCGTATACTCTTTGAAATCTTTCTAACCTTGAACGACTGTTCATCCAGAACTATTCGACGAACTTTATCAACAACATCAAAGGTACACCATATTATTGGTTGTACTGAACATTCTTCATCAAACAAACTGGTACGCCCTTGTTTAAATTCAGCTACCCATCCTTTAATGGTGTCAAATGATGGGGCAGAGTCCCCATAGACAGTATTCAACTCAGTTTTAATTTGTGTAGGCGTATTGCCTTTTAAATATAAAAATTTTATCACTGCACAATATTCAATTTTTTCCATTTTTACAAAAAATCTGACTTCGAATAACACTATCAAACAATCAATGAACGTCTAAAACCACAATATTACCACAGTTTTTTAGAATGAAATAGAATAAATGATAATATATATTATAATAGGGCATCATGATAAATTTTGATGATAAATGCTATGATGAATAGCAAAACTTATCATATCCATACATAAATACTAGATAAAAAAATAGCATCAAAACTTTTTACAAATGGAATTCTTTAATAATTTAATTCTGAATTATTTAATTTAATATTTATAACACCTAGAGAGTTTATAATTTAAAATCATAGTTACCAAAATCTGATTAAAAATACATTTTTTGTATTTCCAAGAACCTATCTTAATAAAAACCATTGCAAATGTAATGCACACTTATTTAATAAACAATAAACACAGGTATTTATTTATCAAATATTTTAACAATTGCACTAAAAAAATGTAATAAAAGTTTGAGATGAATTAGCTATTTTGAATTAAAATGTATGAATAAACAATATATTTATGAGGAAATAATTATTTTCAGATACTCATAAGAAATTGTAAATAAAATTGCCGATTTATTCCACAGTTATATTATGTACTATAGGTACTCTTATATAACTAAAAGTTAAAATGTGAAATCATAATTAAAATTATACAATTATAAATATGAAAACAGAAATGTGAGAGTTATATTATGTACCTATTTGAGCAAAAAAGAATTTTTAAATATTATGTTAAAACTGCAAAATGGTAACTAAGTTTTGAAAATTTAATTTAATAGAGTAGAAAATTTGTAATCAAATAATACTGTTTGGAAAAAATTTGAGATGCCATTTCAAAATATATTTGAAGTATACTACATAAGTACCTTGTACCTACAAAAATATTTGTTAAATATTCATTTTCTTTCCATAATATTTTAATACATTTCATCCGATTAAAATTTTTTATCAAAAGAAAAGACAATGAAAATGTTTAAAGTATTTTTAACTGAGCAAAACACTGTCTTCAAATCAAAATTTAATGAATAATACAATTCTTCATATGAACCAAGAAAAGTATACACTATTAAAATTAATTTATTTACACAATTGATTAAAACCAATAAATATAATAAGTAGCTGTAGCAATGATAAATACAAAACAAATAACTAGCTTGTACGAAATACAAAAATAATAATGAACAATTTTAATTGATTTAATGTCAACAAAATATAATAATATCTCCGAAAGGGTAAATCAAAAAAAAAAATTTAAAAATAAACATAATATAAAATAGAAAAATCACAAAGATAAAGTAGAAAATGACAATACAAATCTCTGTATTTGTAAATGTGCATAGTATAGTAGGTAACTAATTGAAGTGTAGTATCTTTGTGCCCAATATAAAACCAATAAAATATTAATTTTGTTTCCACAATAAATAAATATTAGTTACATTAACAGGTTAAATTCAATGTATAGATGTTTATTGAAAAACTGATAATGCTCGTGCTTCAAGTTATCCACTTTAACCAAGTACCAATTCATTATTGTAGACTTTTCGCATAAAATATATGAACTGTGATCAGACTATCACACACGTTAAAGTATAACGATGGACACAAAAAAAAAAACAAACAAACAATATCAGACAACGTGCATTGGAATGTAACGACACGTTATACATAATACATTATAGTGGTTTAAACGTATGTCTGTGAAGAAATAGCAAACAAAAAAAACTGAACAGTTGCAATATTCAGTAGGCATCGGTAGTATGGGCAGTAGGCATAGGTTCCTACCCCGGGGTGGGACGCGGGGACATAAGACAGAGCGACTTACCGGCTTCCAACTTGATGACTTTGATCGCGGCCAGACCCGAGGTCGATATCCGCTTGGCCTGTAAAAAACACGATCGATGAGTGGGTCGTATACATATTATGTAGGCGCACGGAACGTAGGTCACGCGAATCGGCGCACTCACTTTGTAGACGTCGCCGTACGTGCCGCTGCCGATCCGCTGGATCAGTTCGTACTCTTCCTGGGGGTTCCTGGTGCTGATGTCCGAGCTCATGGTGTCTGGCGGCGGTGGCGCACTGAAATTCGGCGACGACGGGTCCGACCTAGGCACTGGGGCGCCGGCCGCACTCGGTCAGTTGTTATTCCGAGCGAACGGCAACGCGTTGTGCAAACACGGCGAAAACAAACGAACAGATAACGTCATGTCTCGCGTACGTACGTGCGCGCGCGCGCGCGCGCTCGTCGGACGTGCCGCCGTGAATTCGCGGTCGCCGTCGCTGGCTCGTTCGTTCGGCGGACGGTTTTTTCACTGCGAAACGACTCGGAAACGATCGCGCAAAACGGAACTCGGGTTCGACAGAGACGAGTGACGAAAAAATCGCGCGATCGGCGAACTACGCCCCTGCGGCGCCGAAAACACTGCTGCTGCTGCTGTCGAGTGGTTTTTTTTTTTATATTATTATTCTCTCCTTTATCTTCTCGCAATTATATTGTTACTAATTATTAGCGTCGTGATAGAATGCGTGCGCGAATAGTAACTGACTACGCGACGATAATAACATTGCAATAACACACATAGGTATGTATATTACACATATATATATATATTATATAACGTGTAAATATATATATATATTAGGCAGGTATATATGTGTTTACACGTTTTGATTAAAACATAATAGCGAAACGTTATCAGCAGCTCTCCGCGTGTCGTTATCACGGCGATTCGTCTCGAACTCTCGACGACGACGACGACGACGACGGTGTGGCAGTAGCCGACCGCCGACCGTCACGGTGGTGGCGGCGGCGGCGGCGGCGGCGGCGGCGAGCGATCGAATTGGAGGCAAACGCGCGCGCGCGATCCGGTTCGAAACGACACCGCCGGGGCCCTTGTTTTCGAGGTATTGCGTAATTCGGTACGGACGACGACGACAAATTAAATTTTCGGACGCGGTTTTCGAGCGCGCAATAAGAACGCGCGCGCCGAGCAGTTCCGCCGCACACTGGCACACGGCTACGCGCCGCCGCCGCCGCCGCCGGTGAAAGGGCGGGGCAGAGAAAAGGGGCAGTTGCCCGGGGCTTCGAGCCATAAGTAACGGCGCGATTTTATTTGTTTTTTTTTTCCTCTCTCTGGTTTTCGGCACGCTCGTGCTTAAAACCATATCGCGTCCGTTCGCATACTTATTATATTATTATAATCTATACACTTACTCGAACACGCCGTGTGTATTCTCCGATGCGTATGTCGTGTGTGTGTGTGACGTATGTGTGGCTCGTACGGGCTTCGTCGTTTATAGTCACGCGATTCGTTGTAACATCGATATTATTTCTCGCGGGGTAGCCGGGACCCGCCGCGATACCGCGAATCGTTCTGGAACGTTGAAAATATTATTTTTCTTTAATGTATAGATAATATTATTATTTAACGTTTATTATTTCTAACGTTAAAAACAATAGTTTACGATCGTTTTGTTTTTTTTTTTTTTACAGGTACCCTTTATCGATGGAAAATTAAATTACGAACGATTCTTAAAACCGTACTGCTTCGATTGTATTATTGTTATTATTATGACAATGAATAAAAGTTTAAATACACAATAGAATCACTTTTCAGATATAATTGATCGAGACAAAAATATCCACAGAAATATCCATCATTGATTTATTATAGAGGTATAAATATTAAATACCCCGTTTCTCATCTCTGTCCTCGCGGCACAAATCGGTAATCTGAAAGCAAAAGCGATTACAGAAAAAGAAATCAATACCCTAATTTGTGTTTTACATTTTTCACGCACAATTACCCGGCTAATATGCTAATTTTTTTAAAGATAAAATTATATAGATGGCATAAAATAAATCGACGTAAATAGGGCATTTTCAATGTATAAAAATGTAAATTTCTAATTTCTAAAATGTTATTAAGTAGACAATTAATTAACATTAGACGAATTTTGATCCGTTATAAATTAATAATCTAGATTCAAATTTAGAATTTTTTTTTACATTTTCGTCTACTTGCCATAAATAATATAAATAGTACGTGTTATTTTGCGCTCCCCTTTATTAAAGAACTTCCGCAGTCTAGCAAGTCAATAAACAACTATTATATAGTCTCTTAACTGTTTGATTTACATCCAATTGAAAACGGTGACATAAATGTTTTATATAATATTTTTCGTCATACCCAATGAATATGAAACTGTTCAACCGTTGTACGCAGACTATATTGATATTACTCAATACTCAGGTAGTCGGGTCTATTGGTGCCGATATTTCCCATGTTCCATAACACAAATAAACATATTGTCTATAAACTTTATTTTATGAAATTCAACTCTTAAAGGGGTAAAAAGGGTGAAACTAGAAAAATTCGCCGGAACCGCCCGCTGGAGCTTTGAGTATGAAATTTGGTCAGCGGTTTCGTTTTATACAGTGGAGACCCTTTGGTGAAAACGAGACGAGTGACCGATATTTGGCGGTCAAAGAGTAAGTAGGGTTTTTCGTGAGGTCGTTGTTAAAACTTTGATCGTCCAACGAGTATATAGTACGACCGCCGACGAGAGACGCTAAACCAAGTCCGAAAGTTGGATCCCATTGGCCGCCGCCCTCCGCCGTGTCACGTGTTGATCAACGATCGCCGCCGCGTACGGAGTTGAGTAGGTCCGTTGAACGCGAAGCTCTCGTCGTTTAAATGCGCCAAGGAGTAGCGTCTCTCTAGCGTGTTTTAACGGGAAAATGTCAATTATTGTTATTATTTGGGCCATACACATGTTTTATACTTAAACCCGGCAAAGACGGGTAGATTCGGCTAATAATACATACATATATGTAGGGACTTATTATAATATTATATATTTAAACACATACTATACGAATTAAAACTATTAGTTTTAAACTAATTCGTTAGCGCAGACGGTTTTTTTATTACGAGTACCTAGTATAATGTAGTACCTATTGTAATGTTTTTAATCGGATAGTGATGTTTAATTGGTTTTTAACACTCTCGACCGCGTTTCAAATAGTTTTTTTTTATACTAAGAAACGACGTTTTCATTCGTTAGTATTCCATTGTAAATATAATTATTGTAGCCTGTAGGTGGTATTTATAATTATCAACTTGATAGCAATTATTTTAGGACAATATATAACCGTTCGATACGTCGCCGTCGTCGTCGTCTCGTAGAACAAATCGGGATTGGATATAAATACTCAATTCAAAAATTTCGTTCTTCCAAAAAGTTCTGTAATTACCTATTTAAATGGTATAATATGATAATGTGATACATGTATGAATAACAGTGAGGTTGGGGTCTGGGGGCCCGCTGGGGAATAATATTTACGAACCACATGAGCATTATTACAAATTACATTAAATTAATTAATCAACAATAACACTTGACATTGATTCTGTCATGCGTAGGTATATCATAACAATATAACGAGTGTTCCTACACATAATATTATATAGGTATTATTGCGACGAATGTAGTGTTTGATTTCTTTGCGATAAGTAGTTTTCATATATGAAATCAATCCCGTGCCAAGTGCACAGACCTATGATATCTCCTAGTCTCCTACCCAAACCTATAGCCTATGTAAATAAGTTGTAAAATCGATAAGAAATCATATTCAGTATATCTACACGTCCCCGCAATCGTTTTTAATTCCGCGAGGTAATTTTTTTACAATTTAAAATCATGTCGAACAGGTAGCTCTACGCGATTACAACGACAATCGCGACGTCAAAACGCGTTTATCAGCGAATAATAATAATAATAATATAGTACATGAATAAAAATATCGAGCGTCCGTAATAATAATCCAATTATATTAAATATCGTCGCGGATAGGTATAATATAAATCAACTGTGAGTCTGTGACTACACCAATATTATAAACTCGATCTACAGGTTTGATCATAGACCTTAAAGGTCTATGTGTTTGTATAGTGTGATTTCGAAATGTTAAATATAATATACGCGCATCGATTAAAATCATATTAACCTGCTTTGGGTACATACGAGACTATGAAAATACGTTTGCCGAGTTTGCTTTTATTTTATTTTTATTTTTTACGCTCGATTAGAAATGCATTATTAAAATAGTTGCTGGAATCGTTTAACAATGATCGAATGACTATAAAAGCTAACATGCCTAAGAGTTCGTTCGTCCGAGTTGCTCTAATGTAATAATAACATAGATAACCGTATAGGTAGGTATTTATATGCTTATACCTGCGTAATGCCGATGTGTTATGTATGAATGTATTTAGTAGATATTATTTAATACGTGTTTTTTTTTTCTTCAAACATTCGCTGCAGTCTGCACCGTAAAACGATATAGCTATTTGTATAAGTATTATACCCATCGTACTAGTGTGTATCGGTATAAAATAATACGTACCTATATACCTATGTGTTTACAATAAGTATACTTATCGAAAGAGCAACGGCATCGTACTTATTTTAAAAGTGTAATGACGACCGTAGGCGATTGATAATAACGCTCTCCAAAAACATGTTGTTTACCGCCGTTTACGGGTATAAAGCGTATTTTTGATTAATGATTCGATTCAAAAAACAAAACGATTAAACCTCGAGGCGACGTTTGACATGTCGAGGGGAAAAATCTGGTTTATTCGCGTGTTTCACTACAATTTATTGATACAGGTATTGACCGCCGGAAAAATAAAAAAACCTGCCAGGCGAATCCGATGGAAAGGCATTGTCTTCTGTAGGAATAAAACTATTGTATAATATTAAGTACTTTGATATTACAAGGCCCGTCTTTGTGCATAATTTACCACATTTGTGTGTAATGCGAAACTCTTTATGATATAATATTGTATGCAGTACGAAGTTGTAAAATATGTAATGGCTAAATTAAGACAGTATTACACTGTAATAAATAATATTTGATAATGGTATATAATATGGATTTTTAATTATATATATATATATATAGATAGATACATATATATATATATATATATATATATATAAGCCTGACTCAAGGGATAGTGACATAGGTCCACGCTTAGGACCTAATTAGGGCGTCATTTAAAATTTGCATACAATAGAACATTTTTGAAAAAAATTAGGTACAATTCCTAGTACTTACTTACCAATATTAAATTGTGTGTAGTAAAAAATAATAATCCATAAACTGTTTTGTAATAATTAATGAAACAATGATACGTAGCATAATTTGTAAACAACATAATGTTCTTTGATTTTATACATACCAATATATTACTAATTTTTTATTAGTACAAAAAATTGTAAAATGCTCGAAAACAACAACGTAGTGTTTACATGTAAAGGGCGGCAAAACTCATGTTTAAACGCATTAGCCGAGCCTTATATTTTACATATATGTATATATACCTATATATAAGCGTTATGCGTCGATTAAGTAAATAAAATAAACGTTATTTGCCCACATGGTTCTCTGAATTAATTTTCAAATAAAAAATCAACACTAATCAAGAAATATTATAGGTATATTATGTTTAAGCTAAGGATAGTGAGCAGGAAAAAGAGTCGAGATTTCCAAAGTGTTTTTTTACTGGCAGTCGTACTCTTAAAAGTGCTTGAAATAGGAAAAAAAAATTGAAATAACGAATACCCTAGATCAGCGGTTCTCGACCTTTTTATATCCGCGCACCACCTATACAGAGTTTAAACATTTTCACGTACCACTTAATAACCTTTTCTTTTCGCTCGTCAAAAATGTATACACGTTATTTTACATGTGTGGAATTAAAATTTTATTAGGAACTATAAATTTTCTTCGCGTACCATCTAAGAGCTTTCCCCGTAGCACAGGCAGAGAAGCGCTGCCCTAGATAATAAATTGCTATATTTTAATGACGTCGACATGTTTTTCAAAACGTTCTCGCGCAATATACGAGCTCGCGGTATAGGCAATATAATATATTATATATATGTATGTATCTTTTAATCCGTATATGGTTTACGGATTTACGTATGAAAACAACAAACTCGGCCATCGATCGTCATCACGACACCTATCATGTATATAATATGTTTGCACAGCCGCGCGCGCGCGTACAAATCACGGGCCATAGTGCCATACGTTTATTAAATCGCTGTTATTTCGCCACTATTGGTTTTGTTTCGTTTCGCTGCAAACGCGAATGCCGTATAGAAATATAGCGTTCGTTTTGATTACGTCATCGTCGTCGATTCACATTTTTCGAGTCCGTCGCAGCGACGACGGTTGAGGCGGACACGCGTTGGTCCGCCGTACCTTATTATGGTATATTATTATTATAGGTAGGTCGCACATCGAATTTGAAAAGAAAAATAAACCGTACAACACGTCGAAACACGCACATACCGAGTAAATATTAAACAGCTCTGACATGTAGGTTTAAGTCGTACAGGTAACGAATCGAACGAGTGTAAATAAGTGTATACATATTTTTAATCTACGCTATAGGCGATTCTGAACAATTAAAACGCATTCCGGTGGTGTCGTACCTACTGCTAAAATAATTACACCTATACCGACCGGTTTTTGTCCGTTTATTACATGTCGATTTATGATTACCCATTTTTAATACGTCTGTTTAGAACAGTCAGGTACGCCAATACAGGTGAATTAACTCAATAAACAGGCCTGTAAACGATTGTTATTATCAAATAGGCAAAAGAAAATGTAATGAGTATGTTGAATTACGAAGTTTTTTCAATCGATTTGTGTTAAGCTTACCAGTTAGTTACATTCGAATGAAGAAAGTAAAAGAATTGCTGCAATTATTACCACTGACAAAGGTTTATTTTTTTATTTAAATATGTACAATAAGGTGACGTTTCAGCATAATTACTTAATTAAAATTCTTTTAAAAAAAATTAACTTAGGAAAAAAAACTTAGTGAAAAGCAATGTAAAAAAAAAAAACCTTAGAATCAGATGTCTTTAAAATTAGTATTTATGTTAAGCATAAAAATAAAGATCAATTAATGTAAAAAAGTAGGTATAAAACCTTCTTTTTGCTTGAATTAGCACTAAAATGAAAAAAAAAAATGTAATTTCGATTAGAATTAATAAGAAAAAAAACTGCAACACCCATTACAGTTCACCAAATAAATTTCAATATCAAAACATTAAAAACATCAATGTAAATGAAAGTAAAATTAACTGTTTTCATTTTACACTTAAGCAGCCCATATCTCTTTTTTATTGTATTATTAACAACCGTCCGTTAACATTATATTCAATTAAATCTCTTCTTTATTCAAATTTTTCTTCACATACATGTGACCTCCCAGCTGTCCTGTGGAGGCACAACACAATAAAGTCTAGGGTGGATATAATGAGATGATCATCACATGTATATTACTATATTATGTACCCATAATTACTGTTGAAATCGACCAATACAATGCGGCTCCTTTCGGCTCGCGCACAGACGAGAGCATAAAAAGTATTTTAGTAAAATGTAATACCTACAAATTTTTTTTGATAATAATTTGATGAATAATATGGACTCTTTCAAATTATATCATCCATACTAATATAAAGGATTAATAAGTCATAAAATTAATCAATTTTTTTATAACACCGTAATCAAATATTACTTATCATTTAAGCAATTGAGTAAATAAACAATAGGCATGTTTGAAAAAAATTAAGTTAGTTTTAATACCATGAAAATAATTTTGTTGTACATAAATGGAGAAAAAATGTTTGAAACAGTCTATTAAATTGTCAAGTGTTAGTCTTATTAACTATACATTAAGAAATTTAACAATGGCCACGATTTTCAACACGTCTCCACGTTGCAGTTTTCATAACACCATCAACGAGTAGAATTTCATCTGTTGCTAATGCTTTCATAAGTATTTGTTTTTTAAAAACAAAAGACTCCGTGATTCCAATCACAAGTAGAATCAAAAGTTGATAGAATCTCACCAATGCTTAATGTAAAAATCAATCAAAATCAGCATGTTCAATAGCCATTATATCAGCATCAGCAAAAAGTTGTTTAGGATAACTGCAAATGAAATGCCTGAAAACAAAAATACTAAAATAAATTTTCAGAAATCATACAATAAATTATTGTTTTATGTAAAAAGCTATATAACTACATTGTCCTGAATCATAGACAGCGTCTACAGCGTTCAGACACATGAGTATTTTCTCTACGTGTTCCGGATCAAGTCGGCAAACGAGAAGGAGACGACGACACACGGTGTAAGCAGTTTTTCTTTGTATTTAACGTCCGCTTCAAATTGCGAACGACAATCAAAATTAATTAGAATTTTCATTTACAAACAGATAAAAATGTTCGCAACGAACACGACGAATTATTAAGTCGTTGGCAATTGTTGCGGCGGGCGAGAAACTCACCGTTTTTGCGTAATTTGATTTACTCTTTGTCGTGTCGATTCGACGAAAAATACACACAAACAACAATCAACACAATCTCCTACGAATCTGACACGACGCAAGAGCAATTCCGATGGAAAACGAAAGAATGAAACATTAAATTACAAACAAACCAGAAGTCTACGGAATGAATTCAAACACAATCGTACTATCATTGATAACAGAATAGATTTCATTCTATAATCAATGTTACTATATCAGTGTTTTGAGACGAGCGTTGTGGGCTTAGTTTCCATGAAACGACGGTCGTTGAAATGTGCGTCCGCGGGCCTAATCACTTGTTATCAATATTTAACCTACAGTTTCAAAATCACCGAAACAACAGACACTATTATTTTGTACATAATATTAATCACATTTTTGTGTATTATTATTAATATTTGTAATAGTTTGTTATGTTTGTTTTGCATTTGTTCCCGTCTCACTAACGAGCAAAACATGGACGTCCAAAGTATTGTCAACTTGATGTCAAAAATCACATCGACAGATTATTCCGGTAAGCTATTAGTAAGAGTTTGTTGTTTACTCTTGAAAAACAAATAAATGTCGCGTACTATTTGGAAAATCCTCTTAGGGCAGCACTAAAAGTTAATTAAAGTCGTGGCCGACGGTAATGCTTATGATTTGAAGTCTAATTTTTTTTCGGATTATTCATAATTAGGGCTCGGATCTTAAAGCAAATGCTCCTTTTTTCATATACGAGATAGAAATCTACACATAAATTCGTCTCACGTCATTATGATTTCAAATAAACCATTTGATTTTTATTACTTTTTTTCAGTTATTCCAGCTATGTACATTTTTATATGTTTATTACGCTATAGTAACAAAAAAAAAAAATTAAAAATCTGCATACTAAATTGTGTTCTTTTGAAAAACAATTATTAATAATATACTGTGTGGCGTTTCATCAAACAAAAGGAATTATCATGGGTTAGATTTAAACAAAACTTCTTTCGTGAAGTATGTACCGATCACTTCGGTGGATGTAGAGCGTTCGTTTCCGATGTATAAAAACATTCTGTCAGACAATAGAGTCAGTTTTACTTCTGCAAATCTTGCAAAATACATGGTAGTTAATTTTTTTTTAATTTTAATTGATTTTTCAATTTTTTTATTCACTTTTATAACTAATTATTGGTCATGCTTTTTTTAAACAATTTTGTGCTTTTTTTGTCATTTATTATGCTTTAAAATCCGAGTCCTATTTATAATCAATTGTTTTTTTAATGTTTTTCAAAACAACTCACTGATTTTTAATTTCATTTTTAATGTCATCGTTAAAATAACTATTTTGTGTCAACAAGTATTTTACTGCTATGCAGAACTCTTATGTTTTATTAAAGTTTTCAATTCATGAAAATAATTACATTCATACAAATTAAATATATTAAAATTTCATCTGTTAGGTATCTATCTACTTACACTATTCATATTATTTTTTATTTAATTGGCATACATTGATTTGGTCTATATAATATGTAAATTACTATAATATGTTATGGTTTAAATCTGATTTTATTTATAATATGTTAACTTTTTAGATCGTACGTCGTTTGAAAGTAACTTCAAACAGGTTTTAGAACTTGATCCATCTAAGCATTCTGATGAATATGTAAATCAAAGCACTAGGTAATAAAGATATTGAATTTTAATTTTAATTTGACATTATTTTAATTGTGAGGTGATATTTTGATTTTCAGATTTTCCACTGTCATAAAAGCAATTGAGTTATTGTTTCGCGTTAAAGATTGCCTGTCAAAGAAATCTAATGACCAAACTGACATCATTTTAAGTGTTGCACAATGCGCTACTGTATCAAAATGCGTAGATCATGTAATATCTTTGGGTTTTATTCCATGTATTATTCCAAGTGTATGGAAATCATTTGAAAACAAAGAAAAGCATAATATTATATTGACTGAAGACATTCCACCTAACAAGGTAATAAACAAATTTTTAATAAAAAATATAATTTTAAAAGTCTTAAACTTGATTGCTTACCTTCAATAAATAATGTAATTTGATATATGTAAAACTGACCACATTTTATTGAAAGGAATTAAAAAATAAAGAAATATATTTCAAATGTTGATTAATGTTTGTTTCAGCAATATGAAGAATTAAAATATAACGTGAAGTCATTTTTTGACCTGATGAATGATCTAACATTAAAAAAACTTATCTTGTCAAAATACACAGATATATTAATAGCAGCATTGTGTCAATTAAGTTTATTACCTATAGCAAAACCAGGTACAAAAGCTGCTGAAGAATTTGATATAGATGAATTCAAGTACGAAGAATTGATTAATGAACAGAACAAGTTTAAATACCTTTTTGAAAAACTAATTTTGATGGACAGAGACCCTTTGGTTATTCGTGAAATAATGTTTATACTTGGTCGCAAGGTATGTTAAATTGTTTAATTTTCTATTTAGTGATAAGTTTATTTATTTTTTCTAAATGTACTATATTTGTTTTAAATTTAATCGGTTTTTTTTTATTTCCAGAACAATCAAAAACATTTGAAACATGGCCTTGAGGAATTGTTTTCTGATTTATTAGTACAATCTAATGGAATTCAAACATTCTTGAGAGTTGCATGTGATTTAATTACAGAGACATCACAAAACTTCAACCAATGTGGTCTTCAAGAATGGTCTAATTTAATTCACAACTTTTATAGAAAGTCGAAACCCGAATATATACAATTAATTGTTCCTCAGGTAAATTAAAAATTAATTATGTTATTTTATCACATATATTGTGTGGCCAACACTTAATATTTATTTGTAATGTTTTAGATATGGGATTTGTTAAGATCAAATTCAAAATTTCATCAGAATCAATTTCAAAGCATTTCTATCTACTGCATACATCTTATGTGGCAAGAAAATTTTAGTGATTTTTATACGTTTTATATGAGACCATTAGAACAATCAATGAATAGAAGTAAACTTCAAAAAGTCGAAGACGCCTCAGTGTTCTCACGATGCATTGAAGATTTACATACACTTTTTTATGTATACAGAGATGAAATGTGGTCTTTAAGCCCAAAACTATTGACAAATGTTGCTCCGATTATATATAATGTATACACAGCAACCATTAGCGGTGTTTATTATTTAAAATCTAAATTAGAAGAAATGGTATTCTTGATTTTGACACATTTTACTGAATCCAAGGATCATTTAAAACTAATTGTATTCTCTCAATACCAAGTTTATGTTACTTATGATGAAGATATCGGGAATATTAAAATCAAATGTGTTGAACGAGAACATCAGTTAAATTTAGAAAATCAAATGGATATAATTTTAAAATTGATTGACAAACGTGCAGATTCAAAACTAATGAGAACAATATTTCTAACTTTATTAGATATGTACACAGATACATTATCAAATGAATATTCTGTTATGGAAAAATTGTTTATTGTTAAAGGTATTCTTCACTTGATTGAAAAGGATGATGTACAAAAGTCAATTGCTACAGATTCGGGTAATATTTTAAATTTGATAAAGTCGATATTTAAAGGAATCAGTGAAGACGACAAAGTTGACATACAAGTTCTCTCTATTGCATTGATGGTACTTGATTGTGTTTTAGAAAATCTAGATAAAAAATGTATTGATCAATTGGATTGCTTTTTAAATTATTTGCCAAAAATTTATGGAATCACGAAAGATATAGCGTTTAAAAATGTTGTGCTTGAAACGGAACATAAAATTAAAAATATACAAAAATCTTGTTTAAAAGAGCCAATTAGAAGTCAACGTACTATCGACAATATATTGTTCGATTCTAGAGATCCATTATTGCCTTGTAGGGCACACGCATTGATCGAGTTAAAACAAATGATAGAATCTGGAAACAAATCTGTTCTTGCAAAGAAGTCTGCTATTTTAATTGTGATTAAGGTATGAATTATGGTTTTTTGGTAGAAACTTAAATAATATTCATAATATTACAAACCCAACTATTTTTATTATAAAATATAATATTGTTTCTAGGAAAACTTGAAAAATGCTGATTCATATTTGTACCTGAGCGCTGTGTTTACATTGTCATCATTATGTACACACTATCCGAATGAAATTTTACCAATACTTTGTGAAGAGTACAGTAGCCCAAACAATTACAATTGTTCGTCTGAAACGCGATTGAAAATTGGCGAAGTCTTAATGAAGACAGTCAGATCAATAAGTATGTATGAACATTGAAATAGAAATATTTAAATAACAATACTTTTTTATTCAGATGAGACTATACCTTCATATAAAAACCAGTTACTAAACACATTTATGGCCGGTGTCAGAGACGAGGATCATTTAGTCAGAGCATCAAGTTTATCAAATTTAGCTGACGTTTGTCGACTTTTGCGTTATAACCTGGGATCTATTGTGAATGAAATTGTGAACTGTGTTGATAATGTACTAAAATTTGATCGAGAAGTCGAGCCCCGTAGAGCAGCTATTTTATTGTTACAGATGATCATACAAGGAGCCGATACAGAACTGCTTGAAGTAATTAAAATAACAAATCATTTCTATTATTATAGTTATTGTATTTTAATGTAAATCACTACTCAAATGGTCACATTTATCTTTTATATTATTTAAATTAATTTGATGTAATTTTTACAGATTTTGGAAGACAATATAAAAGATATTTATAAAATGCTGAAAGTCCAATATCAGAGTGATAATGATGAAACCATCAAACTACATGCTCAAGTAGCGATAGAAAGACTGAACGACATAATGAAATCATTATTTTTAGACAATAAGAATAATTTTAAAACTATTTTAAAGTAAATTACTTGTAATTAATTGATTTATATGTGTTACACATTTGTGTGACTTTAAAATCATATTTTATGGAATATTTTTTTGTCAAAGAAACAATTTATATTTATTTTTTTAAGTATTTTGTCATCCCGATAGACACGAAACAATATAATTTTTACAAACATGTATGTGATTTTTAAAGGTGTTCCTAATAAATGACAGATTTAGAGAAAAAAATTAAATGTGATATTAAATCATAAATGTCTGAACAAAGTATAAAATGTATAATTGTTTAATGTCTTCATTCAAAGTATACATATCATGTAATATGTATTATAATAGTGTTATGTTTCTGTTATCATTTTTATAGAAATTTCAAAATAAAACATTGCAGCTACTGAGACAAATCTTCTTTATTTCTTGGGGTAAGTGAAATATAGTGGTATGTCCAGAGGGAAAGAAATTAGGGAACAAATTCCACCCAAAGAAATTGTCTTTTTTTAAGCCAAGCGGCAGAAAAACAACTTATTTGAGCTGCTATTATTATAATTGACATGTATTATTTCTACATCATATATTTATAAATTATATACAAGCATCTACAATATTGTACTCATTTTGACTATTTCATACATTTATTTAAAAGTTAAATTTTGTTAAAATAATTTAAGTATTTGTACAGAGATGTATCTAAATCATAAACGATATTACCTACATTTGTATGTTCAGACGGTGATACAAATCAAAATTGTTAACGTACTTTGCAAACTCAATTGGCTAAACTTAAATTGTACTGTTTCAGCATTTATAGCTCCTAAACTACATCTAGTGAAATAGAACAGATTCTAGAGTTTTAACCAACAGTACCAATCAGGGGAGAGTTTGATTGGTACGATACAATTGATTTAGAAATGTACCGAATGAACACGAAAAAAAATAAAAAAAAACAAATTTGTTTGAGAAACGCTACGCACAATTGTTGGGGATGGACCCATAAATGTCCTCTGTTTGTGTTTCTGTATCGAGTTACACCCATTAATTCATTAAAATATGTTTTATAACTTCCCCTCTGACTGAAAATTCCTAACCACGCCATCGGTGAAACAGAAGCAGTAGGTAGGTACTGTTCTCCAAGTAGACATAAATAAGAGAAATTATACGGTCCACATAACAAAATTTACCAATAACTCTGTGCCTCTATATTATAGTCTATATCACACGGTGATTTAAGAATCGAGAGCTTTGCCGACACAAAATAGTATTTGACAGAATAGTAGAAATATTGGTACATACCATATTATTTTGATTGCATCGTTGAAATATCATGTGATAGTGTCATGGTCTTGACTAATGACTGACAATTTTTAAGGTACGATCTTCGCGACAAGTGTGGTCTCCAAGACACGACAAGTCTATAAAATTATTTTATTCAGCCAGTGATCACGAATAGAAATATTTTCAGTTCGGTTTTAAATCTGTTCGACTGTAAACGCACTAGCCGCCCACTGAGTGGTAAACTTTAAATTCGTTAATTTGAATAATAGTAAGTTAACAACCACGGATAAATTAATTTTCAATAACAAAAACGTTCTAATTTATTATTATCTATATTATTGAAGGATTAGTTTTTCTTATTTGACGTTCGAGAGAAAAAAAAAAAAAACAACGGACGACACACTTGAAAATCGTTAAAGCCAAGGACGTTTTGAAATGTTAACAAATCGACATTATTTAACAAACAATAGGCGTCAAGTTTCGAGAATACTTTCGAATTAATAATTATGAAAAATTTAACTTTTCATTAACTTCGATAAAAACAAATAGAAACGGTTCGGTCGTCACGTGTCGCGTAGGTACTGCTATCGAAGCAGTAGCGTCGGCGGCGGCCGACCACTAGGTTATACGATTCCCGTAAATAAAAGCATATCACTGACGACATGTCGCGCCTTGCAGCCGTACCTTTATAGAGAAAATATACACAAAGTCAAAATAACGTATCATGTTTAACATGTCTTTGACTAATTTATTTTCGTTAAAATGTATTTTACTAGAGAAATATAAATATCGTTTAAAGTCCGATTAAATTACGAGTATATTACAGCGAGTAAAATAAAAGACGAATTAAAAGTTCAAAACGTCTCCATTTAGGTACTTAAAGTTTGGAAATTTTCCACGACCGTGGTATAACCTATAACTACAACCTACCGTGATAATAATAATTATCGATGACAACGAATAAAAATTATCATTTCAATTTCGATCAGTCGGTGGTAATCATTCGAGCTTTTTTTTTTTGTTTTCAGAATTATTATGATTTTTCTCATTTTGTCATTGAAACGTTTAAAACTTCGTAGGAAAAATACAATAATTATCAGATTTTACTGCCAATAAGTTCAGATGAAAACAAAAGAAACACATGACGACAAATGATTTTTTTCTTCAAAAATAAGTCGAAACTTCGAAAAAAAGTAAGTAATTATTTTGTTTATAATAATTAAAAATACATTTAAAATGTAATAGCTGGTCAACCTATACAATTTACTTATTTTTTCGGTATTTAAATGAACAATGTTAACTAGGAGCTTTTGGTATTAGCATTGATAATAGAATTCTGTAATCAATAGTATTCATTGTTATTAGGTAGCTTAGTTACCTACCTACTTAATTTAAATGTGATCTAATGTTGAATAATAACTTGTTTAAATTAACACATCAGTATTGATAATAATTCTTAATTATTATAAATAATAATTTGAAATGAATTAATTAATAATAAATCTAAATCATTTTTAATAAAAAAATTCTCATCAGATTTGTAGTACACAAATGCGCTGTTAGTTTAATACTTGAATTCATTTTTTAATCTATTTCAAATATAGTTGAAACAAAATATGTATATTATATTGTTAAAAGTACTTAATTGTTACAAAACAAATATATTTTACTAGCATTAGGTACAAACACTATTATCGAATGGAATTTAAAGTCGCAATGCATTTTATTAATTTAAACACTCGATTGTTATTATTCGACATCTCGTTAAAATCACCATTGTCAACGACGATGGACGATAAAAACGCATTAAATACAATCGTTGGACGTTTCGTACAAAATACAACAATAACGCGTACGCCCGAGTCGTTTATTCGATTTTATCGACTGCACTTTGCTTATATTATATTTATAATATGTGTAGAATTCTTTTACGAAATTCCGGGAATATTTCGTTGCGAGAAACAGACTTTTTCGAAGTCATCTCCGGCGGCGGCGGCGCGCGGTCGTGTCAATTGCCGACTTGGCATTGCGATGTTTCGGCTGTTTGCCGGCGCCGCCGCCGCTTTCGCCGCCGCCGGAAAGTTCAAACTTCGAACCGACGACGACGACGGCGCGGTGGGGCGCGTGCGCGCGACAAAAGCGGTGCGCGCGGTTTCGACGGGACGGCGGCGCGCGGCCCCGAAGGTCACCGGCGACCGCGGAGAAATCAATAACGCGCTCTCGCGACAGCCCTTTCGGTTTCGTTCGTCCGCGCGCTATACATTTCATTATAATATGTAATATCGTACCAGTGTGATATTTCGCGGCTTCCCCGCAAGACCCCGCGGGCGGTCGCGCGCCCGTCCGCTGATAACAGGCCGTTTCTCTTATCTCCGACACCGCAGCCGTTCGGAATCCCTTCGGGTTGTAGCTTTATTTTAGCTCTCCTCGTCGCGTTCTCTCCTTCTCGATTCCGGTTTGGAAATAAAATAGAAAAAAGAAAAAACATCGCGTTCACGGTGTCGCGTCCTCGCAGAGCCCCGACGGCCGGACGTTCGGCGGCGCCGCGGCACCCACCGCCGAGCCATCGCGCGGTCCGCGAAACGGTTGCGCCGCAGACATGCCGATGAAGTATTACTCCGTCTACAGCCACCGGTACATGGTCAGCAGGTCAGTGGTTCTTTTCTTCTTCTTCTTCTGTTTCTCCGCGTTTCCGTCGTCATTTATACCGAGATTTTTCCCGGATCTTTTCAGTGCGAGCGAATCGCGCCGATGACCCGCACGTGTGTATCGCATGTGTGCCTATTATTGTATTTATTATTATTATTTTTTGTTTCGTCATTTTTCGCGCTCATCGCATCCCCGATTCCCGAGTATACTTACTTTATTTCATTCACTATTTTTCTCACGTCTATTCACCGTGTCACCGTGTCTAGACTTGATACGATTTTTCTAAAAATACGACTATAATACGCTGTAAAGAATTCTACACTCTACTCCTTTAAGCCTTGGCTTGTGGTGGAGTAGAGTGTTGTCAAACAATCTTGAATAACATTTGAAAAAATAAAATAATCTACAACTATTGAAAAGTTACGAAAAAAAAACTAAATAATACAATATCAAACGTCAACAAATAATTAGGACCTGTATAATTATTATTATACAAGTGTTACTTATTTCTTATAAGTTAATTTAAGTTCGATTAATGTGGACGATGTTAATTTTATTTAAACAAAAGCGATCATCGATTACACTCATGTGACATGTTCATTTTCAACTTCGCAAGACTTCAATTTAATTTCATATTATTTTTTCACTATACAATACATGTAATACATGTGGGCGTTGTTGCTTATTAGAAATCCGTGAAATAATTTCGAATTCATTGTAATTTCTTATTTGCTCAAATAATTTATAAATTCTGTAACAAATAGTCAAAACATATACTTTGTACTTATGTACTTCTCGTCATAAATTCCGCATTACGTATTAAAACATTCGGAGGGGAAAGCATTACAAACTATCAAAATACACGTGTAGGTACTTCTGCGTCTATAAGACACTGTAAACGTGATGTTATAATTTTCAAAAGATTTTGTGTTGTTTGTAAACATTTTAAGTTTTTAAGATTCTAAAGTTTTTTTTCCCCAAATTAATAAATAAATTATTATTCTTCGATTCAAATAGCTCGAAAATTGAATACTAAATTAAATATCCATTACTCTTACTGGTAATCATGATTTTACAATTATTTTCATAAACGTTCAAAGTTTTGATAAAACTTGAGAAAATCATATGAAAATCTGCAAATTGTTAAAAACTACGAACTTTCCGATTTCAATCCTCAAAGTGTATAAAATGTAATACAGGATTCTAAATAAGTTGCTCTGTCTAGTAAACAAAAAAAAACAAAAAATGTATCGAAAAATCGCAAAAAATTTAAAATAATATAAAAATATTTGTTTAATTAATTGAAATTGGGTATTTCAATGAATTTCGATGAAATGACATTAGTATTTTGTAGTTATTTTTAAAAAAAATCACTGATAATATTATTTATTATTTATAAAAAAAAAAAATAGAGACCTGCTTTCTTTCACCCGAAATCGTTTTTTCGAGAGCGACGGTTCATCGGTTTCAAATTTAAAAAACCTGCAATTCACCGATATCAATCACCCGTTATCTGTGTCTCATATGAGTTTTGTATTTCATCTTTTTTTATTTATTTTTTCCATTCGTTCAAGTGAAAAAAAAAAGAAAATTTTGACATTATAATTTTATTTCCCATACAGTTATATTGTATATTTAATATCAATGCAAATACGACGTGCGTTTATAAATAGAACCGTACAAAACGACATGAATTTATTTCATACATGCGAAATTATGCAAGTCTATTAGCCAACCACACATTAGTCAACTGACGTACGTATTTCTATTTTTCATCGAGATAAATTGCAATAGAAATTAATTTTGAAAGTTATAATAAATATGATGTGCTGTTAAACAATAAACTTTTTTTTTTTTAAATATGGACATGAAGGGAAAAAAAATCTCCGTGAAATATGTGAAAGCGTGCCAAATAAGACTTCGTGTTCGACGTGTTTAGATATTATGCATTGGTGTAATTGCAATTTGTAGCTGATGCATTCAATAAAAAAAAAAAACGCCAAGGCATTGACTTCCGGGCCCTAGTTACCTACGGCGTGCGGTCTGTTTGACGTTTGAAACGTCACGTATTTATGTCATTTAATAATATAAAATATGAACGTCTCGCTTTAAACGAATATGTACGTGCAATAATATTGCATATATTATATCAACACGCCCTAGGTGTTGTAATATTACCAAAGAGTAACTCTTTGTTTTCGGGCCCCAACTAGAGAATTTTTTCAAACCTTGATAAATACTAATACAAATATCTATTTAAGTGTATTTCTCGACTCTGATCGATATAAACCAATCGACTTAAACAAACACGTAATCCTTTATTTTTCAGAAGTTTATGTCTAACGCGATAATAATGTTCTATGAAAGACTTATGTATTTTTTTTCCAACAAATTATTGCTTAAATTCGGGTTTATTAAGTCAAAATTGATAAAAAAAATAAAAATGGAGTTTCCTTAGACTAAATACTAGGCCTAGGTAGTATAGTGGTTGTATTGTAGTCGACAAAAATATTACAGAGATTTTACACGTTAGTGAATCGAGCGGTTTGTGGACCAGCATTCGTTGTAATATGTAATATGACCAACGGATTTGGCGGACGAACGAATTTGGCACGCGTCTGACGTATAGATAAACGATTTTCACCGTAAATTTCTTAGATTCACGTGGGCGCCCTTGTCTAAAGTCATCGTTTCGAACGAATGCGCTACAACCGCGGTGTAGGTTGTATTTTTAACACTATTTCTGAACAATAACACGCCGTACATACTCGCGTACGAGTTTTTCGTAGGGTCAACACATTTCGAATAGAAATTTTTAACGTTTCGGTTTTTTTTTATTATTATTATTATTAAATTTCATATCATACTGATTATAACGTGTTATTTTAAAAGTTATAGAATGTCGTTAACTATAGTTGAGGAGTTCAATTGTTCGTTTTCATTAAATGTTTAAACAACGATTATTATAAACTTAATATGATTTTCTATAGAATGCAATGAAAAAAAAGATAAAAAAAAATCATCGTAATTACCTCTATATTACTTTTCTACTTAATAAAAATAAATGATCGATTTAATCAAAATTAAAATTAAACGTTATTATTACAAAGGTATATTGTTTGATCTTAATTTGTGTTCGAAACAAAAGAAATTGTTGTCTGTATTATTTGCATTTACATTGTGAAATGCCAATACTTTATTATAATATATTTATAATCAACAAAAAAATAAGTAGATTTTCAATGAAAGTAAATTTACAATTTAAGAGTTTAACAAATAAATTCATATCTATTAACTTGCAATTTTACGTTTCGCTGTTTAAATTAACATAGTTGACTCGTGTTTATTCGTCTTCATTGATTTGTCCTTCTGTTATATTATAAACCAACATTATACTTTATACGTTTCGAGCGCATGGAAAAACCTCTTGCTCTAATGTCGAATAAATTGCCTAGTCTCACGGTAACATTTTTTATACGTCCGACCGGTATGAATTAAATAATACAATTTGTATTCTTGCTTTTTCGGTTAGCTGTTACACGTTTACAATGATTACCTACAAATGAGTAAATAACAGTCAGTGAGGAGGAATGGTAAACAGGAAAACGACTCGAGTAGACTTCAAAAGTAAAATAATTGAATATAATAATAAAAATTCCAGTTTTACAGACACAATATCGATGTCGTGTAAATAAACGAGTAATAAACTAATAACGCCGCCGCACGTATAATGGTTGTATAATTTGTTAGTCACATCTGATAAATAAAAAAATTAACAAATAAATAATTATAATTACTGCAGAGTCAATTGTTTCCGAAGTTAAACAATAAATCCGCAGTGTATTAGACGATTTAGACGACAGTATTTAATAGAATAAAAATTATAATTGTTCTTTTATTAATTTGTATACTATGTCTAGACATAATAAGACTAGTTGTGACAACAGTTTCAAATGTAACATAATTAAAACAATTTATACAGTTATTTATTAAGTAATATGTTTTTACAATACAATTTACAATACTCAAAAGTATTTTTAAATTTAAATGAATTTACTGTTGCAAATGTCTTCTTAATTAAAGTTTTATAGAAACCACTAAAAGTTAGCGACTAACAATAATTATACATAAATTTACTTATTAAAATTTAAAACACCTCTCCTATGTTCATTTGTTGATGTATTCAGCTGTTATTTATATGTTTTCAAATACTTTAACTAGCCTAAAATGATAATAATAATAATACGAATATCAGGTCAGAATTTTCTTTCTTTTTGTCAATTTAAAAATAATTATAATTAAATAATACATTCAGAAACGATTTCTGTTCTGTCAGTTTGATTGAGTAATAATTATTGAAATATTAAAAACTTAAATCAAACCGAGGAAAAATAAACGAGCTAATTTTTTATCAATAACTTTTGTTCACAGTTTGTTATTATATAGTCGTACATTTATTTCTACGATTTAAATTTTAGGCACCAATATGTTTTAATTAAAAATAAAAAAAAACAGTTCTCAATTAGACATAACACCCGTTGAAAATTTATGTAATTTAAAAATACAACTTCCAATAGTTATACATTGTGGTCGGTGCGTGTAATTATAAAACGAAAATGCGATAATAGTAATGAAATAGTAATTTTATTATGATTTCATTTTTTTATTTCGCTTTCTCGAGATCACACATTGTTGTTGTTATTTTTTTTTTATTGTCTGTTCGACATAATTTTTTTTGTAATACTCGTACGTATGCACGAGTGTTGTACATAATAAAAAAGTTTTCTATTTGAAAAATTAAAAAAAAAAAAATCAACGAACGATTATTTGTTTTATTAGGAATTTTACTAGAAAAAATAAGAGAAAGGATAATTTGGGACTGTTGCCGATCGTACGTGACTTGAGGAATGGAGCCGGCGGTAACGAAGACGATCACGGTTACAACAAAACGAAAAAGGACGATTCGCTCTGCGACATCCTGTCTAGTAAGCCAATACGGATGATCACGGACTTCACGGAAATAATGTGATTTTTTCATCGATATCTATACACGTATTTTTTTTATTTTTTTCCATCGGAAACAGGTCCGTCATTCCGATTCGTCATCTGCTTGATCATCGTAATGGTTGTTTTACTATACAAGTCGGTCTACGTGGATTATTTCCACTCGAATAATGAAAAGTCTTCCACATCGATCATAAAGACTTCGTGGAATTCTACCAAAACGTTACACGGTCGGTAAATACTAAATGTTTATTTTACACTTAATTGAATACCAATACATTGACAATAAGACTTTAACCGTGTTCGAAACACGTCCTACACGCCGATAGTAATTTTTATTAACAGCCCCGTACTTTCACAAGTTTTGTATCGCGTGACGCTACATAGTAGTCGACGGATTATTACATTTATTTAAAATATTCACATCTGACGCGTCACTGTTAATCGTGCTTTTCGGTCCATTGTCAACGAGTTAACCCGAAAGAATAAATACTAAATATACTTTTCATCAATAACACTTTCTTCTTCTCAATACATAAAAATTCAATACACTCGACTTCTAAATAAACAATACGTCGCACCATTAGTTGTAATATAGGTATATAGATTTTAGAAAACTTAATTGTTTTCAAACTAATCCAACCAGATTTTTGTACATTTTCACTCGAGAATTTCAATAATTTCCGCTTTGTTAAACAATAGATTATAGTCTGTGTATTGTTATTTATTATTTTTACTACCCGATTACACTATCTTTATTCTATAAATATTATATAACATTAATAGGTAGATAGTTTTATAACATTTTCTCGATTTTTTATTACTTTCGTATTAATTCGAAAAAAAAACCCATATGTAAGATAACAAAAGATATACACTCGAAACGATCATTTGTATATTTTATTTTGTTCAATTTCAACACTGTAGTTGTACTGAAATATGATGACAGTGTTTACTTCACAATACGCGACAAATTATTATAGTAATCAATAACTAAAAGTTGTTGTCTAATAACAAATTTGATGAATATTTATTGTTATGCCAAGAGGGAAACCATGTCATTGGTATAATATTATATTATCTCCGATGAACGTTGACAATGTAATCGATATCGATCTAAATATTGGTTATGATAATATTCTAGGAGACGACGAAGGAAAACCGAAAATCGAAGTAATCGAGATCCTACCGAACTGTGGGTTACAGACGATTTGCTCCGACGACGCGTTTCCGGTTCACATATATACTGGAAAAAACAAGACTGATTTCCCGAGATTGTGCATTATGGGCAAATAGTATGTATTGAAATTACGTCACTAAAAACAATACTAAATAAAGAATAATAACTAAAGTGCGACGAGCATTTAAATGTTGCTTTGTTAATCATTCAATTAAGTACAATTTTCGAAACCTAATCGATATAATATTATTTAAAGTAATTTGGGCGTTTTCCTTATTACATTGCTGGTTAGATTTTTATTATCTGATTACATATTTTTTTTACTTACGCAACTTATTCCGTTTAAATAGTCACTTCGTCGTTCATTATTACCAAAACATCAATTTTCTCTGAGAGCAATGATCACTCACTCTGTGAGTTGAATATTTTCGTATTTGCATTGTATATTTGAAATTATCTCATTATTATTATTATATTCTCATTATATTATTAATCTCATTTGTTTAGCGTTATGTCGTTCAACCGATCCGCAGGCGGACGCGGTATTAATATAGCTGTAATAGAACCGTCGACGTACACTATATTGGCGGTTAAAAACTTCGATACATACGAATATAATAGTTCGAATTTAGACGATTGGCTCGAGCACATGGTCAACATCGGGGACGTGGTGATATTTTTCACGTTCGACGAAGCGTCTAAAAAGTTGACGAAAAAAACCAGAAACGTCTTGTACAACATGGGTAAGTACTGAGTGTTAATAACACGTTGTTCGTTTTAAAATGTACGTAGAAATAAAATTAAGAAAACGTAGTATAATATGACGAGAGAAATTTGACGAATATTATTTTCTAGTGATACGTAAATTATTGGACAGCAGATTTCATAAATTTGTAAACTAACTTTCGATATGAATAGGTGCACACAAAGCCGAGAGTTTTTTTTTTTCATTTATAAATATGTTTTAAATTATGCGAATCAGAATGGATAGTTGTAAAATGTAAAATCGCCTAGCGATTCGATTCGCTTCGATCGTATTAAATTCGAAATAATATTATTAAAATCGATAATCCTTTATTAACAATAGGCGTACGTCTATACATTTTAAAGGTATTTATAATATACTAGCTGAATCTACCCGTCTTTGCCGGGTTTAAGTATAAAAAATGTGTATGGCCCGAATAATAATAATAATTGACATTTTCCCGTCATCAGCTGACTGCTATTATTATTTAATATTTTACTATACAAACACACAATATATATTTATAGATATAAAATTTAAACACGTACAAATTAATTTTTACCGACCGACCGACCGACGTCGTTGTGTGTGTGTTATAAACTAACTAACTAACACGTAAAAACGAGAACCTTGGTAAACTGCTGGCCTAAATTGATACTCAAAGCTCCAGCGGTTTCGGCCAGGCGAATTTTTCTAGTTTCACCCTTTTCACCCCATTTAACCCACTGCACGTCTACGTCATAATAGCTATCTTTGTGCCAAATTTCAACCCGATCCGTCCAACGGTTTGAGCTGTTAGTCCAGTCATTTAAGCTCTAAAATTGATGTTTTGAGGAATTAAATCGGAAAGTTTTGAAACTTTGCAAAAAGTTTGGTTATAGGCTCCTGATTAACCAAAAAAAAGTCGCCATCCCTCCGAGGTCCGGAAGTGTCCGCCATCTTGGATTTTATGTGCGATTTTTCAGTTTTTTAAAATTATCTTTGGAAATACTAAGTTTATTTCAAAAATACCTCTATGCAAAAATGTAGCTGACAAAATTTTAAACAAATATGGTTTTATTATTTTTTTTGTAGCTTGAATAGATTAAGAGCAAAATTTAACCAAGTGTTATCATATTAGACGCGGCGCGCCGCCTACGCGCAGCCTATGTAAATACGTGTATAGTATTAATACGCGCCGCGTCTAATATGATAACACTTGGTTAAATTTTGCTCTTAATCTATTCAAGCTACAAAAAAAATAATAAAACCATATTTGTTTAAAATTTTGTCAGCTACATTTTTGCATAGAGGTATTTTTGAAATAAACTTAGTATTTCCAAAGATAATTTTAAAAAACTGAAAAATCGCACATAAAATCCAAGATGGCGGACACTTCCGGACCTTGGAGGGATGGCGACTTTTTTTTGGTTAATCAGGAGCCTATAACCAAACTTTTTGCAAAGTTTCAAAACTTTCCGATTTAATTCCTCAAAAAATCGTTTAATGACTGGACTATGTGGGAGGATTTCAAGAAAAAGCACGTTACAGATATATATATATAGAGATACCCGAGTATATAAAAATGACAAAATAAATAAATTAGTTTTATTAATAATTATACGTACACCTAAAAAACATTAAAAGTACGAAATTGTATAATATTAATAAGTTCTCATTCTGAATCTCGTTTATTTTCTTACGGTCAAAATCAAATATTTATAGTTTAACAATAAAAAAAAAAAAATAACAATAACAACAGTATTAACGCGCGAAACATTTTTTTTTTTTTTTTGTCTCAGGGAGTGGGAAAATTCAAGACTTGTGGTACAGATGTCAATGGTACATGGTGACGCAAAAAGGAATTCAAGGTATCACGCCGTACGAAAAGATCACGTACTCGCACAAAAACAACTGGGCAGACGTATTGGACGACAAGCTGTGTGTTCCGTTTCAAAGTAAACGAATAAAATATCACCGTTGTCCGCGTTACACTGTCGTGCGGTCTAGATTTTATGGTCTCTCTTTTTCGATTTGCAGTTACTGGGAATCCAATTGTGTCCGACGACTTGAGCAACAATCAGCCGTCGTTTTGTGACTCGGCGTTACTGTGGACGGACGAGTACGCCGATTTCTGCAACAAAAGTAAGCGTTTTATCGTACCGTTCACGGGCTCTTAAACAATCAGTCGTATAATTATTATTACTGTCATCAGACGAGTCGCGCGATTATCAAATAAAACGCACGTTTTTACCGATCTAATAAAGTCAGTAATATTAGTTTTGATATCAATCTGTCGGCCGCGTGATTATCGCACTTAACTAAATCATATTATACGAATTCACTAGGGTTTTTTTTTAAATTTTTTTTTTTTTATAACTTACGTAACGTTACCCGCATTACGCGTGTAGGTAGGTATAATATAGGTTATTATTATATACCTCGAGAAAGTCGAGAAACCTTAAATTTGCCGTTGCGATATTATTACACCGCGACATCAAACAATACTAATGGGATTTAATTGAAGTTTGATTTAGGCAATGTACACGCAGACGTGTTATCCGTTATTACGTCGCGTTAGTTGATATTTTAATCATTGTTCGTCATCGCACGTTCCCCTTGCGGATTTCGATTCTTGCCGATTTTCTAGACTTTTCCGCGTCTTACACGCGACGGATCGACAAATATTCATCCAATAGTATCATTTCGGATAACATTTGACGCCGAACGTTCAGTTTTCAATAGCTTTCTTACGTAACCTATATTGTACCTTTTAATATTCTTACCGAATTACTCATATGTTTTATAATATATCGCTTATACTGTAGCTGCCGCGACAAAAAGTCATACAACATATTTTTATGACGGAAGTCACTATTGTTACAGCATAATTTGGCGTCAGCGAATCTTCGAGTCGGTCGTAACACCGCTCGATTCGACAGTATTGATCACATAAAACGTTGCCCGACTTCCTATTTTATTATCGTTGATTATTAGTTATCACGGCGAGTACGCGACTGGGTTAAAAGTCCGAATTTTCGAAGAAACAAAAATACCGTCTCGTTTTCTCATCGTTTCTCGTATATCGTATAGTATCTACGCGGCGTGACTTTTTAATAGACGGTCTATAGCGTTATTCTCGCTGAAACTATATTTCGTCCGACTATAATGTAACACATTTCAGACACCTTTCGGCAACACATTATAATCATGATCGTCGTCCCGATTAGTATAATATATTTTTGATGACTTGAAATTCAACAAATATTACTCGTTCGTCCGATCAAAATCATAGGAACAATTCGGTTTGAAAAATTAAAAAAAAATACGCTCCTCACATCTCCTCGATATTCTCTAAAAGACTAAAATTTAAAATCTAAATCACACGGGGTACCGTGGCCTTTTACTTTTTATTTTTTACCGTGAGATCCGTTATAATATACCTACCGAAATAATTAACACTTATGATTAACATACGAGTATGGGAAAATTAAGACCAAAACGACTAGGTTTAAAAACGGTTTTGGAAACGCATACTGCCAAACAAACTGCGAGTGATTATAATATAATACGAGTATAATTATTATTTTCGGTCGTCGTCAGCGACGTTAAGTCTCCGATTCGCGGTCGTTATAAATTATTCTAAATCGTCCCGACGACGACGTCCGTCGAATCCGTCGCGGTTGGACGGGACGCGGACGGATCCGTTTTCCGTCGTCGCCGGAACAAACGGTTTTTTTTTTTTTTATATTCATAAACGTATAATAATATCGTCATGTGCCCGCGTGTCTATCGCGTCGGCCGGCGCGGTGTGTTGCGTTGATTGACGGGCGAAAAAATGTTGCAGGTAACGAACACACCGGAAGCGTTAATTACGACGGTTACCCGAGGAGTCAGACTCGAGAAAGTCACCACCACCGAACGACGGCTAATCGATTGCTCGACCGAACGGAATAAGCGACCGGGACTCGCCGCCGCGCCGTCGCCCTCTAGTATCATTACAGTTATTATTATTACGTACTATAATATTATTTTTTCCAAACGAATTTGCCTCGTGTCTTTTCGTCGTAAAAATATGCGTTCGTCCGCAAACGGACGAAATTAATATTATTTAAACGCGCCGCCGCCGCGTTCGCTAGTGTATGTGTGTGTGTGTGTGCGTGTGTGTGTTACAATAACAATAATATTACACTCGTGTACATAAGTTATTTTTTCATTGTCCGAGAAATGTAGTAGCGAGCTTGGTATCATCTCGGTGTATACAAACACTCGGTCCGCACGTATCGGACGTATTATTATATACGACGACGTACGTATAATATTATGTATAATAATATGTTCTACGGCAGCAGTCGCGGTCGGCGGAGCCCACTCGACGATTAATCAAACGATCGCCCTTTCGACGACCCTCCGCGCGCGGCGTAATCTTTCTTTATTTATTTTTATTTATTTTTTATATTGTTGCTGTTATTTCTTTCTTTTTTTTTTCCCATTCTTTCTTCGGACGCGTTAAGCGATTTCACACGGGCCAAGTTTTCTGAATAAGACGCACGGCGGAATCACCGATACACATAAAAGTAAATTATAAACAGGATACACACCGAATCCGAAGATAATCGTACAAAAAAAAAAAAAAAATAAGAAATAAAATCGTGGGCAGACCGGAGAGAGCCCGAAGTGGTGTCATTGTAGTACAGTACTAGACACAGTATATTATTATAATGCGCGAAACCTAAAAAAAAAAAAAAAAAAAATCATAGTGCCTTTTAAACGCTTTATGTCGCGGGTTTTCCGCCGATCTTTTCTTTTTTTTTCTATACGTAAAAATACATACACACACACACACTCACATATTATATTATACAATACAGACGGGTATATTATATACAAATTATTAGATAATTGTTCAACTGACTGGTAAAATAGTCTTGATTTTCATATGTTAAGCTTGCGTGATAGTTATTGATTTATTTTTTAACGATTTGATTGTATTCCTTTTGGGAGAAATTTTATACCAACCACACATTGTGTCGTTCAGCGACTCGAGATTAGATAACGAGTATTTTGATTTGTTTTAAATTATTTCGCTGTACATTATAAACGGTTTTTTTTTTTTTTTTTTAATGTGCTCGCCACTACTTCAACGAGTTACAATAAATATTATTATTAGTAATTACTAATCGCTAAGAATCTGTGCGGATCTAAGCCGGGGAGGGAGGGAGAGAAAACATAATTTTAATCGCGCGGACGACGAAAGTTTTGTATTGTATTTTTATAACGATTATTGTACGATAACTTTTGAGATATAATTTTGATTATAAATTCAACTGTTCCTTACAATCGAATATAAAAAGTCGACTTTAACGAAATTGTATTAAACCTTTTTTTTTTTTATTATTATTATTATTTAGAGTAAATTTATCTATAGAGGCAGATTAGACACTAATAATTTGCCTTTACGTAACAGAATCATAGGCTTAAAACCGTGTGTGCACTAATGTGGGACGTGTTAAAATCACCGACATTTCATAATAACTGTAATAGTAGAAAGCAAATAATATATCGATAATGTCACGATTAATAGAAACAGTTATTAACGACTAAATAGACGCTATTGGTATTGAAATGACCCTTATATTATTTTCAATTAATTTTTATTTTGATTAAATTTTTTACGCTCAGTTCCTTTTTTTAACGACAGTACATTCTACGTCTTAATCTACACGCTGATTCATATACGGTGACTTTTCTGTTCTCTCGTGCTTCCTCGTCGACAGTTTAAATTTCCCTTTTTAAAAAATCAATGCAAAATAAGACGCAGGACTCGACGAACAGATTAGAATAGCGATCCTTAAATTTTTCGAATCTCGAGAACATATTATATCCTCTTCTCTCTACCCCACCCCCCGTGAATCGGGTCCTTTTTACGTACATAGCTCGAATACAGGGAAATATATTTCAAATGTTTGTACTCCAAAAGGATTCCACAGCATTATAGTTCTTTTAGAAACACATCGGAATAAAATAAACAAGTCGTATTAATAGCGTCTTAATCGTTTGCAATGTACACTGTACTGCGCCGCAGTACCGCCCCACGCGCTGCGACTGATTTACATAATTACATCTATCACACGATATTTTATCATAAAATTAAACAAATAATAATAATTTTAACGATTATTTAGTATAATATGATAAAAAATATTATATTGACCTAACGTATTTTATATTAAATTTATAACCATGTTGTAGCGTATTATACTATTAAAAATAAAATTATTACTCGTATATCCGTAATGTTTGTGAAATTTACAATAAATATACGTAACAAATACGTCCTACATAGGTAAAATATAATTGATATTATACTTTCGTTTCGAATATTTTAGTTTTACATGTTATTTGTGTACTTTTTTTTTTTTCTGTTTATTTATTTTATTTTTTTTTTTTTTGAATAGCAATCTTGTTGTGTCGGAACGTTGTGTTACGTTCGAAACTAAAAAACTGTTAATATTTCGACGAAAAATAATATGTTCCTAGTAATAGTTCAAAAAGTTATATTTATATACTTATTAATAAAAAAAAAAATTGTTATATAATTATAGTATTATAATATATTATATTATATTATACGCATCGGATTATTGTGTTTTCTGTTTTCTCGATTTCAGGTCGAATAAATACTCGGGCATGTAAATATAATACGTACGCGCACTATATAACATGGCCGCGAACGCCGGAGATATATTACGAATTTATTGGTACGTTTTGAAATCTAATACGTTTTATTCATAAAAATACCTGTTGAAATATTTTATCGCGTATAATTTTAATTCTAATTTGCCAGCAGCGTCGAATAAAATGTAATAACTCGATGTTTGCCAAACCAATTGCGGTTCGAATTCGTGACGAGCGCAAGGTCAGATATATATTATAGGTACAAACAGTGTATAATATAATCAGGCGTAATTATTATGTGTGTAAAAAATATATCATGTTTATTTTATTATTTTAGAATATTGCGCAGTAAGTAAAGCCTATCGTTCGTCCTTTCAAGAACAACGTCGATTTATTCAGACTTTTTGCAACCCCGTGTTCCTCGCGTGAATTGCCGCGCAACGTGTATGTATACCTGATTTGTTTAATTTTTTTTTCGTTCTATCTCTAACGTAATTCCGTCTGGTAGTTCACGGTTCGTCGACTGTACAGCGATCTACGAGATCGTAGACTTGGGAATAGTGCTGGAGTTGAAAAAATAAAAACGACGACGTTTACAACAATCGGTTTGAGAGATTTGCTCAGTGAAAAGAGACGACGAAAAACACCGTGTCGTTTATAAGTATATAAATACGGGGAATTCATATATATATACGTCTTAAAAAATATAAATATTGCATCGAACGAGCCTTTTTTTTCGAGCAATAAGTTATTGGTAAAAATTGAAATTCGAAATGAAAACTACTTACGATACGTTTCACTTATAAAAATCAGTCGCGGGGTACGTCACAATTTCTGGGAAAATAGTCGGGGCACTCGGTCCCCCCCTGCGTTCCCTCTCTCAACTCGAGCACTGCTCATACCTACACGCACTCGAACACAAATCCATTCATATTTCGTCCTGCCCATAAAATCCGTCTCCTGATTTTTATCTTTTCCGTTAGTCTATGTTATTCGCCTCGTACATGTGTCACCAGTGTCATTTCTGGGAACAAAGTGTCGTAATTTATCAGCGATATTCACTCCGTTCGCTGCTCCTATTATATGCTTTGAAAATCTCTCGGTTTCCATGCTTTCCGTATTTAATTGCCCACTTCTCCTCCCGCGGTCGGACAGGCCACCAAAACCGTAGCCCTTCACTAGTGTTTTTTTTTTGTTTATTTATCTCTCGACGATATCGCTCTCTTATATACTATTCCCATCGTAACGATCTCTCGAGATGTGATGATGTTTCTCAGCACTGAAATCTCCATTATTTATTGTCCTGATTTCACCCTCCAATATATATAATTCCTTGTAACTTAATATCTTCCCGCGGTAATGTTGTTGCCGGTTTTCCACACGTCCCGTACAAAATGTTTGATATCTATATCATCTCATAATATCTTCTCCATTCCGTGGGTTTAGTTTATTATTTCGTGTCCGTGGTATCTCTGTATAGTCAGTATTGTCACACAGTATTGTTTTACTATACCGACTACTTGCTACTCGGTGGTACCCACGTAAATGAAATAACCCACCAAACCGTATAATACTAATGCAATTTTATAGCTTTGCACGGCGTGTAGTGTTTCTAAAACTCCAGTTCATTACCATACGTTTTATATTATTAAAATATGTTCAAAACATTTTACGCGCGTACGGTAGGTATGCGAAATGATAAAAAAAAAAAAAAATCTATTGCCCGTCTATTTATACTTTATTAACTTTATTTTTTATCTCATAATAATCGATTTACTGCACCGGTGAGTGCTTTTCTACAGTAATTTTATAGGTACATTATATTATGTTTATGCATATATATATAAATAAGTAGTTTGTTCGATCAAATGAAATACACGGCAGAGGACTCGGGTGAGTTTACACTGTAGCATCTTAGCACCTTATAACTTTTTTTTCACAGCGAATCGTTACTAAACATCTTTTCTTTTCTTTTTTTATCGTTTAAACACTCGATTGTTTTGCCACGTATTTATTTAATGTGTAGGAAATCATTCGAATATTTGGAAATGTTTTAACAGACGAAAATTGTGTACAATATTAACATATTATAACACTAACGCCATGTATAATATTGTGTTTTTAGTTATGCAACGACAATAAACTGGCAAATGTAAAAATCACATCATATTTTTAAAAAGTAATAACTCAAAATGGACAAACATGGTCTTCAGTGGAAAAAAAAAACAAGTCCATATAAGTCTAAGCTCGACCGTGTGAATAAAATTACAAATCGATTTTGTTGATTTACGTACGTCGGTAAGTGAATTTTATTATTAACAAAATTATTTCACGTACTTTGTACGTATTGAAAACAAATTATTTGTAGTATTTTTCGTGTTCGGTTCGACACTATATAAAACGTTAAAACCAATAATCCCGTTTGTCATTAAAATATCGTTTCTCCGGTCCGATACCGAGATTCGAGTTCGAACGGCCGCCAGTCCATATCGGGTGCGTATCGAGTGATATTTTCGACAGTTTTCGATTCGAAAAACAATCGCGTTCTACGGGAGATAGAGAGAGAGTTGTGTCATCCGGGCTGTTTATACGTTACGATTATTATAACAGTGACCGATCGCCGATCGATCGTGCCGCGCGAGTGCCTATAATAATATGTACTACGTACATTTTATACAATAAATATACGGAGAAAGATCAATTATTATTCATTTGGCGTTCGCACTGAAACAATTACACGCGATAACGAAACGCTCGATTTAATTGTCGACGCCGCGAATAAGCGCATTAATTATGCCCGCGCGGATATATACATTTTATGCCCATCACATTACGCGCCGTTTACACTATAATATAAAACGTGTGCGACGAGATTTCCGAGCGCGCTCGTATTGTATTTATAATTTATAACGCGCGTACGTACGTATAGAAGCCGAGAGAAGACGTATAGGTATATTATATAGTACCTATATGTTATAAAATATTTTTCCGAATGATTTATGCCGGCACATTAAATTCCTGATCATTCGTTACGATTCCGTGCGCGTATGTAATATATTAATACGACATTATAATATACATTTATACATATATATATACACACACACATACCGTTTGTTCTGTTAATTTTCAGTACTCGCTCGACGTACGCGTAAACTCGTATTTTTTCACCACTCTCACCCCGCCCCGCGATATCCTCTCGAATTAATAACGTGAGGTATAAAATATATATTATTATAATAATGTACACATTATAATAATATCGTCGTGCGACGTGCGCGCGCGCGCTCGCGCACATATGTATCCAATAACCATCATCGTCATACACACGATTATTATTAATATTATATTATAATATATTGTATACATGCGAACCGGTTTTACGGTGAATATATATATATATATACATACGAGTATATATATATATATATCGCGTGTGCGTGTACCACCCTGTAAGCGGATAGAAGCTTATAATAGGTACATAACATAATATTATATCCAGTGTTATATACGCGTACCTACCCGTGTCCTTCGATCGCATCATATGAGGCACCGGGGCAATTTCTGACCGCAAGGCCCTAAATTATTGAATATTAAGAGATAAAAATGTCATCGTCGTCGTCGACGACAATGTGGAAAAACGGCGAATCGGCCACGACGGCGGAGACCGTATAGCACTCGCACACACATGACAATAGAATATTTTATGTGATACGTATAGGTATAGAGACCGGCGAGATGATTTAAAACCAGAGGGGCTTTGGACGCGAACCGCGCATTGTATACGTATATAAAAACGACCTAATTTCAGTGGCGGCGAATCAAAGCGAATCGAAAAAGCGGCGGTGGCGGCGGCGGCGGCGGCGGCGCTTATGTGCCGTTTCCCCCCGCGTATAAAACACATATATTTTTTCTCTAAATGTTTTTTTTTTTTGCTTTAATGAACACCTTTTTCTATCATATACACTCTATCTTTCTTTATGCGCGTTTCTGCAGTCGTCGCCTTCGCCGTCACTGCCCCGCCACCGCCGTCGTCGTCGTCGCCGTCGTTCGGGGGATCTTTGTGTTCCTTTGTGCAGAATATTTTTGCCGCTGCTCCGGCGGTCACGCATACATATTTTATTTTATTATTTACAATATCGTCGGTAGCATAACTATAATATGCCACCAGTCCGCAAAGGTAATATTTTAACAGACAGACAGAGAGAGAGTGTGAGAGAGAAACATCCGCCGCTCCGAGTTGTGGCGGAGGGGTTGTATTCGAACGCACGCGCGTGCTGTTGTCCTCATAATATATTACATTATCATATGTATTACAATGTATTTGTGTACGCGTGTATTACTATGTGTAGGTCGTACACGGCGGTGGGAATCATTCGGATGTTTGAATATATACAAAAGAAATCGATATCTGCAATTCGCGCGTGTACCTACCGGTGTATACGACCTCTATGTCGTATTATAACATTACACCCGTCGGTCGAGCACAGAATGTGCCGATGAGACGGCGTTTTCTTCGTCAGACGATGATTTATAATTTAGTTTATTTTCCATTGACGGCAGCTGCAGTGCTCGAGACTGTATATAGTGCTGTTTACCTCCTACTCGGTTAAGTCGATCGTATTTGCTTCTTTTTTTTTTCCTCAAAACATTATAAGTTCGCAAATAAATATAAAAATTTAAAACTTAATTTCATACGGTTATGAGATAAACAATTCCATACCATACCATAAAACGTCATGGGTAATAAATAAATTTAAAGTAGGTAACGTAACGTGTGATATTTTGCGAGTTTGTTCGAACGTGAGCTTTAGTTGAATAAACAAAGACACCCCACCTCTAGAAAGAAAATCGTCTAAATGTGTCGACGTAGGAGAGCAATAAACGGCGGCGTTTGCAACAAAAATCTGTCCCGAGGCGGTATATTCGTTGACGCGACACCGAGCATCGCGACTATATGAAAAGTGTTAGACCGTTTGCATAACTAAACGTGATCCGCAGTGCTTTCCGGTCGTGTATAGCGCAGATTTTTAGGCGTCTATACGTTCTACGTTTACGTATTGCGACGATGTAGTGAAAGGGACATCGTTCGGGGTGAAAACGAACGAAAAATGTCTTGCGCCGGACGCGACGTATCGCAGTATACCTCGTATACGCAGAGCGCGCCCGAACGCTATTAAAATAACGATCGTGTGCGGCCGGGACCGCTAATCGAAACGCGAGGACTAAATTTAATAATACACGAAATACGGTACGCGTCGTGTCGGGATGAACTCGCGGACGACCTGCCCCGACGTAAGTTTGACATAATATTATGAATACACGACGTATACGTATCATATAGTTACTATGGGTAATTTACGCGCGTCGTCGATACGAAATTCCATCGATCGCCGGTGGCGGTCGTACTTTTTATTACTCGGGGCAGACGGGGAGGGTAGAAACGGAGAGACTATATCGTGCGTGTGCATATATACGTACGTACGCGTGTAACGCCCGAGAACGGCGGCGGCGGCGGCGGCGGACCGGGGGGGAAAAAAACGAAAAAATTACCAAAGGTGGGAAAACGTATAAATATAATAGCAATAATAATACATAATAATAATGCCGCGCGCGGTCTCGGCGGCAACACCTGCGCGGCGCGAGTACATATATATATATATATAAAAGACTATAACGCCGAGCACACGTATAATAGTAATAGTCTATAAGGTATATATACGTGATAATATTGGGTGGCGCTGAATGCGTGTGGTCCGGCCGGCGGCGACCGGCGTCCGACACTCTTGTCTCTATATATACGTAATAATAATAATATTATTATTATTACGATATACCTACACCGAGCGCGAGCGCGCGCGCGCTCGCTCGCACATCACACGCGCAGACGCAACACATACGCGCCGCCGTTTCGCCCCGGGGCTCGCGCGCGTAACCTACACCCACACTTTATTACACGACTACGGGGAAACGAACCGACAGAGAGAGAGACTAAAAAACACGCCGGTATTGTATGTAACCGTACGAAACGGGTCCCACACTAATCGCGAGTGACCGCCGCCGAGCAGGTACACATAAAAAAAAATTAAAAAAATCCACGACGAAATAATAATTAATCGTTCGGCACTCGCGATATCGGGGACCGATTTTGTCTTTCGTCCGGGTGGCGGCGATTTTTCTAAACATCTACCGCGCGCGGAAACATGATTTCTTCACGTCATTGAATACGTGCTGAATATTATATATTACTAGCTGAATCTACCCGTCTTTGCGCCGGGTTTAAGTAATAAAAAACGTGTACGGCCCGAATAATAATAATTAATTGACATTTTCCCGGACTGCTATTATTATTTAATAGTTTATTATACAAACACACAATATGAATATACATAATATACAATTTAAACGTACAAATTAATTTTTACCGACCGACGTCGTTGTGTGTGTGTTATAAACTAACTAACTAACTAACACGTAAAAACGAGAACCGAGGTATACTGCTGGCCTAATTTGATACTCAAAGCTCCAGCGGTTTCGGCCAGGCGAATTTTTCTAGTTTCACCCTTTTTACCCCATTCAACCCACTTGGGAGTTGAATTTCACAAAATAAAGTTTATAGACAATGTTTATTCGTGTTATAAAGTTTGTATATCTAATTTCAGAAAAATCAGAACAACCTTTTTTTTTACCCCTTTTACCGTTTTTAACCCCCTTAGGGGTGGAATTTTCAAAAATCACTACTTAGTGCGCGTCTACGCCATAACAGCTATCTTCGTGCCAAATTTCAACCCGATCCGTCCAACGGTTTGAGATGTGGGAGGATTTCAAGAAAAAGCACGTCACAGTTATATAATATACTCGTATAGAGATTATGTAATCCGGCCCGTCAATTATTATCCGCACACGACGAAATTGTCGTACACGATTATTTTTTAGTTTAATTTCATTTGGTTTTATCATTCGTCATGCTCGTTTTATCGTTTGTGAAATGAAACGTGAGATTATTTTATCTACCTATTACGGCTCACTTTAATGTTATATAGAATGTACTTATTATAATATATCTATAGTCGGTTCGTAAACGCGATCGAGTACGCGAGTTCGAACGTCTGAATCTTAATGTTTAATCACAATTCACCGAAAAAAAATGTCCTCCCGAGAAAATTAATCGTATACATATTATTATGCTCGCTCGATAAAAATAAATAAATTGCAACGCATAGTCTGTATAATGTTCAAAAAAAAAAAAAAATGATTTAAATTTTAATGTTTTTTTTTTTTTTTTAGTTTTAATTGGTTCACCAACACAACAACAAACTCGTAGGCGCCGACGGGTGGTAGCAAAGGGTTGCGAAAGCTATCACACGAATTAGAAAAATCATATTTTCGCCATCCCATAAAAAAATCCTGATTTTTGCACTAGAAACGTATAACAATCGAACGGATCGGTGATTAGTTACGTAATTACGTATAATTATATAAAACAGTTTGTTATGAATACATAATTATGTAACAATAGTAATAATAACATGTGTTTGCGTGAAATCGGAACACGTGAAAGTTTACGTAATCATCCAATACACGGCTGATAAAAGCTCAAAGCTGATCGCGCCACCCGACCAATGACGGTCGAGCTGCGCGCGCGCTACCCGACCGATACCGATCGAAAGTATACAACAGCTTGCCGGTGCACAGTGCGCCAGACGACCAGTCTAGTGTCGACAGCGGTTCAGAAAGCTCTGCTCGGTTTTAATTATTTCAGTTTTAGTTTTTATCCGTAATAGTCCATAATATAATGTAGTCGATTTTTATTATTATTTAATTCGTCGACGACCGATCAAACTTTTAATCGTGACTTTTGATTTTGATTTAAATCGTTTTTACTCGCGAGTGACTCAAAGTCACTGACTTTTGTGTCCGACACTACTTACTACTCTATTTCGCAGTCCAACACGAACGCCGAACCTCGACAGCGACCCACCGATAAGCCGTAAGTAGAACCGATTTTATATATTATTTATTTACAGTCCATAGACGGGTAGTCGGACACAAACTCATTATTGAAATTAATTATAAAATACGGTTTAGATATTACTGTAGTTTTGATTTTATAGACACTCAATTAAATAACTTATCGACTTGCCTAGTATACGTATACGTATATCGTGTTGTGACTCGTGCACGAGTGCCGGGTACCGCCGAAAACGATTACTCACCGAGTAACATTATATTATATTATTTTATTGTCTGATTGACAATCTATTTGAACAGTCGTTCTCGATTTGGCATTGATTTTAAAGTAGCCATATTACGCGTCTGGTTGTCAGGTATGGTTCCTATGGGTATGTTTACACGGACGGCTTTTGTACCATGTGTGGTATACGTGTTTATCCACACGAGCGCCCGCTGCCCGGAATCCATCTACAATTATTAGATACAGCGTCAATTAAACAATTTTCTATGAACATTTATCATACATCTCTTATCGTTATACTTTTATTTTTCGAAGTTTTATTTATAATTTTCAAATTAATCGATACCAAATTGCATGTAATATTGCATATTGTGTCGTGCTAGGCTTAAGGTCTTTAAGCGCCCCCCACCCCCGGACTTAAGAGACTCAAATTAAAGATTACGTATAATCTTACCTTAAATAAGGAGGGGAACTCTGTCCTCCTCCGTCCCCTCCCACTTTAACCGCTGGTTCTGGAGTTCAGATGTAAATGACCGAAAGTTCATTAAAATACGCGTAATAATAATAATAACTACGAATAAGAATCGTTTTCTAAATGTTGTAAACGTTGCTTTTAAATATTGTTCAGAACGATTCACCGATATCAATCACCCGTCGCCTATATCTCATTACGACCTATACTCATTTGTTCTACCCAAGTTCTTGGCATATTTTTCTGTTGTTCGCAACAAAACGCGAGGCCCTGGGCAAGGGCCCTGTTTATCCTGCCCCTGGAGCGGCATTAATAAATAATAAATAGTCGTGTATTCTGTAATATTATGTCACTATATTGAAACTTGAAAGTTTACAATTATTGCATTTACCAATACGCATACAAAAATATAATAGCATTTTTCGAAATTTCACTAATAACACTTATATATTATACAGTCGATAGACGTGGTGAAATGTGTTCTGAATGATTTATAGTTGAAATTCGTGTTTTAAATTGTTTGTTTTTGCACAACTCGTCCGCGTTTACATTGTGACGTTTACGTCATCTTAAAACAAAACTAATTAAATAGACGTTCTTGCGTAACCAAAATAATTTCAACTGCGTTCCAAAACGGCAACACGCACGCGCAATATACTACAGTAGCTGTGCGAAAAGTGCCCGTTTGTTTTTATTGCAATAATTGTAATATTTCCGTATGAATTTAACAACCCATACCCTTTTTTTTTTGTTTACCCTAATACGTGTCAATAAAATTATTTTATGTAAAATAAAATGTTTTAACTGCGTTGGATAATTATAGGCTCTTAATAATCGCCAGATGTACTTACGTTCGATGAATTTACGAGTATTTCTGGGTTTACGTATTAATTTCTGGCTCTCTTTTAGTGTATTCTAATAATAATAAATACGCATTATATTACACTATCTTCATTGTATATACACTTAAAAAAGTGTTTTTTTTTTTTTTTTTAATTTTATTGCTAATTTTATTTTATTAGGGTTATTACATTGTGTTTTACGACAGAACAAGATATAGTGATTACATTTTATGTGAAGAAATGGTTTATCAAAATACAAAGTAATTTACTATATTATACCATAGGCTATAAAAATAGATTTAAATAGCTTTTGTTATTATTAGTTTTTTTTTCTTTTTTATTATTATTTACGCTACCTGTTAGGACAAGTCTGTTATTATTTTTTTGTTTTTTACAACTTATTTGACCTAAAAAGAACCACCGTACCTAATTTGCGATTCCGAGAATTTACGTAAAAACAGTTTAATCAAACGAGTAAACTATTGAAAATTGTCCAAAAATAAATTTTGTAAAATTTCTGGTCAACAATAAAAATTATTAAAACGTTCTTAGTCTTAGCGAACATTCTCACAAAGTTTAATGCCCAAACGTATTAGTAAAATAGACTATTACGCATATATATATATGTTATAAAACCGTAGCTCTATAACGCTATCGGTACCTCTATATATCGTTATCTAGTCGCGTAGAGTCAAAAACCGGGCTCGACAGAAAGTACTAGAATAATTATGTAAAGGTCGATTCGGGTCTATTCAACCCGTGTCGTCTGTATTGATTTAATCCAAAACATCCTCCGGAGGTCGAATCGTTTCTAACGTCGTAACTAGCAAAGAATAATATGCAGTAGGTACGCTTCGGCATATACCGGTGGCAGCTACATAAAATACATTATACTACATAATAGTAACGATAATACGATACTGTCATTTATTTCATCGCGTAATTATTAATTCTCATTGTGGTCGAATAATTGAGTTGGGACGCGTTCCAAGGCAAACCCTACAATATGATAAAAAAAAACAAAATACATTTTGTATACTATAATATATTGTGTATAATATATATTCATCGTCATCGTGTCTGTTCGCGCAGTATATACAGAACACGTCTATAAAACTATCCCATACCTACGGTACGTAACATCGGAATGTCTCGAACGGCGGTCAAAAAATTAAAAACAATAAACAAGTTTTTTTTATCGTGTATTTTTTTTATTTTATTATGCTCGTTCGACTATTAGACACGATATTACTCGAACCCGCCGTCACCGCAACCAGTGGCCGGGCGCCGTTTCACACACGTTTTTACATAGGTAAATATATATTTACACATAAATACATATATATACATTGTTTTTTTTTTTTTGTAGTTTTTACAGTTTTCACACAATCATAATTCACCGAGGCCGCATTATGTATATTATATCATCATCTACGCGCGGCTAATGGCGGTCCCGCGCTGAAAACCGCGTCTTCACATACACATCGCACGCGGTAATATAGCAATATAATTTATAGACATGAGCGGAAGGGCACACGGTAATATTACTATACTGCAGACGTTGTCGTTGCCCTTGGTCGTATCAATTTCGTTTCTCGTCGTCATCCGTCCGTCCGTCGATGCGATGTATATGCATGCACATCGCATAAGAATGCATCACGTGTTTAGTGTATATTTACGTATGCACGCGCCACTAATAATATAATCGTGTTATGTTATGTTTTCGGTATACATAATATAATATGTGTACTCGTGTATATATATATATATATATTATGTACACAAACGTACACACGCCGCGTGATCTGTATCTATTGTTATAACAGTCGAGGCCGTTTCGGTAGACAAATAAATAAATGGGAAAAGGAAGAAAAAAAATCACCTACAAACCTATTACAGGTTATTCGGTTCATTAGCATAATATTTCCGTGTACTTTTCCCACGAAAAACTCCATAAATCTCCGGCGTACACCTCCTATATGTTGTATGCGTTCGTTGTTCCTCTGGGTGTTTTGAAATCTATCGATGATCGAGTGTATACGAGTTTGAGGTTGTTTCATCTTTTTATTTTCTTTCCTTCCGTCTCCACTGATATGCAGTATGTAATATTACAACAGACACGCGTGCACACGTCTCTACACTCGACAAATACCCGAACGCGGTCGTTCAAAGTTGTTGTTTTACCGTATTATTTAGTCATACACGGATAAAAAAAAATAAACAATATTGTAACCGATATTAATTCCGATATCGATAGCCGTACGGCGAGATTCAGGACTTTTAAACGTTTCGAGCCCGACATCGGCGACGGAGGGACGGGCGCGTTGGATTTAAGTTTTACTGTGATTTATATATATTATATGAATAATTAATATTCTGTAATACAGAAAATGAGTGTAATCTGAACCTTTTTGTTTTTTTTTCGGTAGGGGTGAACTTGAATTACAAACGTCGTCGCACAGTATGCATCTCATCGACTTTGAACAATATAAGTAGTGGCTTTGGGAATAGTGAAGCAAGTCTGGCGACGTTTCACCAGTATTTCCGGAGAAAATAACGACGTTCGATAAGTATACTTCTCTTAAGTCGTCGATAGCCCGAATTTGCGTAAGACATTTTACCCGTTTGCATTATTTATTTTTTTTTAATTCGACCATCATAATTGTGTATCGCTGAATAATGTGACGTGAAATTTAGGGAATAATGATCGCGAAAATTGAGTTTGTCGCCGACGATGATGAAATAAATGCTGCCGCGTTTAAAGTTCAAACCAACAAACAAAAGATTTCGGTTGTTATTGCATCACACCGCCTACTATTTGGCTAGACAATGGTACAAAGGAGTCGGGTCCAAAGTTTAAACAAACGAACAATACGAAACCAGTTTTCACTGTACACCGCCCACTATATGGCGGTACAACGGTAGACCCGGAAATAGGGATGACGAGGTGAAATCGAGTCGGACGAAAATCGCCGGATTACTCTAATCAATCCGTATCAAATCGCGTCGTCTGATACAACTGTCCGAAATATTTTCTCGAACGTTAAGTCTATTGCGAGTCCAATAGAATGTCGAACGCCTAACGACGAGTTGCTTCTCAGAGCAGGTAAGCCTATTCTCATTTCGTTGATTTTTACTACGCTATAAAAACCTAGGACCGCCATCATTGAATATTTATAACACTATATTGTTATATTATATACAATGATTTTAGGTTTTAAAATAAAGGTTTTGTTTTTTTAAAAATTAATCCAACATAAATGCACACGATTACAAATGTGTACTCTGTGTCGTTTTCGGGGTGCCGAGAACCGACTCGAATCGATCGACTATTATTAATTAAGGGTGGTAAAATTATGATATTTTCTCTACACTGACGTCGAACTGCAGCCGTACAGAGACGTACAGGGTGTGCTTGTAAATAAATTGCGTTGCGATTATTTTCGGGAGTAGCATTTGTGCTGCGGTATTCTGTATAATATAAAGACGCATTTTTATCGGCATTCGTTATTAACTATTATCATACGAAACAATAACCGTTTGTACAGAAAACTATGACGTTTATTAGTTTCTCGCTCGCGTTTGTGATTATTACAATCTCGAATCGCTGGTTTATTTTTTTCTACACGTCCCGCGTATCGCCATCAATCATTTATCTAAATTGAGTGGCCTCTAAGACGATTAATGTCGAACGCTAACGTGAACCCAAATTAAAAATATTAATTTTTAAATCTCAATTCTGCAATTTTATTTAATTAACGTGGTCGTTTGAACACTGTATTTCGTTGTCGGTCGGACAACGGGTTTGCCAAACATTGTTCATTTAACGACCCGCGTATTATATTAAACACGCTTTTATCTAATCGAACGTAATTACAAATCGCACATATCTGTGTGGCACAACAGTAAATAAATAAATATATTATAAACAAAATTAATTTCCGTTATGATGACCGTTTAATTATAATTATTAACAATCGATGCCATGTCATATAGTTATGAAATACGGTATTATGTCATATATATAACTATAATTAGATATAATTATACGCGTAGAGTTAACAAAGTTATTACTTTATGAAACGAACTAGTTGTCTGCCGACACTCGCAGTAATTTTGTAATTTCATGACTAACAATACAAACTTCTAATTGGTTTCGATTCATTGGGAATTACTGAAACGGCTGATATTTTTTAAGTACACATTAGCGAGTAGTATATATTTTGTTCGACCGTCCAACGGCGCGCGCGCGCGCTATACGATCGATAAATCGCATGTAACGTAAATGTCGCAGTGAGTAAGTTTGTAAGTAGTTACTTACAAAAAATAATGAGAATATTCTCACCGAAAAAACTATTCTTTCTCGTCTCGTGTGTGTCTCGTATTAACGGCCGCGTAGTAGTCGCCTACCACGTATTCTAACGCATACGAAACCATAAACATCCCAAACGGGATTTAAAAGGGACTTAATTAATAACACGAATAGCGATTGAAATTATCTCGGGAGATATATTGTTATTTATTTATTACACCCGCACGGATTTTTGGACGTTTCGAGTGGAATGCGCGTTTCAAAAGAACTTTACTTAAGAACGTTTCCATGTTTACAACACACTCGCACACATTGAATAGATTAAAAATAACTCCTTTTTTCGTTTTTACGATGAACCCATGTAACGCTTGTAGTAGTATATTTCGTTAATTGACGCGTACACACACACACACACACACACATATTATATACCTTTGTAATATACTGCTGCTGCTGCTGCTGCTGCAGACATACAATATAATATAATGGTGTTTATATGCGCCATCGTAAAATGGACTAAATTTACGTTTGACGTTATATTATAGTGTGCACGCACGTCGCACATACTATAATGTATATATATATATATATATATATACACGCGCGTAATTAATGTGCTTTAACAATGAGGTGTAAGGCAAATAAGTGTTATTATATCGGCTGCCAACAAGCCGGTATCTATATAGATATTGTGTTCTCGTACAATGTATTATATTACTATATAATATGGTAGGTGGTATTATTCATTAGCACCGAGTGAATATAATCGCGCATTATACATAACTATCAACGTTATATTAAGATATTTATTTTTATGGCGGTTTATTTATTCTCGAGACGATATGTACAGCATATGGACAGTATATGTTATTATGAATTCGAAACGGCACAAAGCCGATGGTAAATATAATACCGTGAACAATATTATTTTATCACACGATAAATTGTATAACGATCGTTTTTCTAGTGTCAAAATATACTGTGATTTCCGTTTGGTTACCGCGACGTACGGATAATATTATAGGTTCAATACGCTCCTACACACACATCTATATTGTGTTGCGAGTGTGAATTATTGTGAATTACAAGTACAATTTTGAATACGATATTAGACTTTTTCTATTACGTCGTGAATAGATTTTAATCGATTATTTTGGTTTTTAATCGACGCGAATGATTATCAAACAAACGCACACAATATGTGTTTTAGTCGTTTATGCACTTATGATGACGCGTCGTGTTGAAAATTCTATCGATTAATTATTAATTCGATATTATGAATAGGATATAATAATAACAACAACATGACGGATTTGTTTATTTGTGTGTCGTGCACTGGACGAGTACTGGATACGTTTTTTTTTTTTCGTGCTTGACGAATTGCTCGGGTAATATTTTGCGCTGGTCTCGAATAAAAACAATTATTCTAGCGGGCACCTACTCGCCCGCAGCTATCGCACGCGCGTTTACATTTTGAAAATTACTATATTTCCGGTATGATTTGTGTGTTCAGCTTAAAACGCTTGTTTTCAAATAATTACACATTCCGCGGTAAAGCAGCGTGACGTTAATGTAAAATAATAATAGTGTGTTTAAATATTTATTAGAGGTACCTGTATATTTTAATAAATATTTAAACGTTATAAGTATATTTTTTTTCACTTTTAACCCGTACGCGAGATGATTCATGTGCTAGACAAATACAAATATGTATCTATAACGTTTGGAACTTATGGTTTTGTCGTTCCGAGAATTCCAATGCGCCCAAAACGATGATAATGATATCTCATACGAGTGTTTGCATCCTTATTATACGTACGCAGAGGTTAAAAAGAGTCGCAGCACTAAAAAAAAAATAAAAAAAATACTCGACTTTCTTGAACATTTCTTTGCGATATTTACAACGAACTATGTATATATTTGTATATTATACATACTACGGTTGTTCGTATGTATATATAAAATTAAATACATGATTTATTCATAGAGATAACCTTCTCTAACAGATACTGTAGTTGATCCAAGGGAGGGTCACGGGAGCACGTGTCGTTTTTTTTTTGTTTTGTGTTTATGCGTTACGCATCACACATAAATATTATGATCACGATGATCATATTATTAACAGTACAATCGCCAATAAACAACATTAACATTAACTGTAATTGAACCGAAATGAAAAATTACAAAAAAAAAAAAAATCATAAATATATCAATTATGTAGCGATTTTGTTGACATTTATCTAATATACGTATAAGCGTTATAAATATGAAATTATGTAATAAATGAAAACAATAACAACAAACTAAACAAAGCTGTTAGGTTAGCCATTCATTAAAAAAATATCGTGTGAATCATTTTCATCAAGTTCTGGTTTATACACTAGGTAACTTTCTATGTGTACAACTATAATATAATTATAGATATAGATCCTGTTGAGCCCTCGCGGTCTCACACGAAAATACGATAAATAAGGAGATATAGTGTCTAGAACTAATGTAAATTAATATTTTAATTTAATTTCCCTCGGCTGGCTGCCATGAAATTTATGAATTTCGTCCACGAAACGAACAAGCTTGATATAATCTTAGAGCGAAAACACAATGGGCCCCTCACATACATAGATTCCGTTTCATCCCCAGGCCCCTCCATCAACACCGTATACTAATACCTACGTTATGATATTCCACAACTCTATAATATAATATAATATATAGTTAATAAACAACACTTTTGTTTGAATTCACGAGACACCCGTATACGTAGACGCGTCCGTACACGTTCGTCACGAACCGCTTCTATAATATATACCGAGTTATTTTTATATATTTTCGTGTGGCTACCTGCAGAAAAATTACAAGTTGTATTTTTGTCGAATGACAATAACCATCGCTTTGGTCGTCGGATTCCCGCGCCGCCGCGCCGGTCCGTGGGAGATGTGAAATGCTATACGTCTAGGGAATTTATCGGACAAATAAGTGAAACGGGCCGATTGAAACGGATCGTAAATTTTTATGGATCGTATTATATTATATAATATAATATATATATATGACGTTAAAAAGAAAAGAAAAAGAAGAAACGTCACCGTTATTACGGTCGTCGGAAAAATAATATATATTTATATATATATATATATATATATATATATGTGCGTATAGATAATATATATAATAATATAGATAAATATCGTATAATAGCTGGGCGTTTCGAGACGTACGGAGAGAGAAAAGAGAGAGAGACGGACAAAAAGCGAGAGACCCTCAACGAATATTTCCAATTGTGTATTTCAATTATTTAGGCGTTTAAATCTCACTACATATATGCTGGCACAAAAAAATCTCCCGCGCCTTAGGCCAGTGTATATGCGCGTATTATATATACACACACACGTATCGATATGTTATTATTGTTCCGAGTCTTAAGTATTACCTATACATACGCACGTACCGTATATGTCCGCGCATATTGTGTATATGTATAAAAATGTAGGCGGTAGGTATATATAATACGATGCGTGAAGTCGCGCGCTTTTTTTTTTTTCCTTCTTTTTTTTTCAATGGCGGCGGCGGCGGCGGCGGCGGCGGCGGTAACCGTCACAAACGCGCGTGTTATATTGCAGTCGAATATATTTAAGAGGGTATAAAAATAGAGAGAGAGAGAGAGAGAAACACAAAACAATTCGAATGCGCGTTGGGGTTTTATATTTTCCGCACGGCGGTTGTCTTGTAATACCACATGTATGATGTACGCGTATATGTGTGTGTGTGTGTATAATGCGATCTATTACACATACGCGTTTAAGTCTCTACGCCGAGCGTGTAATGGGTACTTATATATATCTCCTCGAGTCGAGGATAGAGACGCGATTTGGATCGTAAAAAGAGACACACACACACACACATATGTGTTTAATGTGTATAAGTATTACGCATTATATAATGTATACATATATATCTACGACCGTGTCGAGCACGCGTGACGCCGTTCGTGCGAACAGCCATTATTAAAAAATTAACGTCCTGTATAATAATATGTATACGCGTGTGAGGTATCACATACATATACATATACCTATACCTATTATATGTGTGACGTCTTCATTTCGTGCGCGTTCGTCCGTGTCGCATCGATGTACATATCATAACATATTAAAAAAAAAAAGAGTATAATATATTTATATTCAATGAATGAATGTGCTCGTATATATATATTTAATATACGTACATAATAGGTATGTGCATCTGAGGCGTTGGCGGATGCTAGTTGCTCTAACACAATACATTATGCAATATATACACACACAATACATTATTTATAATACACAATACATTATACGTATAATATGTGTATGTATTTCTGTGGCGATCACTCACTATAATGAGCCGATGAAAAAATACGGCTTATGAAAAATGTCGAGTGTTATGCAACGAAATTGAACGTTGAAAATGTTTTTCAAACGAGTCAAAAAAATAAAATAAATAATCAATTTTGGATGAAACTTTATTGAATACCTGTAGAGTGAGTTGGTAAATATTAAATAGCTTTATATATAGTAAAATATTTACTCTGTATTTGTTATGAATTCGTTCACGGCTAATGTGTGAAAATAATAATACGCTACAGCTGTTAATCTGCTGGATATTCATTCATATTTAATTCGATTTCGATTATAATATTCTCACAAACAAAATATATAATACCGATAGTTGGTTGTGTAATAAAAATATCGATTAATGTGTCGTCCAGCGATTATTACCACGTACACCGGACTACCGCGGGGGTCTAGACTATCGAGGTTTTACTGTACACGGTGTCCCAAAAATAACGCTTTTTTTTTAAAAATTAGCAAAAAACATTTTATTGTATACAACATACATAAATAATATATTATGTTGTATATAATACTGTGCTATAGTATATATTTGCTTGCGCTGATTTTATTTACCAGAGAAAAAATATATAAGAGGTGCGTTGCGTCTGGTATTTTGATCAACGGAAATTGAAAGCGATGATTTAACGTTTTTGCGATATTTATAGCCTTTCAGCGATTTTTCAAGCGCGATTTCGGTCAGGACGGTTTTGACGTCACGAGTATTACGCACTAATATTTATGTTAGGATTGAAAAAAAAAGAGAACACTTTCACTATGTCTTTACCGTATAATAATAATATCTTAATTACATACAAATAATAATGTTTGTATGCTCGTGTAGGAGAACACAGCGGTTACAACTTTTTCTCGAAGAGAACCGATCTACAGACAGAGGACATTTCGACAGCGATCAATCGTCGAATATAAAACTATTTCCGTTCGAAACGCAAAAGGCCGACTGCACGCGCTTCCGGGCGGAATTCGTTCGTTTCAAATACGCGAATCGTCGAAAAAACCTGCGCGAAACTCGCCGAAAACGCTCCGTACCGCAGTCGCAAAAAAAAAAAAAAACAAAGAAAAAACCGCTCGAATCGCGAGTTTCATTGAGCGTTTAAACGCGCGCGTCGTAAATATACCATTCGAGGACGCGACCTAGACGGCTAGACGACGTTATACAATG